>JAMXBD010000061.1:1200000-1800000 GCA_024138025.1 Combretum micranthum | reverse complement strand
CAAACTATTGGCTGACAACTAACAACTTTGGCTCTCTCTCATGACATCCTTCCATCTCCCCCAATCTTTATTGCTACGTTGATGGTACCACCCAGGTACTACCTCATGACATCAATTTACCTCCTAGGAGCGCTCTGCTTCCCAACCCACCAATACTGACTAGCTATGACTAAATCACTTAGTTTGAGCAACATTGCTCGCCACTATATTTACCGCTATCCTTATGGATATCCATGATATTTTAGCAGCCTATGACATTTGGACTGCTCTTTGCCTACTATTCCTTGAAACCTCCGTAGCAAAGGAAATAGAACTCAAATAACATCTTCTTTCTTTCAAATTGAAGAATAATCAATGACCAATTACCTCTGTGACCTTAAATATATTGTCAATGAATTAGCTTCCATTGGTCAACCACTTAGTTTTGTAGACCTCATCACCCACACTTTTCGTGGCCTTCCATGGGATTATAATGCTCTTGTCACTACACTACTCATTCACCTATTACTCTTCCCTTTGAACAAGTCCGTGCCAAACCCATTAATCAAGAACAATGGATCAAGCATCATGACGAAGACAAGGCTCCTGCCTCCGTACCCATTGCCCTCTACACCTAGATTACCTCAAGGTTTTCTAAGTCGTGGTTGATTTAGTCCTAGGGGTAAGGTGGTCTTCTTTCATTCGATTCACACTTAGATTGTCATTCAGTATTAGCATCAAGTAGCTCTATCCGATTGTTCATCACTCGCTGTCGATCTAATCCTACTACTCCTACATTTAACTCATCCACTCGTCTCCACTTATATGCCAAATATGCGACAAGCTTAGACATTCAGCCCTCTATGCTATCATCGATTTATGTGATCTTTTAAGCAAATAAAATATGTACTAAATACCATCCTTACAATTACTTTTTCAGACAAGTATACCTATCAATTTATAGTATAGTAAATAAGCATAGGAATTGCTTCCATGAGGATTTTAATTCAATTATTAATTACCTTAATCTTATTATCTAACCTAATAATATCAATTAGTATGATTTAATTCATTACTAATAACTACTACTAATATGAACTAATCAATTAAATTCAAAACCACTATACTTTAAATATCATATTTGTAGCTCACTCTAACCCTTTGAGTTATCACTACTTCATATGCAACTTTTACCGCATAATAATATTCAATTCTTAGATTATTTTTTTAAATTGCGGATTCCTTTATTAGTTTAATATCTTTCTTAAGATTATTAAACCCTAACCCTAAATTAGTCTACTAGAATCTCTTCCTAATTAACAACAATCTACAAATCACATTATCATATAATGAATTCTCTATTAGATTTAAAACCTAACATTAGATTTCAACCTAATACATAAGAACTATGTCACCATATTTTTGGGTATTCATGCAATTCTTTTCATTTATGTTATATCTATACATATAAGCAATTTCTCAACTAATGTATAAGAAATCAATTAATTGAACTAATATGCTAGCAATTATCAATTCAATAACCAATAAGAACACATAGATGAATTTAAGAAAACTAATCTATTATTGAAAAACCAACAACGCAATTACATAATAAAGTAGGGTTCTTCTAAGATTAGAGCAAAACTTCTCTACTCTTCCATAACTAAAACGTTCAATGTACTAAATCTAGAAGAATAAAGAGACATTAAAAAAAAAACCCTGAAAAGATCTCTATATGTTGCAATCTTTAATAGCTCAACAATCTTGAATATAATATTTCTCACTCTAATAATTTTGATCTCCTAATCTCTTAAAGTGGAAAAGTATGAAAAAGTGTATCCAGCTAAAAGTGGGTTAATGTATATATATATTTATACATATAAAGCACTTCTAAATCTTCTTTCAATTTCCCAAATCTTTCTCCTGTTCAAATTATGACTCTTACTGATAGAAATCTCTTTCTTAAGCTTTGAAACGAAGTATATCTCATGTCTTTACCATATCTTCCAAAATAGATACAATATCTTCAAAAAGATGTGAATCTATCTTCAATACGGATGGCCCACACAATAGTGTACTCCACTTGTATACTTGCAATAAGCCTCAAACACTACAAATCTCGACTTACACAAAACTGAACACCACTCGTACACTTTGTTGTGTAATGCATAGAATAACTCTCTAATCTTTACACAAGTTCCAACACAGCCCGTATACTCTCTTATGTACTTCCTTCTTGTCCCAACACAAGTCAAGTCGTGTTGTTTTTTGTGTACTCTGCACTTTTGTCATCTTCCACTCTTTAACAAAACTTGCTCCAACTTATGAAAAATCCTTCTTTTGAGCACATATAACTCTTCAAAACCTAAAATCAGTAATTAAACCCATTAACTACCTTTTTCTTAGAATATTCACAAAAATCGATCAAATACGCTTAACATATCTTCTTAAAGGTAGAATCATATTTATAATCGATTATCATTTGGATACACTTAATTGCCCCTTATTTAGGGATTAATCGAGTCGAGTTTTGGACAAATCATACAAACCCGGACCCATCCGCTATCCTATAGGGTCTATTAAACCCAATCTTATAACCCCATAGGGTTTTCATGCTATATCTAAACTTGTCCTATAGGATTTAATTTATAACCCAGAACCCGAATTATAACCCTAATTTTTTTCCAACTTATTTTCAAATTTTAATAATAAATTTAAGAAAAGCCGGTGCTTCTAACGTATATTTTTTATACATTTAAAAATGAAAAGATACATATGGAATAGATAGAATATGTGACAGACTACATTTATGACTCAATATTTAAATACATAAATATATTACTTTTGTTACTATTTCTCATCTAAGAGACTTACATAAGAACATGGTTAAATTAGATCTTTACTGGGACTAAAATATAACACATCAAATAATATTAAAGCAAACATGGCTTGAACAAATGTTAATAAAAAGTTTTATAACCCTTAACTAGTCTAGTAAATATGAAAGGAAAAAGTATTTTTAGAAAGTAGAAAAAATGGTACCTCATTCATATTTCATTTCCTCTCCTCTGCTACTTACCTTTTTAGTAATGTTTTTATTTATTTATTTACTTTTTAAAATATGATACCAGATTATCAGATATTCACCAGTTTTATTATATAATCCAAACTCAACTCCATAACCTTATAGGGTTTTTACTGTGTATCCAAACTCGATCCTAAAACCCTATGGTTCAACCTTATAAGGTTTTTAACAGGTTAAGCGAATCGAAAACCCTATTACGGCTCACGTGGTTACATTCCAACCCTTATTTTAGTCTGCAAGTTTTGCCTGAATTATTTTGGTTAACTGGAAATTGATTTTAACGTGCTAGAACATTTGTTAAGGTTTAGTAACTTTTTAGTGTAAGGTAATTTTCTCAACATGGAAAATGATTTGTCAACTTTTCCTATCTGTTATTGTCAATTTTTTTCCGTGAATGTGCAACGGAATATCAGGTCTAACCATTGTCAAAAAATTGCAAGTCTTTAAACCTCAAAGCTGTCATGGCTGCGAATGTTTTGGCGTATTTTTTTATTTTCACAAATAGTGTAATTTATTCAAATGAAATAAAGCTATTCTAAACAAGGTTCAGAGACCTTAATACAAGGTCACGTCAGCTAATAATTAATCTGATAACGAATGGGGTGATTTACATTCCAGCACCAAGCATTACGCTCCCTCTTTTCCTTAAGATCCAGCCAATAGGAATATTTATTTGTGTTCCCATTAATAAGGTTAAAAGAAATTGAATTAAAAGATTAATAAGACCTCGATTATTTTATGAAAAAGTATTTCTTAATAAAAAAAGCTTTTATTTTTTTGAATTTTTTTTTCTGAAAAGTAGTTTATTTTTAAATGTTTGGCTAATTTTATAAAAATAGTTTTTCACTATTTATATAAATTTAAAATAACTCATATATTTTAAGTATCAAAAATAAAAAAATACATATATTATAATGAGAAATAAATCTACCCAAAGAAAGTATATTAAAAATTAATAATAAATATCTTTGTAATAAGTGATTGGTAGATAAGCTCGTAAATCAATGAAAAATAACTTACATTTTTATATCCTGCAAGTTGTTCTCTAAAAAATAAACTATGAATGAGTTTATATTTTATAAAAAGTGAAAATATTTTTCATTAATTATTTAATTTTGCTTTAAACAAATATGAGGTAGTTTCGTAAAAAATATTTTCATTAAAACAATGGACCTAAGCAAAAGACAATCTTTAACAAGAGGTTTATGATACTAACAACATGATTTGGAATTAAGGGCTCCATGGACAATGAGAGAATCTAATTCCAAAATAAACTCCCTTGTTGTCTCTCCCTAAAACACCCATGTCCGCTTTTCTAGCTACGTTGCACCTAACTTCATTTGTGTTCACTTTTCTAGTTACGTTGTACTCTGATTGTTCACATACTAGACAGAAGATACAACGAATGCTCGTTAAAAACATCCTAAGCATCTAGTTATAGACCATTCAACAACACATATTTTTACCATTTGAGCTCTTGGATTTGGTGTATACTTTTGCAGGTCTTGCCAGATTTCCCACTATCTCCCCCACCTTCTTATTCAGCTTTTCCCACTTTCAAGCCCATAATTTTAAATCATATTAATATGGTACAATTACACAATAAAAATAAGGGTTAATATCACATATGTAGGGTATCTTAATTTTAAAATTGATCAATTTAATACTTCAAAAAACTTTACATACATACCGAGAGTACTTCCGTGAAGTTCTTTTAGATACTAAATTAATTAATTTTAAAATTTTTTAAATATTAAATTGATTAATTTAAAAGTTCAAGTACTAAATTGATCAATTTCAAAATTTAAGTATTTTAATTATATATTTTTCCAAAATTTAGATATTATTCGTGATATTATCCCTAAGAACAAATGCTCTATTGTTTCTTCTTGACCAAAAAAATGGCAAAAAGGATTAGATTTAATCCTTATCCTAAACAACAAGCTATTGACATTAAGAGTAAAATATTATAACCCCAAACCAAAGTCAATAGGAAAGATGTTGATCTCTAACTCATTCCCTCAAGGGAGAATAATCACATTACTAAAATAGGAATAATTACAACACACTCTAGATAAGGTGTTTGAATTTGGAACAACATCAATGGACCAATATCAATGGACCAATTCATATCCTAAAGTCACAAATTTACATAATTTGATGAGGATCGACTACTAGAAGCCACTTGTAGTAACGTTTTTGTCATTCTTCTATACCTACTTTTAATTGAGTTCTTGCCATTGTTCTCCGTGGGCCTTGTCCTCCATTTTTGTATGTCTATGAGCGTATCCCAACTCAGATTTGCAACTTCTCTATAAAAGAATGACCTCAATCACAACTTTCTTCAAACTTCTTTACTCTTTGGCCAGTGAATTCCTTTGCCCTAAACTTTATGCCCACACCTATAGAAGCATTTAAGGGGGATTCTCAAAGATTCGCTAAAATTTATGGATCTAGAAGAGCAACGAATACTCCATCCATTCCCCATTTGCCACATTTTGTTTCCTTTGATCATGTCCTGCTCACCAAAATACTATTCCATATTTAGAAAAAGGACAACTATCTCATTTTTATCTTCAACTCAACTAAAATTTACTAATCATAGATGACACATATAGAGAGCTAAATCTAGATTTTGGGTCTTAAATTCAACAAATGACTTAGGTTTGACTTTTTGGGCTGAGTGACAAAGTCCAAATAGTTAATTCCATGAAATTGGACGACTAAGAAAGATTTGACATGATGAACTTAGGGTATGGACTATTGAATTGGACCAACCTTTTACTCTCAACTTATTTTAAGGCACTCATGCAGTTAAAGAAGCCATCCATGAGCTAGAGGACCCATCTAAGAACATGTTAATAGGATGACTCATCTCGCCCGTTGATAATCAGTATGATCCAATCATCATTGTATTGTTGAAATACTCTCACAAAAAGAACAAATAGAGCTCAAAGCAAATAATATATTGTCTTTCCTCTATAGCAGTGAGATTGATACTATATAGCTCATTTACGTGTCACTAATACATTCAAGCTCCCTATATTATCTGCTCCTTCTTCCTACCTTTTCAATCTTACTCATTTCTTGCGTGTACTTCCACGTCACTACTCTAAAACCACATGTAGCATGAGATGCACGCTGTACGCATATGGCCACTACAATTGGATCCACTCACTATAACATCTTACTATACCATTTCTTGAGGAATTTAAAAACCAACATAGAGACCTACCTTAAATGATGGATAAGCCAGGTATTCTCCAATTATTTACTCATTATGATACAATGTTCTTCTTTAATATGGTTTGGGACACTTAGGTTAAAGAAAATAATGGACTTCCCAAAATTCATACTTGACCAGATCCTTTATTCTTGTTTCTGAAGGGAAAAAAGAACTAGAAATGATTTGCAAATATAAATTAGTTAAAGCTAAGACAATTAGGCTTAAAAAAATATTGGACTTTTCAAAATTGATGCTTGACCAGTTCCTCTATTCTTGGTTCAAAGATGGCGGATAAGGATTAAGTACAATGGTTGCTATAATTGAACTTGATTATTCATACTTTTTCAATTTTTAAAATTCTGGTTTATACTTATGAAGTAAATCGTTTGGGAATCTTTAATCTTCTGGAATTTTTTTTTGATATATTAAATCCCTTAATCCTATTCTCTAAACCTAGAATTCAACTTTGAGAAAAGAAAAAAAAGATGTTTGAATAAGGAAAATTCAAAAAGGAAAAAAGTAAGGGAAAAATGAGTAGAATGTTTGGCATAATATAACAATTACTCATACTTTTCAACTTTCAAAATTCTTTCTAATGATTATACCTAAATTGTTTTATAATCTTTAATTATCCGTAAAGTTTTAAATGAAAAGGTTTTTGTTAATTCCTTTAATCTTATGTTCTAAACCCATAATTCAAATTTAAAATAATGTCTAAAACACAAAAATTAAAAAAGAAAAAAGAAAGGAAAAAATTGGATAAAATTTAACATAACATAATTACTCATAATTTTTAAATTTCTTCTTCAATCCTCAAATACAATAAGCTCACACTTGTCTTATGAATTTAACAACTCTAATTATTGTTTAACCATGTGATATAATGGTAAAAATGATTAAAGAGAACTTTTATACTCTCTCATATTTTGGAATTAAATCTAAAAAAGGCTTTATATACTTCCAATGCTCGATCACTCTCAAAATCTAATCGAAGGTGTTTCTTTCAGTCTTCCTTTACTTTCCTTTTTCTTTTCCTGCCATATCTAGATGGGCATTTCAGGATAAGATAATACTCCTAAGAGAGTAGTTTTTGAAAAGGTAAATATTTGTGTAATTTGATTTTTCATTTTTCTATATGTTATTTAATTCACTAAATAAAAGAGGTGGAAATATAGATGGGCTAGCTCTAAATAATTTATTCTCATTTTAAACAATTAAGTTCCCCTATTTCCAAATCTTTAACATCTTATTACTCATACTATTCAACTTTTAAAATTCTATTCATAATTACAAAGTAAATTGTTTTAGAATTTTTAAGCTTTCCACAAAGTCGTAAATGAAAAGTTCCTATCATGTTAAATTACTTAATCTTATATTGTAGATCCATTATTCAAATTAAAAGGAAAAATATGTTCAAAACACAAATTAAAAAAGAAAAAAGAAATGCAAAAAATTAAGCATAATGTTTGGCATTCATACTTTTCGACTTTCAAAATTTTGATTGAGAAATACTGAGTAAATTGTTAAGGAGTCTCAAATCAAAAAGTTTCTATTATATTAAATCTCTTAATACTATGTTATAAACCAAGAATTAAAATTTAGAAAATATGTTCAAATAAGGGGAACTAAAAAAGATAAAAGATAAAACAAAAAAGGTCCTTAATTACTCATATGAAGTCTAGATGATTAATTTCAACAGATTCAACAAATAAAAAATAGACAAGACGTAAATGTAAGCCAAGACTTGAATGCAAGTCTTTGGAAGCAACAATTTATTTATTTATATATTTTTGATCGGTTTTTTTAGCATCACCATGATATATGTAATGTAGCAGAAAGGCTCCCCATGAGAATATTTCATAAGTGATGACATGTGATGTATTGCCAAGTCACCAAGTTAGTTAAGCTAATTTAGACTATGCAACTAACGTGCAAAACATACATACTTGCTAATTTATACATTATGCAACAACTAAAAAGGCCTTAATATTGTTAGGTTGTAATCTATATGTAATGTAAATAGCATAACATAATGGGCTGAAGCCCAAAGCCAATTATTTTCTCTAGCCTCTTTTACGCCATTTTGATCTTGCCCATTGCATTAACCCTTATGCTCCATTGTATAGAGAAGACATGTTTTGTGTGTTACACTCTAGCGGTCATTGTCTTGTCTTCCTCCACTTTATTTTCTTCTAAACTTAGAAACCCTAGATCATTATACTATTTAACTTTTGAAATTCTTATTCACAATTACAGAGTAAATTATTTTAGAATCTTTAATCTTTCCACATAGAATAAGTGGGTATGACTCCGAATGCAATAATTATGTGTGTGTGTCGTGTGACTATCACGCTACACGTGATCTAAAGAAACAATATGTACGAGGTCGATCAAGAGAGAATCATGTAAAGAAGAGGAGTAGACAGTCTCAGTAGGCTCTAACATACATATGACAAGTGAGGGAGTTGAAAAATATCAACCTCACTAAATATCATGAGATTGTGTACGTTCTTTAGTAAATCAAGCAATTGATTCACTAAGATAGAAATCCAGTAGCATGATGCTGTTTGTCTAATATTTCACTTATCCAAGCTATCGATGTCTCCATCAGATGAGATAGACAACCAAAGGCTAGGATGAGTCCCCCTCATAATAGACATTATAGTGGGCTTTCTTGTAGACCCAAGCACATTAAGTCTTTCATTTGCAATGTCTGTGAGCTAATTTGAGAAACGTTGGAATTAGACAAGCCAATTCAAATGGGCCCTACTCCAAGCCTACCATGCCAAAGCTTTATTGATCATCCCAATAACCAAGCCTAACTCTATAAGCTTTGTTACCTTAGCTTAGAGAGTTTGATCCAAATAAAAATTAGGCTCATAATCTTATAGTTCCTAATCAAATTCATACATCTACAGTCTTAAAACTAAAAGGTTCTCTTGTATTACAATTCATAATCTTCTATTCTATACTCATAATTCACAATTATAGAGAAAAATGAGTAGAATGTTTGGTATAATTGAACTCAGTTTTTCATAATTTCAACTTTCAAAATTCTGATTGACATTATAGAGTAAATTGTATGGGAATATTGGAAATTGAAATTATTCATACTTTTTAAGCTTTCAAAATTTTGGTTTATGATTATGGAATAAATTGTCTAGGAATCCAGGATTTTTTTTTTTTTAATTATGATGGGTTATCCCCGACTTTTATTTAATATCAAAAGACCAAATTCAAGGAGAGGGAGACATAGACCTTACCTCCCTATTAGTTAAAGTACATGTGTAAACCCCTGTTTTCTAAGCCCTAAACCTTAAGCCGGAAAGTCTACCGAAGACCTTAAGTCAACCGATCTTGAGTAAAACCCTACAGTTTAGATCCTGCAAACCCGAGTTCGTAAATCGAGGAGTCGAAAAATAATTAAAGTGTTTAGAATAATCCGTAATAATATTTGATTTATTAAAAATATCATATTGGTTTATTTTCGGCTTATTTCGAACCCGTTTGGATACTGCTTTGGAAAGCGTGTCCGGGGCTCGGAAAATTAAAAATATATCTTTAATATTTTTAGACTCGTATTTTTATAAGGATTTCAAAAATATCAAGTTTAGAATTTTTCGGATTTTAAAAATATCAGTTATAGCTCATATAAGCTTATTTTACTCTTACCGGTAACTTAATTGTTAAATTTCTAAAATAATTTAATTGATTATTTTATTTAAATCATAAAAATTCTGCCACTTAAATAAAAATATTTTTCTTAATTTATTTTATATATTTTCTTATTCAAAAAGCCACTTTATCAACCCATATCTCAAGTACACATACATTATCATTACTACACATTATTATGTTTTCTTTCACTTTTTCTTACACTCCATTTCCCAAAATTGCAGCTGCCCATTCCCCATAAATTAGCCACTTTTCATTATTTTTAATCAATTATTTGATATTTTAAAAGTCTCTTTTAGTTAGATATGGAAGCAATTTGTTACACTTTCAAAAATACAAGTTAAAATCAAACTACACACACTCCTCCCACACATGCCAATCACGCCAGCCCCCCCTTGTGCAGCTGATGGTTTTATTTTTTTTAGCATTTATTTAACACACTTTTATCTCTATGTAAACATCTCATTCCTTCCCTCTTTCACATTTGTAAACCCTATATTTTTCCTCTCTCTTTTTCCCTCTCTTTTCTCTTCTTCTTGGCTTGTCTTCTTCACAAACAAGCTGCCACCATTTTTATTTCTTGCTCCCACATATTTTTCTTGCAAATATTTAAGGTAATCATCCTCTTTTAGCTCTCATAAGATGTTATAGGATGATATATGGATGTTTCATGCATCAAAGGACATTCCACAAGCTTCAAAAGCTATGGATGATGATGCCAAGAATTGAAACACTCCTCTAGATGATGATCTCTTTTGTTCTTAGTATTTTTGTTATATTGAAGGCTTGTTTATCTTCTTGTTTATGTGATAACTTGTAGATCTAGAGTTTTACCAAGCTTTAGTTATGTTTATGTGTAGATCTAGAAGTTTAAGGCCTACTACTAAGTTTTTCTTATGTTTTCATGGTTGTATTTTGAGTAGATCTTAGATTCAAGTTGGAATGAAAAAGTGAAATTCGTAACTTGTCAAGGCACCATGTTAAAAACCCCCTTCCAAGCCTTAAAATGGAAGTTTTTGTTAAGAAAATGAAGGTTTGATGGATGTATATCATCAAGACTTCATCTTACAAGAATCAAAGTTGATTTTCAAAGTTTATTTTCAAAAACAAAAATTTCATTTTCGGATCAAGACAAGAACCTAAAATAAAAACATGTTTTAAAAACTCAAAAATGAGGATTTTGTTCAAGAAATGAAGGGTTCTTAAGATATAATATGTAATGGGTTGTTTTTCATGAGTTTTGATGAATTTTCTCAAGAGTTAAATTCAAAATAAATTTATGAAAATTCGGATCTAGACCAAGACCCATTTTTGAACCCATCATTCAACTTTAAAATGAAGATTTAGACAAAAATATAAAGGGATCTTGGTATAGATATCTTAAGGAATGAATTTTCATAAGTTTAAATGAGTTTTCCTAAAAGGTATTGCTTAATCAAGTGTTTTGTAAAAGACAAAATTTAGGTCTTGTCTTCATTGTAAACTTCAAAGAGGAAATTCGTAATTATGGGGAGACCAATTTTTAAAACCTTCTTTTAGATCTCAAAACAAGTATTTTATATTGAAAATGGAATGCTTTGATGATAATAATATAGGAAAAATTATTTTCATTGAACTAAGTAAGTTTTAGTAAAGGAATTACTCAAAACAAGACAATGAGTTTGACTTGTAAATTTCGGTTTTATGAAAATGGATTCTTAGAAGTTTCATTTGAACTTTATGTTTGGTATTAGATAAGTGTATAATCTCTTAATTTTTTTTGATAATCTCCTTGCAAGTTTAGGACTAAATAAGTTGGTCTAAGTAGTTAAATAGAGTAGATATGGCAATTTTTCACAAAGGCTCAAATCTTGGAATTTTCGCAACCCTACTGTACATATATTTCCGACCCTAAATGACCTTAAATGTTTGAATTAACTTTAGAAATAGATAGCTCTTTCGAAGTAGGTATAAATCGGTATATTATAAGCTTAATTCCGAGTTAAAATGAGTTAGATATGACCTTTTTAAGTTAAGGATTCAACCTAGGCGGAAATTGACGAACTTAGTAAATAAAATTGTTAAGTTTAATAGAACTTCATAAGAGATACTCATTGAGGGTATTCCTTGTACTTAGGTGAATTGGAGGACGGGTTCACTTCCCGAGGACTATTACGACTAGTGGATTTTCACTACATGGACAAGTGAGTTCATTTCTCAATTAATTATGCTCTTGGATGTGCTTGTAGTAGTAGTGGCATTAGACTTAGGAAAAGATAAAATTGTGATTGAATGGTGATCTAAACTTGCATGAATGAACGATAAGTATATCGAGGCAAGCTTTGTTGCAATAACCTTGTATGAGCTAGTATAGATTTGGAATGTCTGAAATTTGTATGGTCACTTTTAAATTATCTAATTAATATACCATGATTATATGAATAAATTGTACATGCATATCACGTGGAGTCAATATCATTGTCGAGTATGCCTTTGGTGGGACAAAGGTGTATTTGGGAGGCAGCGGGTCTTTAATGAAGGGGACTAGGGTTGCATGACTTATGGACCACCCCATTCAAATATATGAAACTATGGTTGCATGACTTATGGACCAACATTAAGATTGTGGTTGCATGTCTTATGGACCAACTTGGAATTGTAGTTGCATGACTTATGAACTACCCCAAACCCCGAATGGAGGGCATAAATTCATTCACATATGACTACCGGAAAGTTATATGCTTGCTTGCTCATTTGCTTGTGTATTCATATGGTTGCTTAATTATAACTTGCTTGTATACATATTTTAGCTTGATCGAGTATGTTACTTGGAAAATGAATCTCACTAAGCATTTAGCTTATACCCCAATAGTTTTTGTTGTACTGTTCCTATTTTTTGATGTTCCGAGAGGACACTTTGTGCAGGTTTACTACATTGGATTAAAGAGCTTTTGAGGAAGTCGGGACCTAGTATAGGCGTGAACTTCTAGGAAAATCTCTTTAATGTAAATTCAGATATGTGTAATTAGAGCTAAACGATGTACTCCTATTATTTTGGCGAGGGTATGTCCCTTGGTTTTGTAAAGTTTAACTATTTATCTTGTTGTGATTTATATTCTTAATGCTATGTATGCTTTCTTAATACTACTCGAATCAAAGTGTGATCCTAAATGTTGTGTGAGTACACCTTACACACGATATGTAAACTCATGGGTTGACTAAGGTTGTCATACTTAAGTTTAAATATCGGGTGTGGTGGACTGTCACGTTTAGGGTACCCTTTGGGGCGTGACAACATGTAACTAAAAGGAATAATACACTAAAAACAAGTAAAGACAATGAGACTTGTAAGTGCATGTGGAACCACATAAGATAATTACCTCTCATGATGCCCTTCCCACAACTTACCTATCAACCTCCCTATCTTAAAGCGCTGTTTGCGTGATGAACCATAAGCATAAAAGTCAAACTTATGCTCATGTGGGTTATAGTTAGGATCCTTCTTGTGGTCTTCCTCTTTGTCATCTTCATCTTCCTCACCACTGCCCTCCTCTTCACAATTTACTTGCACTCATCTGGAATCCGCTAAGTGCTTCTCATATCAACCCATTAAGGGCCGGGAGGAGCATTCAAAATGGCCATGGCCTTCTCCATATCAAACTGTTGTTGTATTGATGTGGTGATAGAAGGAACTTTAGTTTTCTCAAGCTCCTTTATAATGCCATCTTTGCACAAATCCACATCAAGCGAACCAGATGAATTGGAGGGTATAGAGTTAGCTTCATTATTAGTAGTACATGTCATACTTGGATGAATTGTGTTGTTCATATGCTGGGCTACCTCACCATAAGTTACTTTTGCTAGTCTAATCTTATTGTCATCCCCTTGAAACAACTTGTTTTCTACATCTAATGGTGGCAAAGTATTTAAAGGACCAACTTCACTTACAACTTTTTCTACTGAGGGTGAAGAATCCACTTGAATTGTTTTTCTTTTATCAGTCTCAACAACCTATATTCTTCAAACATACTTTTGCTAAATTACCTTATTTACCTATGTAACCTAACCTTCTTTATTTAAGTAGTTTTTTCAACTTCCTTTTCAACTCTAACATCTTGAGCTTCTTTCAAAAGAGGATCTTTCAAAAAAACATTCATTGACAACGTGACCAATTTTTACTACAATAAGTATAATGTTTAGGCATATTCTCAAACACTACCCTATGAAAGAAACCATTTTTCTCATTACTAGTCCATATCCTGTAATAACCCAATTTTATACAAACTCGAATATAATAATCATTAAGTAAATAATGTAAATTTTTTGAAAAGGTTTTACAAGAATCACTCTTGATTTTTGACAATCTAAGAATATTAAAATATGAACAATTTAATTGTCATTTAAAAATTTGAATTGTTATAAACAAAAATTCAAGATAAAATTTTCCATAACTTCTTGATAATACCCCACAAATATAAAAATGGTAAAATTAAAAACATATGGATAAATGAATGAAAATGAGATTTTAACTAGGTGATAGTAATAATAAAAGTCATAAAATATAACATTTCTGATAATTAAAGAAATAAATGATGAGTAAATAAATAAATATAAAGAAAAGATGCTAAATCTAATAATTCAAATCTCAATATGCTTCCTAAAAATGAAAATAACAAGAAACACCAAACCAATACAATAAAAGAATAAAACAATGTAATCATATAACACATGCATAAACAAACCTGAAACATGGAAACAATTGCAAAATAATACAAAATTTCAATACGCTTTACAATAACTAAAGACAATGAGAAACACTCGATAGACATGATAATAAATACACATATGCAATATATAAACTCAATAAATAATAGATTGGCAAATAATTTGAAGTTTCAATAGAAGTGAAACATAATACCAACATTTATTCTTAAATAATCAGAATAGCACAATAGAAATATAAGTGAAAGAATAAATCTTAAAATGATTGAAAGCTTTTAAATTAGAAAGTTTAAAGGTAATATGAATGTTGACTACCAACAGATGATCAAAACTTTTGTTTATCTAAGTTAGAAATGGTTTAATTAACTAGTATAATAGATGAATCATTATAAACTTTGGTTAGAACTCAATTTAGAAATTGAACTTAGATAGTTTTATTAAATGAACTAAGCAAAATTAAGTAAACAATAGCGTATTAATAGATAATTTGGCATAACTAAATTAGTAAATAGATTAAGTGAAATTGAGATTCCAAATGTTCCATTCAATAACCTATTTGTTTTAACAACCTTTTTCAACAAACCAAATTTTATTATCTTTTGTAATTTTCAAACTAAACTCCTTTTCTATCAAATTCAAATCTTCAAACCTTTGAAAATTCAATTTAAATGTTTAATAAATTTGTAAACCCCGTTTAGTCTACTACATGAATTGAATTATTCAATTCTTTACAATCATCGACTTGAACCTTTTTTCTGTCAATTTACAAATGACCAAAATTTCTCAAGTTTATTTATCTAAATTTACAAAAATGTCCTAAATAAGCCATTTTAACCTAAATATTATTTCCTCAATCCCCATAAATTTGGAATTCATTTGCCTATTTATAAATATCAATTTTTGAGCTTAACCCAAACTAAATATCAAATTTTCATAAATTAAATTTCTAAACTAGATTTTTAGTTCAAGTAATTAAATTTTATTGTATAGATTCCCAAGTCTCTTTTTAATTGTTTTCGATGTTTAAATTATTGATCTAAAAGGTTTAAACCCGAAGCCCCTGCTCAAAAATATTATTTAAACTTTTGATCTTATCCTTTTCTTCTCCCTTCTTTTTTCCTAGTTGATTGATTCCTTTTTCTTCTTCCTCCTCTTTTCATTTTCTTTTTTTCTTCTTCATCTCTCTTCTTTCCTCTCAAAGCTCAATCATAAATCCCAATTTTAAAGAGATCATATAAGGAATTAAAGTTAGAAAACAATATAGAAGTGGAAATCTTGCATATAAGGGCAACAACAACCAAGTAAAAGTAGTAGTAGGAAGAACAAGTTTCTTGTGTATATCAAATGAGTAAGTTAGTTATTTTCCTTGATTTATTTGTTGCAAATGCATGGGTATGATGGATAAATGTTAGTTGCATATAGGATTTGTGATAAAAATGGCAGATCAGTAGTATTTGAACTTGTAAGATAAAACCTAGGTGTGCTTATGCATATTAGAATCAAGGAAGTTGATGAAATGATTGATGATACTTGAAGTAAAAATATATGTTTAGGAATGTTTAGTTATGGGTGTGTCTAGTATGTTGATAACAAGATGTAGTATGCTAAGTTTGTGATTTAAAACAAGTAGTTAGATAAGTTTATTTTTTGGAAAAAAATGACAACGGAAAAACATGGAAAACTGGCCCATAATATAACCCCTAGTTTAAGGAATAGATTTTAAAATCAATGAAGTTTTGTTATATAATTTTGAATGAATGTTCTGATTATTAGATTTAAGTATAATAACATGTTAGGAATAAGAATAGAGAAACAAAATTTCATTTAAATCTATTAAAGTAGCATATTAATTTAATTGCGTTCAAATTTCTCATTGATTAAGTTATTTGAGAATAGAAATCTCAAATAATTCATTTCAAGCTGTTTGTCAATTATTTTACATTAAAACTTCTTTAGAAAATTAGATTTCAAAAATATGATCTTTAAATTATAAAGAATTCTAATATAGATTTTTATAAGAAAGTTTCTATTCAAATAAAATTTATAAACTAAATTTGTCGAAACTTTGTATTGATTTCAATTAGTAATTTCTTAATACATTTTGATACATATATTAAGTCTAATTTTATGTACTTTTAGCCCTTAGGACCACCACAACCAGCATATACACACCTACACTATATTCCTTTGATGCCCCAAAAGTCAACAATACTTTAGCCACTTATTTTACTTAAAATCAAACAAAATGTGGGCAAATTTCATTCTTCTTCCTTTTCCCCAACAGACTAAAACACACACACACAAACACAATCTTCCTCGTCCTTCTTCTCTTTCAAAAATTCTTCAAAAACTCCAACTAGTTCCATTATTTCATCAACACTCCTTTGGGTAAGTTATAGTTTTCTCTTTCTTAGTTAATCATTGTGAATTTTAAGTATTTGGAGTTGTGCTTTTGTTTGAGTTATGCTTGCTAGAAGGTGGTTGATGAGTTTGAAGTTGGATAAGGGTAGTTGAGGGATGATATTTGTAGTATGAGTTTTAAAACTTTGATGTCTTTGACCTTATGTTGGTTAAAAGGAATGATTTTGTGTAAGGGTGATGTTGGGCTTAGTTCTTGGTGTTTTGCTCATGTGAAGTTTTGGGAAGATATATGGGTTGTGTATGAGTGATAGGGTGTATTTGGTGAAATTAAAGAACAAAATTTGTGTAAATGAAGTGGAAATTTTGGAGTTGGAATTTGTTAGTGTAGAAAAGGTAAAGTCATGGGCGTGATACATCCTGTTGTCATCTCGGATCATGGAAGTTAGACTCATCACGGGCGTGATGAAGCCTGCGATGGTCTCAAGTGTTTTGCGCTAGTTGAATCATCCTTCATCATGGGTGTGATGATGCCCATGATGGTCATCATGGCCTTGACCACAGGCGTGATGACTCCCTTGTCTCGCTTATCAAAAAAATTAATTAATTAATTAAATGATTAATATATATATGTTATGATATTTGTGTATTAAATTCTTATTAGATGAATTAGTTAAGCTTAATGTTTCATGATTCCTTTAAGAGTAATGAATTACGGTTTCTATAGCATAAGTTTAGAATACTTAAGTATTAATAGAAGTCCTACATAGAATCATGCTTAGTGAATTTTGTTTGTCATTTCATAGGATCTTTTGATCAAGACTTGGACTTTCCAGCTGATTACTACGACGAATAGCCACAATGCATGGGTGAGTAATTGGATCTTTCAATTGAGTGTAGACGTAATATAGTTTCATATAATTTTAAATATAATGGAAATTAATTATATGTATGGAGATTTGGGGAATAATGCATGTTACTTAGTTGTTAATTGAATGAAACTTGTAAATCTAAAAGTGATAGCCAATTGGTTGATACTATTCTATGAATGTAAGTTATTGATTGTCTGGTCACTAAGCAAATTGATATAAACTTTACTTGACCTATAAATAAATCGAACATGCATTGCACGCCATCATAATTACATTAGCATGGTATTCATATCATGTACTAGTATTTCAATTTTGTGGTAATGCTTGATGAGTCTAGTGAATATGGTTAAGATCACCATAAGGTTGCCAGCTTCATAAGAACTAAATAAACACTGAAGGATGTTGCCTGTGTTGGAGTTTGCTTTAAGTAATAGCACTTAATGGGATTTCCAAGTTTTAAAGGAAGTGGAGAGTATGTAATTGCAATCATTTATAAATGATAAATGAGTTTGATAAAGATTTCTCCTTCTTTTGTTTTGGATTCACATGGGCATGAATTACTTGAACTAATCTTACCCACCGGAGAGTGTAAATCCTCATAGGTTTGGATTTTGGTTATCTAAACCATGCATGCTTCATTTGGTTGATTGACACATTGCATATGCTTGATGAATAAACATGATTGAGTTATTTGGATA
Organism: Combretum micranthum; assembly: GCA_024138025.1. Lineage (NCBI taxonomy): Eukaryota > Viridiplantae > Streptophyta > Magnoliopsida > Myrtales > Combretaceae > Combretum > Combretum micranthum. The sequence goes on along the minus strand of JAMXBD010000061.1, from coordinate 1,781,406 downwards.
GTGTAATGATTCGTTACTCGTTGAGTATGTTGTGCTCACACTCTTTTAAATTGTCACTTTACAAGACTATAAGTAAGAAAATTGCGACCAAGACTAGGAGTGATGTTGTTATAGGATGTGGACCTATGCATTTTTGGAATGAAGGAAGACCCTATTTTGTAATAGAGATTTTTGGATTTGAAGTTATATTTTGTATTTCTTTTTAAGATCTTTGGTTAGGAGTTCTCAGGTGAAGCTTATGAAGACCAAGGATGTAATGTTTATGTCATGGCTAGACTATGTTGTATCATAGTTTATGGTTTATAAATATATATATTTATGCAATGTCTTTGTAATTCGAAACAACCTTCGATCATGTTATATCTGTCGATATTACAGGGCATGTTAGTTGTATAATGATTATGTAGCTTGCTGAAGATCTCAATTTGTTACATGATGTATTGATACAACTAAGGTATATATGGGGGTGTGACACAGAGTCTCAATCAAGGACGTGATCAAGACTTTGTTAGCCTTAAGTGTTTAAAATTTGCTTGATCACGAGCATGATAAAGACTTTAGTAGCCTCGGGTATTTGAAATTTGATGAATCACAGTCGTGATTAACACATAGTGTGGTTTTATTTTGAAAATTTTTTATCAATCACGGCGTAATCTAGCCCTATTAACCTGGGTTACATTTTAATTTCAAAATCTCAAAATCATGGGCATGATCAAGACCACAGTAGCTTCACATTAGGAATTTTTTCTCAATCATGGGGCATGATTGTGCTCATGATGATGACCACAGCCTTGAGCATGACTGTGCAATCCTTGTGTTTACCTTATTTAAAAAAAATGAATTAAATGAATAATGGATAATAGATATGATATATTAGTATTTATATAATTAGAAATGACTTAAATGAATTAATAGGTTTAGTAATTGATTTGAGTTAACATAATTTCCAAGTATAAAATGAACTTAGTTAATAATCTTAAGATCAACATGGATTAATGAACCTTAATGAGTTAAAATGAATTAGATCTATTAAGTTTAACCAACTTAGTTAAGTTATGTTTAGACTAATGTAACTTGAAACGTGGAGTAAATTAGTAGGGTTAAAAACTCATTAGATTTAACATAAGTTCTTGAATATAAAATTATAGTTAAATAAGATATAATTACATATGTTATGTTAATTAAATGTAAATGTTACATTTTGAATGTGATTTGTTGAATATGTTTATGTACATATATTTTTGTGTATATAAGAATTAAGTATAGAAGTATGTATATGTTTTGTAAAACTAGGTTGATGAATGGTAAGTAAGATTAAACTAATAGAATAGACATAATGGTTGATTATCCTTAAAATGAACTTGATTTTAAAAGATCTAAGATAGAAATATTTAGATTAGATGAAGACCTTATAGAATATATAACTGTGTTTTAGCAGAATAAGTGAACATAACTTAGTAACAAAATTAGATTTAATGTGGATTTTGAATATGATTTAATAATTGGATTAAGTGGTTGAGTTTAATCAACTTGATTAAGTTAGCTAAAATAGACTTAACTTGTAAATGAATTAGATATAATTATAATTTGTTAGCCTTTAAATAATAAAGAGAATATGTTGTTTCAAATATATTTGCTAAAATAAGTTTTTCTTTACATAAAAAGTAATAATTTATTAAAATACTTATATGAATGATAAATAATAATGATGTAATATAATAAATGATAATAAATAAAGAAAAAAATAATTTGACAGACAATGGAGAATCGTTCGTATCCTGGCGGAGCGATTTTCACAACCACGACGGGGTTCCTACTTAATGCCTGATTAAAAAAGTTTTTAATATAAATCTATATTTCAATCAAGTGTAGAATAATGCACTAAAAATGGGTTTAAATACTAGAATTTCATAGAATATATTTACTAAGAAAAGTATTGAGTGTTTATTATTTTTCTTTCATAGGAGAAATAAAAAATCTTTGGAATTTCTCATAAGGTTTCTACGACTTTGCTAGGATGACAGGTAGGTAAAGTTGACCTTATCATCTTGCTTGTACTTGTAATATAGTTGCACATGAATTAATATAAGTATAATTGGTTATGCATGGGGATTAGATACTCGTTTGCTGTTTGGTGATTATTTTGGTTGTTAAATTATTAAAGTAAAAGTGATCACGCATTGCTTGTAATAATTGGATTACTATTGTTGATTAATATTTGTTAATGGATATGGTGACTAAGTAATATGGAATAAATCTTAATCGACCCTTAAGTAAAACAAACATGCATTGCACGACAACATATTTGCATTAGTATGGAATTTATTACATACTAGTACCTCGATTCTGTGGTGATCTTAGGTTTTATTAGTGAATGTTTCTTCAAAAAGGATGCCATTAGGTTTTCAGCCCATCAGGAACTAATTAAGCAGCGAAGGACGTCACCTGTGTGAGAGTTGATATGGAGATGCTACTACTTAGGGAGTTTATGAGGTTCTAAGGTGAAGTTGAGATTATGGTTCACACACCACATATATATATATAATATAATAATAATAAGTTTGGATGACTTCTCCTTCCTTAGTTCTCAATCTCTTTTGGGCATGAATAACTTGAGCTGGTGCTTTAACCCCAAGAGAGGGCATAAATCTCTATTGGTTTGAATTTTGGTCATCCAAACTGTGAATATCTCATATGGTTTAGTGTTGCATTGTATATCTTTGTTAAATATACTTGTTTGATAATTGTTTTATGTATGGTTTAGCCACTAAGCTGTAGATTAGCTTATGCCCCTATAGTTTTTGTGTAGGAATAACTCATATCGAGAATGGGTTGGGAATGTGTGAAGAGATCTTCTTTAGTGAAGTTCTTGGAGGCAAGAAGGTAAACTTAGAATGCTGATCATATGCATACTGTATAAGTCTGATATTTTGTAATTAAGAATATAAGCTTAGAATAATGAATTAGAATGATTGTATAATAGTTTGAAGCCTTGTGTTATGTAGTTATCTATCCTATTTTACTATTTGGTGAGGGATACCGATTCTCTACAGTTTTCGGACCGTGAGAAATCGTATTTCCTTAGTTATTAATATGTAGTTATACAATTAAAACTTGAATATCAAACATCAAGTAGAGTATTTCAATCTTTGACCTATAAAACGGTTCTCATATTAGGGGTGCATACATGGTATAATAACTTTAGAATAATCTTACCAGGCTTCTTTTAGAGTTGTGACACATCCTTTCCTTACATGATCAAGATGCATCAACTCCAACAAGAACCCTAGCCACTAAAAGCCTACTAAGGTATTTAGTGGGTTTATTAATTTTCAATGAATTGCCAAAAGTTAAAGCAAGTGCAAACACCATTGATTTTTCAAAGTAATAAATAGGGAGATAAGGAAAAGCTATCCATTGCAGTGCAATTGGTGATTTTTGCATAAGGTGAGAGAGTGGGGACCAATCACCACTCGCATAATCGGTGAGTTAATATTCCACAACTTCCACTCCTAAATCCGGATATAATCTTCTTCCAAAGATGATCTTATGAGTATTTGTTGTTGATTCAACAAACCTAATTTAATCGTACCCTTAAAACTCCTGGCTACCAAAAAAAAAAAAAAAAAAAAAAAACCTTAATCTGCTTGATTAAAGGTCTTGTATGAGTTAAGGAACCAATGAGAGCAAATTTTAGAGAAGCACATAATTTTTGCATTTCAATCTCATTTAATACTACCGTAGATTCTACTCTAAAATTTCCCGCTTTTTATCTTGAAGTATGGGATGTGAGCATGATTGACCACCAAGCATGGCAGTAGAGGATTTTTTAAGAAATGTGGGAGATGAAATTTTTCCTCCTTCATAATTATCCCTTACGTCCTCTTGTTGCGCCACTTCAATACCTACAAAAATCGACCCAGCCACGCCAAATAAAAGTGAAAAGAAATAAAAAGATGAAAAATTGAGCAGAACTAAAATGGTTCCTATTATTTCTTTTGGTTCAACAGCAAAAATTATTTGTTTTGGTTCTAGAACTTGAATGTATATATGTGTTCCTTAGAAGCTAATCTAATAATCTGCAAGGGAGTAATTTTATTGACTTTATTATTGAAGTTTTGTGTCTTAAAAAATAGAAGTTCTTCATGTCCTTATAACGGAAGATACCCACCATCTCTTCTTTATACTATCACAAGAAAATCTTGTTAAGTTACATATATATTATATATGTATATATAAAGAAGGGAAAAAAAATTCAAAAGCTAACATGGGATCCAAATATGGGTTTTCAAAAATTTCTTATTCCCTAATGTCACGTTTGGTGTACAGAAATCATTCGGAATGGAATGGATTAAAATCGAAAGAATGAAATGGAATGGAATCAATAAGGGAATGACAAATCCATTCCTTTATTTGGATACGAACGCGGAATGAAATAGATATGAGTTAATTTACATTAGAATTTACCAAAAATACCCGCTAGAAAAAATAAGATAATAAATTTATATAGGATAAAAATATAATTTAAGTACAAATGCATAATGGAAGAAGGAATGGAATCATGATTTCGCCTTTGAGAAGGCGGAATCGAATTCCACCTTAAAACTAGAATTGTCGATTCCAGGGAATCGCGATTCCACCTTCTCATGATGCTTCCAAATGTAAGAAAAGGAACGAAAGCCAAAATCACGATTCTATTCCGGACCATTCCCAGATACCAAACATACCACAATATTTTAGAGGTTCTTATTTTACCATTCATTTGAAATCTAACTTTTAATGGGTAAATTACTACTATGAATTAATAAACTACATCAATTTTTTATAAACCATTATTAATTTATAGTTACAATTTTTTTTTTTAATTTTCCCTTTTAGTGACTACTATATAGCAATTATCTTCTGATGAATTTTCATTTTTTTTTTCTTTTCCTATTATTGGTTATGTTAGAAAGACTGTTAAGATGGAATTAGGATTCATACGATGATACACACACATATATAATATTTATATTAACATACGACATACCGATTTCAAGATTATAGGACTTCTTCTTAATTATGTATTTTAATCAGCCAACAAGAGTTGGATTGCCCTATGGTTTACTCCGGCTTAGTAATCAAAAGATGATGATGATTATTATTATTATTATTTTTGTGATGGATGTATGTATACCACTGAAATTTTATTTACGATAAAAAAGATTAATGTTTATTTTATATTTAATTTATTTTGTAAAACGTTGATTCCTTTTTTAGCTATTTTAAATGTTCATATCTTACGGAAACTTCTCTCGAAGAATGATATCTTTTAATGTTATTAAAATTTCAATACTCGTTTTTTTTTTTTTGCCGAATTTTTCAATATCTATATGGTGCATCTAATGTATGTTTCTCTCTTCATCCAACATCATGTTATTTCTCTTTTTACCATCTATTTCCAGTAAATCCGGACCTACATTAAAAATTAACTGCACGCGATAAATCCTACAACCCAACACTTGTTGCAAACACATGTAGCACACAGCATCACACACGCCTCCACGGCCTGTACCACGAGTCAATGGGCTCTGCCACGCGACGGACTGGTGACCGGTGCTATGTACCACAATGTCTAGTAAGCGGTAACTCAGCAACCGCATTTCGAAGCCTCGCATCCACCGTCTAAAAGTTGAGTGCAAGCTCAAGATGTCAAAAAATAAATCATCCGAAGACAATCATCTTGACATTTCAAATTCTTTTGTCCTGGTCTACCATTTCAACAGGTTTGCCATGGATTTTGAAAGATGTCCTTCATTTATTTTTCTACTTCTTATTCTTGTTTTTAGCGGTTTAGCTCCATCTTCATTGTATATATCTTAATTCAGTTAGGGGGGAAAGGAAAAATATATATATATATATATATATATTATATATGTTTCATATCAGTATCTAGTATGTTTGAATGGTTTATAAGTAAAAATATTTGTTTTTCATCAGTATTTGCCTTTTACTAATAGTTTGTTTGAAAACGACAGAATTTTTATCTGTATCATATATGTTTAGTTAGTTTATAAATAAAATTATTATTTTTTTTATTGATATATTTTTTTAATAAACAGAAATAATATAATATTAAAATGACTGAAACACGGTCAAACAAATAAAACCTAAAAGAGATTTTTGTTTTTGTTTGAAAAACAAGCATTCTGATGATTTCTTGAGTTATGGGTTGGATATGAATTTTAAGTCCTGACGTTGTATTTCAGTATTTTGAAGTCCAACAGGATAAGAATCGGGCTCATTTAAATAGTCAGATGCCTAACAAAAGTCCAAAATTAACAAGTAACAATGGGTAGATCAAAGATAATAAGATTGAGCTGTCATGTTGGAGACTTAATCATAATTGGGATTCAATAAATAAATGTAACACGTTTATTAATTATTCAATCATACATAATTATATAAGTTATATATAGGGCATTCCAATACATTTATTAATTATTCAATCCTTACACTCACAACTCAGAAGAAGTAATGGTGAATTTAGTGCTATGAGAAACAACTATTGTTATCCAATTAACTCTAATACCCTTAAATTATATTATTTTAAGATATATTACCATACTTTATAAAAAATTATTAATTTTCATTAATGGTATTAATGGGAAAATAATATCACCTGGAGTACCACATCTAAGCAACTAGCACACATATTTTTGATATTTTTTTCTCCCCGTAATGTCATGTGATACACAATACCAGTAATGTGGTCCTCAAACTCACGATTTTACTATTTATTAAAATATATAAAATCTGTAAAATTGTATAAAACTGATAAAATCTTAAATGAATAGAATTGTATACCTAAATTCATTATTTCATCTAAATTATATACATAAATGATTTTTTTTCGTTTTAATTAAAAAAAATATATAAAATTATAAACTAATAAAATCTTATGGTAAACTCCTGATTTTGATAACTATGGTTAGTAATATTACTTTCACATGACAGTGTAAAATAATAAATATAAGTGGATCGCAATCTTGAAAACACTGGGAAATCCAGTAGTTCTTGTTCCGAGATTTGCTTTGTTGGCTTCTGATAGAATGCCATTTATGATTAGTCGCCAACGTGAGAGTTCAATATTCTTATTTTTTATCTATCCATTGGTATTTTTTTCAGTTGGACTTTCGTTAGGGATCTATCCATCCAAGAAGCCCCATATCTATAACTTATATAATTGTGGTTATGTTATTTTTGGATTGTCTGATTTTCATATGTATCTATAATTTATTTGTATAATATTTGTTTGGTTTGTTTTTAATAAAACTATTAGTTTTTTATCGGTATCTGTTTTTTTCTTTATAAACATTTATTTAAAAATGATAAAAACATGATACCAAAATTTATCAAAATATGATGCAACAAAATAACATCATCTTCATTGATTTTATTTATTTATTGAACCACTATTTTATGGTGGTTAATCTAAGAACAATTTATTTGCTTTACAGTAAGATTGCATTGCCCATTAAGAGCATAAAGATTATTATATTGTTATGTTGGCTTTTAGACCAAATCCAACACATCGATTTAGTGGGATTTTAGATAAATCAAATCATCTAAGCTAAAGCTTGACCCATTCAAGTTGTTTGTTGAGTTAGTTTAACTCCAATTTTGTAGTATAAAGAATGGCAAGCTTCAAGTTTTATTCAAAATAAAGTACAAATAGAATTCAAGATTTTTATTTCAGTTTCAAAAAATATATCACAAATCTTGTCATGGGGAAAGAGCAGAACAACAAGCTCCTAGGGTTTATATGTCACGAAGAGAAAGAAGAGGGCAAAGATGAGTTCTGTCGGGGAGTTAGTAAGTGGAGTTGCGTGGAAGTGAACAAAGGAGAAGGACAACTGGGAAGGAACAATGCTGCAATGGATCCGTATGGGGCTGGGCTCGGTCACGGGCCTAATATGGACTGAAAGAAGTAACAGACTAATCCAGGAACAGTTATTAAGCCCAGCCCATTCCTTAACAGAATTGGTTGTAACTGTTTTCACGTAGCACATGCTACAGATTTGATTCTCTATTTTCTGTTTTACTGTTATTTCCATTTCCTTCTGTAATACATAGTAGGGAGCATACTACATCTATAAATATGTAGTACACGAATATACAAGATATGCAGAAATATACAACACATTTTGCTCCAATACTGAATCTAAGTATTGTTCGTCAGCTTGTATCCGAGCTTAATCCGAATTCGGATTTTCCTTTTACAATTATTTCACTTCCGCATTGCAAGTGGTATCAGAGCTCTGTTGTAGGAGCTATCCATCATGGCAGAGGGTACCCGAGAATTTAAGAAGATGGAGGAGATGATGAAGAACTTGTTGAAGGAGCAGACTGACAAACAGGACAGCTGGATCAAACTTTTTTCCGATACCCTGCAACAACAGCAAACCGCATTGGAGCAGCAATCAAAGGTAATAGATGAACTCAAATCTCAACTCAAAGGAAAACCCGTAGTAATGGAAACCTTATCTAGTGCACACAAAAGTAATGATGGTAAAATAGCAGCAGAAAATGTGTCTAGTGGTGGTTTACCTGGCAGTAGCATAGCTGTTAGTGGTTACCAGCTACCCATGAGGAGTACCAAAATTGAATTTCCCACTTTTAATGGAGAAAACATTAAGAGTTGGATAGTTAAGGCTGAACAATTTTTTATGTTGGATGAGACACCCAATCATCTTAAGGCAAAGGTAGCTATCATGCACTTGGATGAAAAACCTTATGATTGGTATGTTTCTTATGCTAAACTGAGGACAGAAACGACTCCCATTTCTTGGGAAGAATTAACCAAAGCATTGCAGGCAAGATTCAATGAACGAGCCTATGAAGACCCCATGGCAGAACTTAAGGAACTTCAACAAACTGATTCATTACAAGAATACCTTGACCAGTTTACACACCTTTCTGCCCAGAACCAATTATCTGAACCGCAGCTGGTCAGCTGCTTCCTCAGTGGATTACGTCCTGAAATACAGTTTCCTATTCGCATGTTTCAACCTAACTCATTGTCCCAAGCCTATACACTAGCCAAGCTCCAAGATGCTACAAACACTACCACTAAAACTAGCCTTAAACACCAGAAACCCACCACAAACTATTCCTACCCGAAATACTCCACCACTATTCCAAACACTAACTCACCACCCACATACACCAACCGTAACACCACACCCATTTCACAAACACTTAGTTCCCAACCCAAAAACCCTAGCCAAAACTCCAACACTACCAGGAATTTTAGGAGGTTCTCTCCTGAGGAATTGGAGGAAAAGAGAAGGAAGAAGCAATGCTTTTGGTGTGATGAAGCCTTTGGTCCAGGACACCGGTGCAAGAATAAAAGGCTTAATTTATTGGTGGTGAGCAAGGAGGAAGGTGAGGAGAATTCGGAGGCAGAGGAGATGGATAAGTTGGAGGAAGATCTAGCCTCCTTAACCCTATGTGCATTAGGGGAGGACACCAGCAATGTAGCCCACAGTATGTGTGTGAAGGGGTACTTCAAGAGAAAAAAATTGCGCATATTAATTGACACGGGCAGCTCATCTAATTTTATAGATGAGGAGCTAGCCACTCACTTGAATTGTGAGTTGACTTCTGTGGAACCAGTAGCTGTTAATTTGGCTAATGGAGCTAAAATTTACAGTTATTCTATGGTTAAGCACTTCAGTTGGTGGATGGAAGGAGTGCAATTCCACTCAGATGTGTATGTACTTTCCTTAACTGCATATGACCTAATTCTGGGGATGCCTTGGCTGGTCACCCTGGGTACAGTACAATGGAACTTCAATCTGATGAGGATGGAATTCCAATGGCATGGATCGAATTGCACACTTCATGGTCATAATGAGGTAATTACTCCTGTATCTGATAACATCCTTTCTTCTATGTTATCAACTCATAGTCCTACACTAAATGTGCAATGTTGGGTTGTTAGTAACTCTGTAAACAGTATGGATCCGATGGTTGAATCTAGCACACATCCTGATTTAACCAAACTATTGGAAGAATTTACTGATCTCTTTGAAGAACCTATTGCACTACCTCCTGATAGAACTTGCAATCATAGGATCCATTTACAGGATGAGTCAACACCTGTCAATCTTAGACCATATCGCCATTCCTCTATTCAAAAAACAGTGCTAGAGGATATGATTAAGGAAATGTTGTTGAGTGGGATAATACGTCCTAGTCATAGTCCTTTTGCTTCTCCTGTGGTGTTGGTTAAAAAAAAAGACAATACATGGCGCATGTGTGTAGATTATAGGGATCTAAACAAGTTAACTATAAAAGATAGGTTCCCAATTCCTATCATTGAAGATCTATTCGATGAGTTACATGGGGCCAGCTGTTTTAGCAAATTGGATTTGCGCTCAGGGTATCATCAGATCTTGATGCACCCCAATGATTTATAAAACAGCATTTAGAACACATGATGGGCACTATGAGTTCCTAGTCATGCCCTTCGGATTGACTAATGCTCCATCCACATTCCAAGGACTCATGAATAACTTGTTTAGACCTTATTTGAGGAAGTTTGTCCTAGTTTTCTTTGATGATATCTTAATTTACAGCCCTAGCTTGGACCAACACAAGTCACATTTGAGGGTAGTATTTGAGATATTGCGGACAGAAAAACTATACCTAAAAAAGACCAAATGTGTCTTTGGGGTAGGACAAATTGACTACCTTGGTCATCATTTCTCATCAAGGGGTTGCCACCGACCCTAAAAAGATAGAAGCTATTGTCAAATGGCCCGCTCCTACCAATGTTAAACAGCTAAGAGGATTCCTGGGATTAGCTGGATATTATAGGAGATTTATACAAGGATTTGGTGTCATTGCTAAACCACTTACCAATCTCCTACGCAAGGATCAGTTCTGCTGGAACTATGATGCTCAAAAGGCATTTGATAAACTGAAAATGGCAATGACCACTTCCCCTGTCCTGAGTTTGCCAGACTATAACAAGAAATTCACTATTGAAACGGATGCCAGTGGTGATGGAATCGGGGCAGTTTTGATGCAAGATAATCACCCAGTGGCCTATATCAGCAAATCCCTTGCCCCAAAACATAAGGGTATGTCAGTCTATGACAAGGAGTTATTAGCCTTGGTGTATGCATTGACAAATGGCGGCATTACTTGCTGGGAAGACAATTTGTGATTAAAACAGACCATCAAAGTCTTAAGTACTTGTTAGAGCAAAGGTTGGTGACTCCCAGTCAACAAAAATGGCTTACCAAATTATTGGGTTTAGACTATTTAATTGAGTTCAAGAGTGGAAGGGCTAACAAGGCAGCAGATGCTTTATCTAGATGTGGTGGAACTCAATTAAATCAACTATCCATTCAGGTTACCATTCCTGAATTGATGGAGGACATCAAGGCTAGTTGGTATTTACCATCCGGATATACCAAGCTGATTGGACAGCTTAAGGAAGGGAAGGCGATTAAAAATTTCAGCTTCGATCAAGGAATACTAAGAAGGAAGAGTCGAATAGTAGTCGGACCTTCTGAGGAAGTAAGGAAGAAATTGTTGGAATTGTACCATGGGGGAGCACTAGGAGGACACTCAGGGGCACAAGCCACTTATAAGAGGATTTCATCAGTATTCTATTGGCCTAAACTTGAAAGAATCATTAGGCAATATGTGAGGTGTTGTGAAACATGCCAAAAATATAAGTTTGAGAATGTGGCCTATCCTGGGCTTCTACAACCTCTACCAGTCCCTACTGAATGTTGGCAGGAAGTAACTATGGATTTCATTGAAGGATTACCAAGGTCGAATGGAAAGGAAGTTATACTGGTGGTAGTGGACAGGTTAAGTAAGTATGCTCACTTTTTGCCTCTCTCTCACCCTTATACAGCCTTGCAGGTGGCTCACCTATACTTGGAACATGTTTACAAGCTGCATGGTATGCCAGAGACCATTACCAGCGATCGAGATCCCATTTTTGTGAGCTCTTTTTGGAAGGAGTTCCTAAGTTTACAGGGTGTCACTCTCAACCTATCCACTTCCTACCATCCCCAAACCGATGGTCAATCTGAAGTGGTAAACAAGTGTCTGGAAACTTATCTCCGATGCATGACAGGGGAGTTTCCCAACAGATGGAGTCACTTTATTCCTTTGGCCGAGTGGTGGTATAATACGAATCCACACCAGCTCCAAGCACACTCCATTCCAGACACTGTATGGTTACCCTCCCCCTCTACATCTTCCCTACGTTCCTAGAGATGCCCGAAATGCTACAGTTGACAGCATGCTTAAAACTAGGGAAGACATGCTCAAGACTCTCAAATTTCACCTCACCAGAGCACAACACAGAATAAAGCTTATGAGTGACAAAAGACGAATTGACAGAGAGTTCAACATCGGAGATTATGTCTTATTGAAGTTGCAACCATACAGACAGAAGACACTCAAGCATGCACAGAATCAAAAGCTAAGCCAGAAATACTACGGACCCTATAAGATTAAAGATCGAAAGGGGAAGGTAGCTTACCAACTCGATCTCCCTCCCGAAGCAAGCATTCACCACACCTTCCATGTGTCGCAGCTGAAACCCTACCATGGGTCACTTCCAGCCACTGCCTCTCCTTTACCTACAACACAAGAGGACCCATTATTAGAACCAATTGCTATTTTAGACAGGAAAATGGTAAAAAGACACAACAAGGCCGAAACGATGCTACTTATCTCGTGGAAGGATCTGCCACCGTCCGAAGCCACTTGGGAATTCTTCAGCGAGCTGCAGTCCAGATTTCCTCAGTGTCCCTTGTGGACAAGGGATTTTAATGGGGAAGGGATTGTCATGGGGAAAGAGCAGAACAACGAGCTCCTAGGGTTTATATGTCACGAAGAGAAAGAAGAGGGCAAAGATGAGTTCTGTCGGGGAGTTAGTAAGTGGAGTTGCGTGGAAGTGAACAAAGGAGAAGGACAACTGGGAAGGAACAATGCTGCAATGGATCCGTATGGGGCTGGGCTCGGTCACGGGCCTAATATGGATTGAAAGAAGTAACAGACTAATCCAGGAACAGTTATTAAGCCCAGTCCATTCCCTTAACAGAATTGGTTGTAACTGTTTTCACGTAGCACATGCTACAGATTTGATTCTCTAATTTTCTGTTTTACTGTTATTTCCATTTCCTTCTGTAATACATTGTAGGGAGCATACTACATCTATAAATATGTAGTACACGAATATACAAGATATGCAGAAATATACAACACATTTTGCTCCAATACTGAATCCAAGTATTGTTCGTCAGCTTGTATCCGAGCTTAATCCGAATTCGGATTTTCCTTTTACAATTATTTCACACTTCCGCATTGCAAATCTAAACGGAGTTAATTACGACTCTAAATCAGGAGCTTAGTATCATAACGTTTTAAGACAATTATAGTAGTAAATCTTTAATACTTACAAGAAAAATCAATATAACAATTTTAAATTTCTTTGTTGTAGCTTGCATTCTATAATTCCCAAATCACCAAGCGATCATTCGTGTAAGATTTAATCCCGTGATGTTGTACCCAAAATCTAAAATTTAAATTAAGAAAGCGTTATGGTGGAGAACAATGATATTTTTATAGCCAATTTTGGATTGAAGTCGGAAAGTCATCTTTATAGCCTATCCTAGTCGAATTCCTGGATGCTTGGAATCCTGGAAATTGATAAATCTCTTTCATTAGAGATGAAGAACAGAACAAAAATGGGTAAAAACGAGAAGAAAATGAAAAAAAAATTGGGTTAGAGATCCACCAGAAGGTGGGTAGCCTTAACCGGATGTGTTAACAGGTAAGCCCGAAGGCTGTTCCCGTCCCTGTCAGGGGAGATGCCAACCATCTCTCCTTTCTACGAACACAACCCAAAGGGCTGAGCTAAGTCAATATAAACAAAGACAAGTGCTTGAGGAGAACGATGTGGGACAAGAAAGCAAGACTTCTATTGTGGTCCCGCTTTAAAAATATATATATATATATTCTCCATCTATGCAAATTATCTCCACGTTTGTTTACCGTTCATCAATCGCGGTGTTATTTATTTATTTATTTATTATCAGCTGTGTAAATATATTGGGACCTATTGGCTAACCTAATTAACTCATTTTAAGAGTAATTTAGGATTAAGGCTTTTCTACATGTTACAAAAATTAAGATTTAAATAAAGAAACAATAAATTTTTGCACTTCTTTCATTTATAGCAACACATGCTAGGTACTTTGGGAGGACAGAACTGCTAAAAGAAATAGCAAATATGCATAAAATCACAACTCGCAGCAACTCACATCATATAAGTGAAGTATACTTGTAAGGAAAAATTTCTAAGGTTCAATGAATGACATTGAATAAGATTTGTGACAACTAAGATCTTCATTTTTTCCCCTTAATTTGCATAATTTTATATTAAAAAAAAAAAATCTATTAATGGTGGGTTGATAAGTTGGCTTATATAACTTACTAAAAAAAAATAATGATTAATTGAGTTGAATTGGTCCATTTAACCCAAAAAATGGATAAATGGGTTGAATGGGCTGAGTCGATAGATTCGCTCGTTTAATTTGCTAGTCTAGCTTATATGGCCTAGGTTAGAGTTAACAAGTTTTGCCTGTTTAGTATTAAGCCATTTAACTGGCGGGCCAAAATGAGTTGGATTGGTTAGCTCGTTTAATCTATTTGTACAACTCAACTACTTTGTTTCCATTATGCTAGATCCAATTCGCAAAGTGGAAGGGATTTTTGCTTAAATTCGTTGATGGGTATCCCATGATATTCAGTAAAATTTTCATTTGGATAAATTTTAAAATGCTTGTTTATATTTTACATTTGCTCAGCCCTTTTATCTTTGATCTTAAATAAAATTATAAAAATTATAATAAAACAATTAAATACCAAAATTCAATGGTAAAATAGTCATATAGTATTCTAAAGATACATCCTTCAAAATTTTAGGGGTTTAAAATGTCAGTCTTGAGAAGAAGAGACTAAGCACATATAAGCAAAATATGACAAAAATAAATAGAAAATGATTGGTATCTTCCTGTCCAGGGAATACAAATCACATGAGGCAATCACCTAAACTCTCAAAAGGGACTTGATTATTTTTATAATTAATATTAAATACCGAAACCTCGGATTGTATTGAAATACTTCAATTAGATCATCAATACACCTTAAAAAATAATCATAAGTATACATTAATAAAAAAAGGCTCAATAAAATATTGAAACTTCAATGGTTTTTAATATTGTAATCTATCTTTAGTAAATATATATTTAATGCCTTAATTTTATTCATATTTATGAAAACATATTGATTTGGTATATGCGCTTTGTTTATTTTTATAATTTACTATTTAAACTTTATCTATTTTTATAATCAATTATCCTAAGTTTGTATTTTTTTTTTTCATTTAACTACCTTAACAAAGCTAGTGAAGATATTATAAATAAGTTGGAATATAAATCGATAATCATCAACTTTAGTAATAATTATAAAAATAATAAAACTTAAGTTTGAAATATGACATTTATCCGATAGCCTTCTTTGGTGCAACCGTTTCGACTTTTTATTATACTTCATCTTCATCTTTTATCAATTAAAACATATCAAAGAATTTCTTTTGTCCTTTTCTAATTACTACACATTATAATTATAGGAGAAAAACACAATCAAACATGATCAATTCATTGGAAGATTAATATTCATACAGCTAGATTACATAGATGTCAACCGATCAAAGATGTCTAATGTTTGAATTTTTAGTCGAAAAATTGTATGTTATGGAGAATTATACGTTGTGAATTTAGTAAGACCATTCATTTCCTATATATATGGTTGATTTGGTCATTATAACTGGGTGACTCCAAACGATAAACTGAGGTACTCCATCACCGGCGATTCTCAAATCGGAAACTAACCTGAAATAGGTACGTTCGGATTGGACCGTGACAACATCTAGAACTCTAGATGTTAAAGCTTTAGTTGATTACCGTATCTTAATTTTCTTTGGAAAAGCTGCAGTTTCTGGTGAGTGGAAGATGACTCTTCGTAAGTCCTTATGTTGTATGTCTGTGCTTTTGAAGCCCAACGTGATAGGAATTGGGTCCATGGGCAGTCAGATGCTGAATAAAATCCAATTTGCCCGATACCAATGGGCAGCCCAAATTTATTGAAAATAAGCTCCCAGGAGACCAATTGTCCTCGGCACTCTATCAAAAGCAGGCAAAGCAAATCCTAGAGAGAGGGCGAGGCAACATTTTATTTTAGCATTTGAAAACGAATCGAGTTCCTGGGGAAAAAAATGAAAAAAAGAAAGAAAACTAAAACAAAACCTAATCAAGTCAAAATGATACAATATAAAAATCAAATTTAAGTTTGATCCGAGGTCAAGTAAGTTTGGAGTTTGAGCCAGACTCAATTATATCCATTTACATTCTATTTATGCAGTCAATAATTTTTTATTTAAATTAAAATAACATTAATATTTAAATATGACTCAAATTCGATAATTCTTTTCTTGATTAGGCTTGCAAATTCATCGAGTAAAGTTTGAGTTTAACTTGATGACAAACTACTTGAGTAGACATAAAATTGAAATTGAGCTCAATTGGAGGAATGACTATTCTCAAGTTGAATTTGAGTGGATATAAAATTGAACTTGAGTAGATTACAAGTAGTTTGAGCCGTTTATATTATAGACTTTCCAATGATGAGAGAGTGTTCATGGATGGTGATACATGTACATGTGGGTCGTGTGATCCATGTTATTGGTTTGGTGTGACTAGCTATTATTGGTGATCACAATTCGCAACCCATTCAAAAAGTCATATTGTTAACATTTTCTTTTTAAGTTACTTTTTATATGCCTTTTGATATTTTAATGTAACAAATAGTACTGTTGTCATGATATGCTACATGTTATTAGGTGGGAAAATAATCTCAAGATGTCTTTACTAGTTGTCAAGATGTAACACTCTAACATTACATTTGATTAGTTGAAATAGAACAAGGTTAGAGAAAGGATAATAGAGGATTAAGGTTTGGGTTTTGGGGGGAGGGGAGGGTGGGTGGGTGGATGTTGTGGTGTGCGGTATGGTGAGAAATAACAATTTTTCTAATAAAAAGAGGAAATTTGTCATTGCATGAAATTGATACTTTTTTACAAATCAAATAAAAGAATATATATTTTACAGTAATAAAAACAGAATAACAATTATATTCCAATAAATCAAATGTAGCGTAATTAATAGTGAAAATGAATTATTGTTATGTGATTGTAAATTTTAAATAAATTTTATGAGATAAGTCACAATGTTTGATAAAGTTCCTTTTTTTTTTTTTCATACACAATGTTTGATAAAGTTAAGTTAGTGAATATTTGTCGTTGTATGATTCTCGCTGATAGATATGAGCCATATTATGACGAAAAAAAAAAAGGACATGTGCCATATTAGGAATGATCTTTTATACTTAAAAAAATTTCTATGGTACTAATAGGCCACATAGATAGATTAAGTAAAATTTTGTTATATAATTATCCGTTTTATCATTGTTTGTTCAAAACAATTAATACTTTCCTACCACTCGTCTAAACACGTGATAAATTAAGATTACTGATTTTTTTCCTCTCATACCTAAAACTTGCAAAAGGGCACAAATGTGAATTAAGTGGGTGCAACCCTAACACAGGTACTATGTATGCATTGGCGGCCAGGTGGAATCATCAATAAGCCAATTACACGTTTATGATGATTGTGGACTGCGGGTTGATTCTTATCCCTTGACAGCTTGCATCTGTCGCGTGCCTTATTTTGTTACAGATATTGTAACTTGTAAGCTGCCTTGGGCATAAGGGTCCAGACACAAAAAAAGAAAGTAAAAAAAAAAAAAAAAATGTCGGTAGTCATATTGTTGGTTTAGTTATTGACTAATTATTTTAAGTAATAAGGTTAGATAGCTTAGAAATTATAGCATAATACCCCTACATATCCATGATTATAATTTAAACTTTCATACTTGTTCATTAATGAAATATCGCATATTGCCAAAAAACAAAACAAAATAAATTAATTAACAAAATAGAGATTCCTGAGAAGAGCTTTAACTTTTCAGTGGATTTGACCTTTAAAAAAAATTAATAATAATAAAAAGGAGCATGTATAGTCAAATAAGTGGATTTTGGAAATGTTAATAAGATGATGAATTTGGTCTCAAAGAAGTATTAAACAACGGGGTATTTAAGTCATTTGTGGTGTGTAATGGATGATTAAGACAATTGGATATGATAAGTATTGTAATAAAGTGTAATAATAGTAAATGGACGCATATGGGCCACAGTCTTGGCATGGCATGTAAGACATGCGAAGGATAAAGATAAAAATACGAGCACACAAAATAAGTGAGCCGATATGACATGACACACAAAACACACAAATCAACACGCGACCTTTTTTTTAAGAATAATATGAAAATAGTGATTAATGTTTTTTAATTTACTATAAATTGTATTTAGATAATATAATTTATTTTGTTTTAATATTGAAATTAAATCAATTTATCTTTTTAAATAATAAAATATCTTTAGTATATTTTACTCTATTGAAATGATTTCAATTGTAATAAGATATTAACTTGAAATTTTTTTAGCAAATAAATAAGTGAAAATTTTAAATAATAGTGATTAAATTATATTAAATGTTAAACTTGCTTAATTAATTTATTTAGAATAAATATAAATTATTTTAATAAATTAAATTAACAAATGCATTAGGATTAATAGAAAATTAAATTTTATTAATAAGAGTTTTTTTATTTTTTACGAATTACAAGAAGATTGATTAGGCCTAACAGGTTATGCTGCAACACAAGTGAAAGACAAATTTAAAAAAGTCAATGTTCAATCGAAAATGCATTTCATGTATGATCCCTAAAGCAATCAATACTATAAGGGTGGTAGTTGAGGTTGAGGACAACCGCAACAAAGCTAGGGAGATGACGTCAGGGTAGATATGAACTTCAACATCAAAGGATTAAGCCTATCTTGGCATAATGAACTAGTCGAGGGGGGAGGATAGGCCAAGCACACCATCAATAGTAAGAGCTCGGTCACGTTGGTTTTGGTATGGATTCGATAATGGAATGTA
The DNA here is from genome assembly GCA_024138025.1 of Combretum micranthum. Taxonomy (NCBI): domain Eukaryota; kingdom Viridiplantae; phylum Streptophyta; class Magnoliopsida; order Myrtales; family Combretaceae; genus Combretum; species Combretum micranthum. The sequence continues at coordinate 1,762,210 of JAMXBD010000061.1, read as the reverse complement.
TGGAGCAAATTAGAAAGACCCAAGAAGAGTAAGAGCAACTTATTAGGTAAAAGAATCAAATGCTCCAGGATTAGAACCAAATACTTCAAGGTCAAGATGAAATGCTCTAAGGTGATTGCCAAATGCACCAAAGTCATGATAAAATGCTCCAAAATATTAATTCCAAGTATGATCAAATTACCAAATTTCACGAAGACTTTTTCAAATGGGCAGGCTACTAAGCGACGGTTCACCTACCACCACCATATCATCCCCTTAGCGATATAGATGGTCAAGGTGGTCAGCAAGATCCTCATTCCCCATTTTTTTAAATGTAATAACTATGTATGCTTTTTTTTTTTTTTACAAATAGTATGTAATTGTATATTATTAGTGAAATGGATAATATTATTCTTTATTCATTGTTTAGAATTTTTAGATTCCACAATGTAAAAATTAATTTTATTATATTTATATTGTAAAATCTTTACAACTTCTTTTAGTAATTTCCATATTCAAAATTACGACAAAACTAATAACCCATTAGAAAAAAATACGATTTAGAAAAACAAATAAACCAAAAATAGTACAAGCTATGTGAAATCAAACTCGATTAAAAGGCATGTGACATGTCACGCGATGCAGCACACGAATAAACAGGCTAGTACACCATGGCATGCAAAAAAAAAAAACACGTGAAACAAACACACACACGAATGGGATATGAGTATTTGAAAGCATGCAAATCACAAAAAATTTAGCACGCAGGCAGCATAGAACGACCCATTTATCATGCCTAATGGAGTGTGAATAAAGAAAGATAATTTTGTCAAATCAACTTTTATAGAAGTTAGGCCAGTATAGCATGAAACGTGAAAAAAAAAAAATGTGAAGCATAATACACGCACGGAAGGGATGAGCATTTGAAAGCATGCAAATCACAAAAAATTGGCATCCAAACAGCATAGCATAACCCATTTATCAGGCTAATGGAATGTGAATAAAGAAAGATAATTTTGTCAAATCAACTTTTATAGAAGTTAGGTGGTACTATCTATTAAAAAATAGACAAAAACCAACTTGATCAACCTACATGTTGGTTTGATTAACTAATCTAAATTAGAAGTTGGGTGGTACTATCCAATAAAAATAGGTTTAGCATAACTTTAAGAAATGAGTAAAAAGTAGGTTGATGATCTACCTATTTTTAATAATAGTATCCATTGAAAGAGCAACACATAAAAAAAATAATTTCTTCTTATAATCTATATATGCAAACACTTTCTTATGTGGTATATTCATTTTATAGGATGCTATCAAAAATAGACATACCTTTATCTTAAAAATAGTTGAACAAACTATGTGAGAGGATTCTTATTTCAAACTTCAAGAGAACTTGTTGGAGGCAAAAAAAAAAAAAAAAAAAAAAGGAGGAAAACCTTCAAGAGAATGGTATGTTGAATTCCAAGTCAAAATTATCCAACTTGAAGAATGTCACAAGATTATCCTATAATAATATTAATACCCTACTCATCCGACTAAGCTTGAGGCGGTTTGACCAGTACAAATAATAAAAGTGAGCTATAATACACACGTTGTTAGAAATTCTTAGATTCATATATATTCCAGAGTCATAAGTTTGCTCCAAGACCGGGATGCCTAAACTGTGCACTCTTTGACTACTTAATTAGACATAATAATTAAATTATTGTTTACTATATTAGTTTAAGCTGCATGTGTTTGACAATGGCTATATGACTTGCGTATGCGGCGTCACAATTAAATACCCATCTTTCTTAAACATCCTTAATAATCCTCATTTATTCAATTTTTTCGGCATGTATAATTTACTAGAATGAGGCTAGAAAGATTTATATCCTTATTTTATCAATAGGAGTATTTTTGAAATAAAATATATTTTTTAATTAGAATAATTATTTCCATAGTAAAAGAAAGGAATGAGGATTTCTTATCTATTATATATTATATAGAATAGATATTTTTTTGATAGAATTTTTTATAAATCAAACAAAGAAATTGATATTCCATGATAAAAACGGTGGAATACCAATTTTATTCCGATAAAACAAATGTATTAACATTAACACCTAGTGAATTTCCATTTTAGCCTAACGAAGCTAGATTAGATCAGAAGATTCAATGTAGTTAGCAGAAGATCACCTTTTTTAATTAATTTTTAAGCTAAATATCCTTGTTTTTTATCTATTGTGTTTGCCATTGTAGTAGATGTGTGACTCGTTTTAAAGATTTTTCTTTTCCATTTGAATATGAGGAATAATTATATACCAAGCATTGCATTCTAATGTTAATTCAGCAGTTTTTAAGTTTGGATTCAATGTATCCAATACATGTTTGTCAACTTATTGTTATGAGCGTGGTCTCTACGATGGATTATTGTAAAAGGGTCACCTCAAAAACCCTTTTTTAGCATTAAACCCGTCGCAACAATCAGGTCTGACCTACAAGAGATACTTATCTAGAAGAATACCTATTCCAAAACATGAACAGAATGAAACTCTATCATAGAGTTGCAGCTTCGAGCACCGACTTTCATTCAACTGGAGTATATATGGCTTGAGCGCAATTATTAATTAGTTTAATGAATTAACTCACACAGAACACCCTCTAAAGGATTATATGGTATGGTTGGATTGAATAAATCCTTAATTAAGGGTGTTTATGATTCGGTTAGTCAATCAATGGGTCTATTTTTTTATTCTAATCGTAGTGATTAGTTTTTTAATATTCTAATCCTAAACCAATCCATTATGAATGGTTAACCGCCTTAGCGATTAACTATTTTTTTCGGTTAATTCTATTTTCAGTTTTTAACGTTTAACATAATGGTTATGCAAAATTTATAGTTAACTGTATTTTTTAATATGTACGTAAGAAAATTAGAGTATTTATTTTCTATAATTATATTAAAAACTATAAATTAAGAATGTAATACATGAAAGAGTTGTTAATATATATCGGTGTCATCAAGATAATCATTATAATAGCCTTTTGCTCTCGTGTTCTTATCAACATTAAACGGTTGAGCTCAATATAAAATGGTCATCAAGAGTAGAACTATTATCAAATTAAAACATGATTGTCCCGATCAACATTTGCTTTTTCTTTCCTGCCTGATCAATTCGATTGTTAGAGTTGGATAGAACAAGAGCTAGAGCATTAGATGCGTCATGCCCCCATGGCTACCTAAACGTAACAATCCACCGTACACAATATTAAAACTTAAGAATGACTACTTAGTCTCATAAACTTTTATATTGGTACAAGACATACGTTCCCCACAAGGAAACATCGGTGGAGTTATGCATTTTAAGATAATAGCAATAGAATATGCAAAACAATACTATCATAATTTTATCAAAATATAAGGTCTTACATCTCTAAGTGGCATTTCCCTCGATAAAATTATAAATTGTCTTACAACAAAAGAGGTTTCCTAAAAAACATAAGAGATTTTCTAGGAAATCCATCATCAAAACTAAAAAAAAAAATAAATAAAATTCCTCCAAAAGCCGTCAAAGTCCCATCATGCCTATTTCCTCCAACGGTCTCTAGGATTAGCTCAAAATTTACCCTGCATAAAAATCTATTTGGGAGTAAGCGACAACATGCGTAGAGAGATAACTCTGCAATTTCATATCCATAATAGACTAGTTGATTATTCAATCATATGTAATGCATCAACTATATGCTTATACACATACGTACAACCTACCAGAAATTGTACGTAGAATGGAGTTATGCCCTTCATATCGGGTATCAGGGAATGCTTTGAAAATATTGAGATCCTTTCGATCATCACACTCTTTGGGTCGATCGACCACCACTACTTAGTCCTTGGGTTTCTTACCCAAAGCGATCGATCCGACATGGCTCCTCCATAAGACCGTATTCCCTAAACATAGTAGTTCCCATACTGGAGCTAGGCACCTTACCTTTCTAGTCCCATGCGTAGGAGAAGTAGTGAAAATGAAATGCGACTCGACTTTATACCATGCATAATCAATTTATGATTAAATTTTTGAGTAGTGTTGAATTTCCAATTAAAGGCGACTAACACAATTTTCGCATACATACAACAATATAATATTAAAACAACATATTAACCAAATGGGAATTATTCTGATATACTTATGATTTCTTGATCAAGCATGTAATTCATAAGACATTCTCAACATACTTTCACAAGCAATTCCATTTTATCTTTTACCTAAATTCTAGTGTATTAAATTACAAGCACAATGAGAATACAAAAATGTAAGGAAACTCACTCAATCATAATGCGATCTTTTTATCGAAATAATCTTCGGGAAATGGTGCAATGTAATCTTCATTACCTAATCAAAAGAAATATCTGTTATGAGTATTTCATAAAGGTTCTATTTAATTTCTAATTTTATAAATGCAAATTGGCGTCATTTTCCGGTTATAGAAAATTTCCAATTTAAAATGGCCATAACTTACTCATTTTAACTCGGAATTTTACATATAAGTAGTCGATATTTATCTACTTTGGATGATCTATCCATTTCTAAAGTTATTTTTTAATTTTTAGACCATTTAAGGGTCGGAATGCTACTATACATCTTGCTCCTAGATTTTCCAGATTTGATTTTTGTGACGTTTTGCTATTTTCATATCTTCAAACCCTCTAAAATAATAAATATCAACTCTATACTTAAAAGATAACTTATGAATAATATTAACAATTCAAAATACATGTATGATCTTGGTGAAGTTGTACAAGCAAAATCTTAATTAAAACATCTTTATAGAAAAACTGAAAATTCTAAGTTTATGAAAACTTTGGCTTAAATGCTAATGGAAATTCATATTTCATAAATCTCTGTAAGTATGTGATTTTAAGAAGAAATGGTTTTTAAGTCATGAATCTTCCAACATTATTCTTATAACTAGTTATTTATGAAAATTTAGATGGAGGATCTTGTTTTTAATTTTAATTTTTTCTTCTTAAAACAATATTTTCTTCACATTTTACTAATATGTTTGAAACCGTATTTTGCATTAAAAAATTATCAAAATAAAAATGGTTCAAAATTTTATTTTGGCATGACAACATCACTATGAAAAATTTATGTAAATGAACATAAAAACAATATTTTAGTCATTATTTATGGAGACGAGATCAAAATAATGAATATTATAGAAATAAGAAATTTAATGCATAGGAGTCTTAGCTTGTGATCAAGGCTCCTTGGGACTTAGAAATGGACAAATCCCTTTAGATAACAAAAATAATTAAGAGTAGAATAAAATAAAAATACAAGTCTTAGAATTAGGACAAGACTTTTCGGGACTTGAATTACTCTAGTCACCATAAAAATAAAGCAAAAATATAACAAATAAGAGCATAACAAATATAATTAAAGCCTTAGAATTTTTGGATAAGGCATTCATGGAGCTTAGTTTAAGGACAAGTTCCCTTTTGTTTTGGCTTGGTTAAGGATAAGTTTGAGACTTAGATTAAGGATAAGCGTCAAGATATATATTAAAAGCATAAAATAAATAAAAACATGAAATAAATGTTAGATTAGTGAGTAATATGCTCATATTAATATAATATGTACATAACTATATTTATATATATTAGATAGATAGTTAAATTAGATGATAAGTGTAATATACTAAATAATTTTAAGTCGTTAAGTGTTCACAAGCTACTAGATTCTAATATGCCTTTTATGTTGATGTTAAAAATGGTTAAGTTTGATCAATTTCGTATTAGAATAAGATTGACATCAATTGGATTATTTTCTTAATTTCTGCAATAAAGGCCGGCATTCCTGGTGAAGAACACCGCCAGCCTAGGACTTAAATTTGCCAGCTTATTCTGTAATACATTGTACACCGCCTCCTGGAGAATCTACGCCGTCGGCGTACAGACCGCGTAGGATGGGAACAGCAGCATTTTTCTTAACGCTGGGAGGAAAGATGCTGGCGTTCATAGGGTTTTTTCTCAACACCGGTATTAAAGCCGCCAGCGTAGGTCCAAGATTTGCCGGCGTATGAAGGGTCCATTTGAATTCTGGGAATCAAAGCCCCGATGAACGCTGCCGGCCTTCATGTAGATCTGGCCAGCGTATAGTATAAGCTGGCAAAATCTGCAAGTACGCCGCCGGCGTATGACCAAATTTCCATAAATATGAGACGCGAAAATCATTTTCGACAGACATTTCCTTATAACATATCCCCTTCGTATAAGAGAGTTCTGAAGCGTTCTTGGTGATTTAGGCCTGGAGAATCATTCGGAGGGTATTACTAATTAAAAGTAACTGATTTCAACCTTCTCATTTGGATTATATACAAATTTGTATAAGTATCTTAGGGTTTGGATGAATATTTCATGAAGGATTTTGAAGAATAAACCCTAGCTCGTGTTTTGATCAGAATAGGAAGAGAGGAAACAAGTATTATACGTTCCATATCAGTAAGTATAAGTTTGAATCCTCTTTATAAGAAATTGGACAGCTTTAATATTTCGATATTGATCATATGAAATTTTTTATAGGGTTTTGGTGGAAATTCTGATTTAAGGATTTGAAATATTCGTTCTTTGGTATTATTGGAGGTGCTTGGGGTTATTGATCAGTATAATTCGAGTTTGGAAGTTCTGTATCAGGTTAGTTTAGATAGGTTGTTTTATGTTAAGATATTGCGATCATATCTGTTGATATATCTATATATATATATATATATATATTGTAACAGGACATTTGGAGTTGTAAAACTGTGGTTGATTTGGATATAAGAATTGCTGGAGTTTGGGTTGACTTTTGTGTTATTGATATCAAATTCTGAGGATTTGATTTGGATTCCTAAAATTTAGAAAGGTACGACAATCCTTTGTTTGTTGTATGTGCTTGTAGATTAGAATTTTTGTGAATGGATGTAGGAACAGAATTGCATAATGAACTTAATAAATATTCGGCTTAATAATTGTCTGTCTAGTTGTGGTTAGCTTTGCTAGTAGAGACTTGACAGACAATGATACTGGTGAGGCACTGATGATCTTAGTGTGAGGTTGTCCGAGTGGACTCGTGCTAAGAAATGATTCCGGTAGAATTTAGGTGTTCAGGAATTGGGATGTTTGGGGAGTACCACTCATCCATATATGTATATTGATTACTTATTTTCAAATCAGTTGGTTGTTTTTATAGCAGAGTCTAAGTTATATGGGTTCAGGATTTATGTATACTAGATTCTGAACTGTGTTGTTTTGCTGAACTAAAATAGATAATTAAACTGTTGTATGCATTTAGTTTAGTTGCATTTATTTATACATGTTGTTTATGCATAATCTTGCTTGAACTAGATTGGATATTATCGTACTGGGCTTCGCCGCTTTCTATTACATTTCAGGTGATGATGATATGTGATCTATGATCTTTCGGGTTTTGATATCATCTATGAGGATGGGGATGGCGTTAGCGGTCCTGACTACCCTGCTGATGACTAGTTGTTTAGTCATAGATGATATAGGATGGATATAAGAAGACTTGAATGATTGATTTATTTTGTTTATTGAAATTTTAAATTGTATTTGGAGATTTCATGTGGTGACAGTTTTAGGGCATGGTTTGACTTGTTGACCTGCAGTTATGTCAACAAGGTCGAGTTGGTTGATTATGGGAATTATATTCTTATCATATGAATTATTTTATTGAGGACTACATATTTTTATATACCTTGTGAGTTATACAGGTGATATTTATGTTGTTTGTGGAAATTATAGCCTTAACGTGTTCTATGAAGAGAGAACACGTGGTGGGTTGTAATGCCAACAGGTTAGGGCGTTACAATAAGAATATGACAACATTAACATAATATCAACATAATCATAATATGAACAAGATGTGAGTTTTGTGTTTGCATCATTATCCTTTAGCTTTTATGCTTTATAGAGAGATTTTTATCCAAGGATAATGCATGAAACATACATGATATCAACTAAGGTAGTATGGGAAGTGGGTTTACCTTGAAAAGATGAATAAAAAAAGTGTGTTTATGATAAAAAGAAAAATAAGCAGCAAGGTTGTAGCAAGATAAAGAGAGAAAAGAATGAGAGAAAAGTAAGAATTTGATGGGAATTGTAAAGTGTAAGAAGTGTGAATGTGTGTAGAAATTTATAGAAAAGTTGTGGTGAATTAAAGTGAGAAAAATAATTTCAAAGGAAAACAAAAGCTACTGCAGCATAGGTGGCATGAAAGAGGTTGATAAGAAGAGAAAAGAAGGAAAAAAAATCAAATGAAAAGTGATTAATGTGACATGTAATGAGATAACTTGTAAAAGTAGTAAATAGGGTATGATGTGTAAGTATTAGGCATAAATTATAAGAAAAAAATATGACAACGAGTGATGGCAGAAAAATAATGATGAATAGTAATAATAAAATATCAGATAAGTTATCGGTAACGATAAAATATGTGTATATGAGCTATATCTAACGTTTTTATGAGCCAAAAATTTTCATTTGGTATTTTATGAATATTTAAATATTTTTTTAGTATAATTTGATTATCGAAAATTTTTCATTATTTTGCGTATCGATAGTAGAATATGGAAACTAATCCCTTAAATGTCCGAAACAAGTGAATTTTTGACCAATATGATCTTTTTAGGTTTTATACTATTTTTACTAAACATAATTTGAGTTTATCTCATTTTTATTACTTTAGGGTTTCAAGCGCAATCTTACCGGATCTAAATCTTCTAAAACTCATTTTTGATATAGTTGAATTTTAGGTTTTAACTTTCGATTTCGATTTTGATTTCGATTCTAAACTTACTTTAAAACTATCATAAAATTTACGGATTTAAAAGATGTTGATGATGGAGATGGTGTTGGCGACAAATCAATAGCACCAATTTGATATGCTTGTGTCACTACTCCCTTCTTGAGGTCTCTCTCCCTTTCTATAAAACAAAACAAGAACTTGTAATTTATCAATGAAACAAAAATTTGTAAATATGGACTTGAATATATAATAGCAGAACAAAGTAGGAAAAAAATACACTATAGAAATTAACTTACATTGTCTTCTCAATCATCAATTATACAAAGAAGATGATATTCCGTAATACAAGATGTTTCTATAGAAAAAAAAGTAGAAAAAAAGAAAGAATTTCAATAATTTCAATATAGAAGTAAAAGATCAATAAAATCCAAAAATAATAAAAGTGAAAATGGTTTTACCTATGGATATCGACTCAAATTGTTTCAAGATAAGCTCAAGATATATTGGTTGACTCGAATACGTCTATCAATTTTATCTACAAATTAGAGCTTCCACAAGTTTAGGTAAGAGCACTACAAAATGAATCAAGCACACGGCCTCTAGTGCTAAAAGCGGATTCACTAGCAACTGTAGACATGAGAATAGCTAACATATCCCTTGCTATCAAGGCCATTGTTTGGTATTTAGATGAATTTGTTTTCCACTAACCTAATATATCAAAAGAAGGTACATTCCACTCACAATCATCATGCAAATATTTTTTAATCCGCTTTTAAAATCCCTACTTCCTTCATCCTCACCATGTTTCATGAACTTATCATCTATGTTGCCCTAATCTTGATATTCATCAACCACCATAGATGTGTCTAAATCTTCTTATTCTTCTCTTATTTGGATAGAAGATGTAAGTTTGGAAGCACCATAAGACTCAAACAAAGAGTCGAAACAAGTCTCCTTTCTTTTAGTTTGTTTGCAATACCCACATCATAAAATTCACCAACCATATAGTCAACATATTTCAATTTGCATCTAGGATGAAGAACAAATGCAACAAATAACAAAACATTGATATTATCAATATTTGCCCAATACTTGTCATACTTCTTCTTCATCTAAAAGCCATTGCTTTCAAAAGCTTTTTGAAATTTCAAGGCTACCTCCAACATTAGGTATGTTGAGTTCCATCTAGTCTCCACATCTAAACACAAATAACTTTTACTATCAATCTTCTCTTTTTCTACACAATTTTTAAACTTTTAGTTCCTAGAAGGAGAAGATTTCACATACTTTACTGCATGCCTAATGCTAACAATAGAGTCATTTATTTCACAAAAATCATCTTTTACAACTAAATTCAAAATATGTGCAGCACATCTCATATGCAAGTGCTCACCCCTCCAAGGCACTTTCTGTCCAACTATTTAACCTTCTTTTCAAATACTAAGCCAAGTCATTTGAGGATGCATTGTCAATAATTACAGTAAACACTTTATCAATTCCCCAATTAAGTAAACACCTCTCAATAGCCATGCCAATTACCTCCCCAAAATGACCAGAAATTGGACAAAAAGCAATAATTCTTTTGTGCATTTTCCAATCATCATAAATGAAGTGTGCAGTGAGACACATATAAAACAAATTTGAATAGATGTCCATGTATCAACAGTAAGACAAATTCTTGATGACATTTTCTTAAAATATTTTTTCAATTTTCCCATTTCTCCTTATAAATATTGTAGTAATCTCTTCCTATAGTTGTACATGAAGGGATTCGAAAATGTGGTTGCATCACTTGACAAAAACCACGATAACCCTCATGTTCCATGAAATTAAAAGATAATTTATCAATAATGATCATCCTAGCTAAATATCTCTTATATTCTTCTTGATCAAACTTCCAATTACTAAGTAGATTTGCATAAGTCCCCTCATCAGATTTAGGCGTAGGTTTAAAAACTAAAGTTGCTTGGCTCTTGTCAACATTATAAGGATACTTTTTTACATCTACTTAGATGATTACCCAAAGAACTTGTACCATTAGCAGACGTAAATATAAGAGACTTGGTGCAATATTTACATGTAACTCTAGAATCATTAGCATCATTATTCTTCTCAAAATGTTCCCAAGCCAAGATGGTTTTTTTTAAGTACCTTTAAATTAGTTGGTTGAGGGGAAGAATGTTTTGTTGCATTCCTATCAACACCTAAAAGCTGGGAGCTCACATTCTCATTAATTAAAGCTTAAGGGATCTTATTTGAAGTAGAGTTCGAGGTTTTTTCATTATCCCCAATGCTAGACATCCACAACAATATCAAACAAAAAGATATATTAGGTAAAACTAATTTTAGTAAGTGAATCTTGGAAGCATAACAATAAAAAGAAAATTAAAACAAGACAATATAATTATTAATACAATAACTTGAAAAAAAGAAATAAAAAAAAATATCCTAGCTAAACTTCTGTTGCTACTAATATTACTTTAGGAAACCAAAACCACCAAGAGAAACAAGGAACCCAAAAGTAAAACACCAAGTTAAGCATGAGTAAAATCATCCAAGGTAAGCATGAAAGTTCCTTTTAGTGTTTATACTTTTTTATGTGTTAACTTATGACTTGTTAATTGGTGAGAAACTTCTCAAACAAGTTGTAATTGTACAACATTAGAAATATTAATTAATTTCATATATAGTCTCTTAGTAAGTACATAGATAGAACTTGTCAGTTAATATAAACTTGACACAATTTTAAAGATAAAACCTGGAAGTTAAGTCTCAAAGAAATGATTATAGTATATGTGGAAATCACAACATTGTCCATGCATCCAAAGTTGTGTGGAAAGCATTAACAATGCCTGCAAACAAATGGAATGGCTTTGATGTCACATGGTCTAATGCTTAGTTCACTAATTTTGCGAAGAAATCCGATCTATGTTCCCCTGCTATGATGTAACTTTCTTATCCAATCCAATCTAGTTCACTAATTTACTCAATGTATGAATCAATGGCCAATTTCAGATTCCAAATTATTAAAAGTAATACCAATTACATAGATTGATGATCTTTGTTTAAAAATCACAAAAGCATTGATTTTCATTCCAGGAAGAGGTTAAAATTCCTTCCAATCTTTTTTATCCTTTTTGGCACAGTGCCTTCAATACTAAAACTACATGGATTGAACTAGACATACATACAGCGCCACTAATCACTTTTCGTAGCAACCAAATATGGTCCATCAAACACAATTTGATGATGCAACACTCTTGATAGAACACATTTATGAATCACGCTATGTCCTTCTCAATAAATATATATATATATATATCACTTAGATTATATATCAACTTTAAGAAATGTAGCAAGATACATTCTTTTAATCGTCACAGACATAGATCAACAAGCATATACTATATAGGGAAATAGCGTGATTGAACAAACATACCTTGTCGCCGTCGATTGTCGTGGTTTGCTAGTTGAGAGTTGAGAGCTCCTTGAGTCCTTGTTGTCATCGATTAGTGGATGTTAGACGCTCAACACTTTGGATTGTGAAGAGGAATAGGATATGGGAACACCGAAACCGTGAGTTTGACACTTGATGGAGAACAAAGAAGAGAGAAAGAGAACAGCGATGGCTAGTTGTGGTTGGCTAAGACTGAGAAGAGAATGGAAGATGGTTTAGGTTTTATGGTTTCAACATTCGTACTTAACGTACTAAGGGTTGCGACTAATAAAATGAAATAGGTTTAAGTTTCAACATGGTTTCAACATCCGTACTTGAGGGACTGAGAGCTACAATTGAGAAAATGAAAGAGGTTTAGGGTTTCAACATCCCTCAATTTATATATTTTTTAAAAATAATTATATGAGTATATTATAAGTTATATATATTTATAAATACGGATTGGTTAACCGAATCCATTGGTTTCTGGTATCTAAAAACCAAAACCAAAAAAATTAAAATGCTAATCCTAAATCAATACCGATGAATCGGTTAACTTTTTTTTTTTAATTTGTTTTCCGGTTTCGATTCGATTTTCCTAAATATTTGGTTTTTTTTTTTTTCTTGCACACCCCTATTCTTACTGAATAAATATCTAGGCGCTTGTAAAGCTTCTAGTACTGTCTTATTCGATGTTTGTTGGATTACTCTTTTACTTTATATATCATATATAATGTATGCGTTAGGTTTGGAAATATGAATTGGTTTACATTTTGAAAAGACTTCTGTGACCATAAAATCTCCAAATTTGCTGAAGATATCAATTCGTCATGGTCCTATAAATTCAAAACTCAAACCTACAGCATGGCAATAATAATCAATCATATGTGGCATTGTGTATTTTTGACGGTTTTGAGCCGCACTCTTGTCATTTTCTTATCACATCCTTAGCATGATACCCGTGCTACAAGAGGTCAATTTTAGTGGACATCCTATACTGAATTATTTTCACAAGATTTCATTTACTTTATCATTCTCCATTGTGTTAGTGATTTGGTGAATCAAAATTCCTTGTTTCGCCATTACGCATTCGACTCCGGACATCATGGTGATGTACACATCGAGTTTGTACTCGTTCAAGGGGCAGCTAATTGGCCCCAAAAAAGTTTGAGGGTTTGGCGCCTAGTAGCAATGAATCTTTTCATACTTATGTTAATGACAAAATTTTATTAATTATTTATATCTTGAGCAAGATATTTAATCCCTCCATTAGTATTTCAGTGATGGTTTGTGGTCATGAATATAGAGGACTTAAATTATTTGCTTAGACTATAAATTGACCTAATTGAACTTTCATATATGGTGTTTAAGTTATAATAGCTATGACATTAAATAGTTGTAATATTAACCTAAAATTAGCATGGAGTATGAGGTTTTGGATTGTTGTGCCAATCTGGATACGAATAAAGAGCATTCTTAGTGTACTCGTCTCAAAAAGTAATGAGGTAATTTAAAAGTCGATTATTAGACACATTTTTTTAAAAGCATGGAGTATAACACTGTACAAGGAAAATTAAATTGCTTGCTAGGAAAAAGATGATTGTGAAACCCTTTTGTCTTTATAGCTTTTAAGTTAATGGGAAATAACTGTTCGGAGGGGTAACTTTCCAACGTCTTCCAATGACTAAATTATTGCAGCTCATGGTGCTTTTTACTCATCAACAACTCTTACATGGCAGTATAGATTGGAAGGAAAAGCCAAATGACTTGAGCAAACTTTTGTAGTCCTTTCGTAAGCAAAAATCTTACATAGTGTGTACCCCATTGATGAGAGAAAGCAACTTGTCATATCTCTGCTTTCATAGTTCATGCCAGCTTCAGATTCATAGGCTATGGCCAATTTTGGGTGAAAGCACATTAGATGTGAAAATGACACTTTTGATGGAAACTTAAAGACGTGTGAAAAACTCTTGATGTATAATATACCAGGTTAAGACAAATGGCCGCATCATGGACTAAGATAATTTTTCGTCTACTAATCCATGAAAAAAAAATTATACAAATACCAATTTGATGAAATTAATTACACAAAATGAGATATATAAAATCTAAAAGTATCATATGTTGCAAGTGCGATACTAGTGAAAATTAATGTATGGTATTGCATGTTGTAAATGTGATACTATATCGTATTTACGATATACAATACCTTTATAAAATAGTATATCATATTCTCAAGATGCAATATATCATTGATATTTTGATAATTTATTTTTGTACAATTTGTATTTTTATAATTTTTTTAAATTAATGGTAGACAACAGTAAAGTTTTTTATCAATATTTTAAGATAATTTAGGAAGCTCGAAGGAAAAATATGAAATGAGGGATATTTTGTTGGTTGTTTACTAATATAAATGTCTTCTAACTCATAAGTTTAAACAAATATACTAATACGACATACATAGTAATCGTTGATCAACAAATATAACAACCTTTCAACTGTAGTATATCATGAAAACAATCTATTGCTTAAAAGAAATTCGATTTTAACTCATAAATTTGCATGCACAACCAATAAACTAGTAACATACGTACTTGAAATCCGCTTAGTTTTGCACATTGAACAAGCTCTTAATTATGAATAACACATATTAGTCATAATATTCATCAAAAATCTCCTTCTTAGGTCTGTTTTTTTCCTTTTCCTCCTTTTCTTTTTGGCTGAAAATTCAACTTGGAGAGGAAAAAGGTCTCCATGAGGAGAGGGGTGGTCGCCTAGTCTAGATGGGTTGACAAGTCAATTACACTTGGAACTTAAATGGCCAAAAAAAAAAAAAAAAATTACACTTGGAACTTCGGTCAATTGCATCTTGCGCTAACATGTTGTCGTTTGAATTTTTTTACTTTCCATCAAACTCCTAAATTTTGATCCTACATCACTTTCTTAATTGCAATCTATCCCAATTCATGAAAACCATGTATTTCTTTTTTAAAACAGGATTTTAATCCAACATTGATAAAACTTATTAGTTCAGCCTACACCTATCTTATGAGGAACTCTTATCTGTTTAAAAATAGTTGGTTCTTAATCATGAGGTTTATCAAATTTATGTAATCTGTAACGAAAGAAGGTTCAGGCTTGATTTACCTTGAGATTGACATCCGAGCAAGACTTGTTTGCTGTTAGGATCCTATGTTCATAGGCTTTTTGCAGTTAGTCCTTATTTGTCCTCTTATGTTTCTCCTTTATCCCACACATAATATTTTAAAGTTTTGACTCCATTATGGTTTATTGTGATTGAGGGTTATAGTTAAGTTTTTAGAGGGGATGATGAGAGGATTCAAGAGCTTAAGAAATCTATAAAAGGAGGATGGCTTTGATTTAAGAGGTATACAGTTAAAGGATTAGGACATATTACCATGTTGCCTTGCTTATGATATAATTTTTTGGAAATATCAATTGTATTTACAAATAGGAATAAATAAATTCATTGGAGTAATAACAAATATGAAATTGTGGAAAATTATGAACTTAGGAGACATTAATGAACTACGTACCCAATTACTAAAATAAAGGCAAGTTTTAGAAAGCGAGTAAAATATAAAGATAATAAAATGGTGTACCTGCAGTATTATCACTAATCTTCCAAGCGACATAAATTGGATGGAGTCTTTCCTTTCTCCCTCCCTATTATAACGTAAAAACAAAAAAAGAAATTGCAATATATGATGACTTATTACATATTCATAGAATAATTATTGAAGTTTTGATTCCATTATCATTTTTTTTCTTAAATGGTGATAGAAGTTGTGGTTAAGGTTTATGGGAAATATATATATATATATATATATATGTATGTATGTATGTCTTATTACATATTCATTGAATAATTTATTAAGTTTGATCCCATTGGTTTATTCTTAGGTGGCAATTTAGATGCGAGGTTGAGGGAACTCAATAGCTCAATAGGAACCATAAAAGGATGATGGCTCTAGTTTAAGGGGTTTATAGCTAAAAGATTGAGGCAAATTGCCATATTGCCTCGCTTTTAAAATAATTTTGTGGGTATATTAATTGTAATTACAAGAATAAATAAATTCACTGAAGTAATAGCATATGTGAATTTGGGGAAAATTACGAACTTATGAGACATTGATAAGCTATGTAGACAACTATGAAATAAAGGCATTTTTGAAAAGTAGGTAAAGTATGAAGAACACGAAAGCGTGTTATGAAAAAAAATAATAAAAAGTGGGGGGGATTAATTAGGCATAACTTAGAAAATTTAGATGATTGATCCAATATATGATGGCTTGATACATATTCATACAATAATTATAAAATCACTTATTACATTTTCATGGAATAATTATAAAAAGAGATAGAGATAGAGAAGGTCGGTTTTGAAGTTCTATGTACAGTGATAAAATGAGAGGAAAATTACAAACTTATAAATATTAAAATAAAATTACAAAAGGAAAATATAAACCTACTATGATTACTCCATTGAATGGACAAGCTTGAATTTTGAATTTTTTTTTTTTGGAATAATAGGATAAACAAGGCAGCATAACTAACATTACTGCAAAATGTTAGCATTTATTTCCTGTAGCTTAATCATTCAGTGACCTAGGTGTATTAGATGTTATCCGATAAAAGGCTTTTTGACGAGGAAAAACACTACACAATCAGCCCCGATTTTATTCCCACAAAAAATAATAATAAATAAAATATTTAAATTATACTAATTTTACCTTACAAAATTTTCTATTTAAACTTCAGCCTGAATCTGGCCAGACATTTTCTGATACCATGTATGCAAAATATATTTATTTATTATTATATTCGAATTGTTGAAACAAGTAGTCATTGCATCTATCTATTTACATGGATTAAACTAAACCTAAGTAATTAGAAAAGCTATAGAAAAATAGTACATACTATGATTTTTTACTCTAATATCATATTAAGTTTAGCACCACAATCATCTAATAAAAAAAAATTAAATTTGTATATGTGATGCGAGTTTTTATATTTATTATATAACAATTAACAATCGATATAAAGAATGCAAATATACATATATAGAGTAATAGACATGACCCTTTATATAATCTGAAGAAAGATATGAACCATGAAGACTGCTGTCGTTTAACATAATTAAGCAGGTATTAACAGGACTACCAAAGAAGGAGAGTTAATTTTAAGTAAAGACATCTAAAAATTTGAATTGGAATATGGATTATTGATGAGCAGACCAATCATGTCCTCTGCTAGCTGTTTCAAATTGGAATTTGAAGTCCATCCATGGAAAAATATGGTACAGCACTAACAGACAGAGAGACCAAAAAAAGTGGACAAAAGTGGAAAAAAAAGAAAAGAAAAATAAAGGGTCTTACCTATATTTCCCAAGAAAGCATTCTTTTTCATTTTACCATTTCTTTTCAAATCACAAATAGCCAGGCAATGACCATCTCAAAGTTATCTCCAATGCAGGTCTCCAAAATTTTTGTTGGAACTTGTAAAAGTATTCAAATAAAGTTAACAAATTTTGCCAATGACACTGAATTAAGAGCTTTGGCTTGTCCTTTTACCATCATTTTGATATCATTTTAGCATTGATTTGAAACCGGATGTTTAGATACTAGATATACCAAAAAAATTAAAGAATTAATGAAGATAGCAGATATAGAATAAAAATAAAATAACTATATATAAGATATAAAAAAAAAAAAATTATCAGGACCCAAAAATGGACAATTCTCCTTGTGATACATTGAGCAACTGGCATGAAAAAACTTTTCTTGCTTGTCCTATAGAGTATCATGATAAAACATAAATGGAAAACACTCGTTTTAGATATATTTTGTTCATAATAGTTTTGGAAATGACATTGTTGCGCAATAAGTACAGATGATTGCCATGTTGATCCTAAGGCTCCATAAATCATTAAAATTTTGCATAGTGCTAAGCACAATCGGTCTAAACTAGCTAAAACAAGACCCTAAAGAACTTTTTTTTTCTTTTTTCCTTTCCCTTTTTCAATTATGAAGACCAAGAATTGATCTACTCACTTTAGCTTTCTTTGCCTGTCCAAAAGCAAGTTTTTGATACTGTTTTTCCCCTTCCTTACCAACAGCTAAAAGGAATAGGTGCCCCACACTAAAGCATCTTTTTACCAATTCTATAGTGAGTTATAATCATAATAGAAGCTCATTAATCTTTGAAAAGCAATTTCATAAGGCAATTAAATTCAACTGTTGGATTGTGGCTCGAGCTCTTTTTGCTACCTAATTTCTCATTTGCTGGTTTGCAACTATTATTCAACAAGCTCAACTGCCCGTTCACTGTCTAAACTTTGAATCTGTACAGTTAATCACTAATCTTTCAAATTATAGCTATGCTACAATACAGGTAAAAATTTTTGACCAAGCAATATCAATTGCTAGGTTTATGAAGATTAGGTACCTTTGCAGTCAAAGTTGAGATAGTGCTTGCATTAACTTTATCTTATCCAGCAAACAAGTAGGATTAAACTAAGAGATAACAAGGGAAGAAAGGCATAATTTTTGCTTTAAACTCTTCAAAAAACAAATAATAATCAGTTAGCCCAACTGCTAAAGGGGAAAAAAAAATTTACTCACTTCTTCATGTGAATTCAAACGTTTTAAAGCTCCCAATAAGGTGTCTTTAGTCATTCCAAAAGGTTCAAATACTCAGTACTTTTTTTTTTTGGCACTTTCTTTTGAGCACTGGGTCCCCAGATGATGGCTATACTGAATAATATAAAGAAAAGTGCTTTTGTCTTGCTGAAGATGATGTGGATTATGCTTACTCTAATGCCATGGCCAAGAAAATTCCAAATTCCCTAATCAATCCCAAGTTTGACAATACTATATCCACCTGGTGAATTCAATTGCTAGCTTGAAAAATGACCATTGCAAGCTCATAATGTATTATATAACTATTTTGGTCATCTTAAAAGATTATAAAGAAGATTTGAAGAGATTTTATGCGTTAATTAAGGAGACAGATGCTACTTAGAATTTGACATCTAGTGACATATTAGGATTGATTACGCAATATATTAATGAAAGGTTAAGAGAAAAAACTGAAGTATGGGTCTGAATAGGATCAGAAATGCAGGTAACTATATTGATTTGTTCACAAAATGTTTGGTTTTTTCCTTGGCAACCTTACTCCACGTAAACCTCCCATAACTTTTGAAAATTTGTACACATCCTAAAATTATTGCTAAAACCTCAAAGCCATTCCTATTCAAAGTCGTTTCAAAAATTTTTTGGGATTTATCAATAGTGTGGAGCTATGTGTATACTTACAAAATTTAGGTAGGTGAAGGCATGTCCGTGAGTACTTATAGAATATTTTGGAGGGCTTTGTTACAATAATCCATCCAACATAACAAGTCAGTAAAAAAAATAGTATAACTCAGAAGTAAATTTATATTCCTAATACAATAATTATTGAGTACTTCTCTTATTGTATTTTTCTCTTTTTTATGCATGAGTTGAGATCATTAAACACAAATAGTTAATATGAGAGGGAAGGACTGTTTAGTGTGAACTGGTTTTGGTTTTGTGGTCCACAACTTTGGAATTTTTTAGTATGATTTGAGGCAAGCAATATCAGTGCTTTCGGTGTGCCATTTTGGACTGTTGGCTTCCATTTATCCTATATATAACACATGCCTTACCACTCTGCATCTACTCCACATCTTCACATTTCTTCTCTACAACTTATTTCTTCTGCGCTTTTATAAAGTTTTTGAAAACATTACAAAGTACCCGGTTCAATAATTTAAGATTGTTTTGCTTCTTGGTATAGAAGAAATTTCAATAAGGATTTTGTCGGAAACAATAGATCTTTCTACATCCATTTTGATCCTAGTTGTAAGAATTGGATTGTGAATCCAAGCAGGTTTTTGCTTCTGCGAGTTGCTTAAGCCTTTCCATTTTATCTTTAAATTTTTTTGGTGCTAAAATTTAGGGGGGTGGGGGAGGGGTGGTGGGGTTGGGATTTTTATCATAAGAATTAAGTTCGAGTTTTTCAGACAATGATTCTATTGTACAACCAAACAATCCTATGGAAGTATTACTCGATCCTTAATAATAGATTTTTAGTTGATCAAAGCTTTTATTTTTGGATCTTTCATATCTTTAATAGGTACAGTCTTGGCACTTAGAAAAGAAGTTTACAACTTAGTCCTAGCAATTCTGCAGGCATCAAACTTTTCTTGTTATTTTGTATAATCCTATTTCATCCTGGTTGCATAAACAAAGAACTTAGTTGGTTTCAAGTAAGAAAATGCGAGGGACAACTCTGCCACCAGGTTTTCGCTTTCACCCAACTGATGAAGAGTTAGTAGGATATTACCTAAAAAGAAAAGTTGAAGGACTTGGATTTGAACTTGAAGTGATTCCTGTAATTGATTTGTATAAGTATGATCCATGGGAGCTTCCAGGTACAAGTTTTATTACAGAAAGCCAAATATTTCAATCATTTCATATGTTTTTTTATCTATAACTTATCTATGCCCTATTTGTGTTATTACTTGTTCTATATATGCTATGCATCTATTATACATATGTATCATATTGCTTCTTGGCATCTTTGTCAGTTAAACACTCAATTTCAAACCGGTGCCAAAACATTTCCAAAACGTTGAGCCAAAAAGGCCTCATACGGACTTACATACTTAATTTTGAATATATATTCCACATGTGATATGCAGCTAAGCCAACAATGTTTCTAGTCTTATTTATGGTAAACTGAAGCGGTCTATGTACCCTATAAAAATGCAGAGAAATCTTTTCTTCCAAAGAGATATGGAATGGTTCTTCTTCTGTCCACGGGATAGAAAGTACCCAAATGGCTCAAGAACAAACAGAGCTACCAAAGCTGGTTATTGGAAAGCCACTGGAAAAGACCGTAAGGTTGTTTGTCAATCTGTAACTGGTTTTCGTAAGACTCTAGTCTTCTACCAAGGACGGGCTCCATTAGGGGATCGGACAGATTATGTAATGCATGAGTATCGCCTCAGTGATGACTATTCTGAAGGATCAAAGTCTCAGGTAGGTCATAGGTTGACGACTAGACAATCTCTTCACTGACTTCACAATGTATAATAGGACTCTTGAATGGTTAAACTGTAGTTTTTGAGGAAAATTGCAGAAATGAGGTGTTCTTTATGTGGCAGGGACCTTTTGCATTGTGCCGTGTGGTTAAAAGGAATGAACAGACACAAAAAATAAGTGATTCTTATAGAGAACCAAAAGGCAAGAAGGCTGTCAAAAATGCAAGCATTAGGGACTCCTCATTGAAAATGCCAAGGGAGCCTTTGAGCATCTCTAGTGACAATTCCTCTATGGGTGGTTACCTCAGTCATGAAAGCTCATGCCTGGGCTCAGTTCCTCAGTATGAAGTGGCAAATGTGGGAGAATCCAGGACAATTACGATGCAGAACAAAGCAGCAGAATTTTGGGTCTCACCAGATCTCATTCTTGATTCGTCCAAGGTATCAAACTTGGAAAAACTATTGAGTCCAATTTCATTTTAAATTCAGAGCAGTTCCTAGAAATTTTTTTAATGGGACTTTATGTCTTGGAACAGGAATATTCACAAGATTTCTTTCCACAGAGTACATTTCCAAATTTAATGCCCTCTGCAGAATGCACATGAGCATGGAGGACTTTCATCCAGTTCATCCTACTCAAATTTCTCTGAGGAGGTTGAGCATGTGGATGATTTAAGTTGTATTGGCTGCATATCGCCTTACTCAGGTCACGGAAGCTATACAGCAATATATGGCAATGAGGATGTCCCATATGAAGGTTCACTTCACACCATTCCTTCCAAATTGTTAGAGTAAATCAAACATATCAACCAAAATGATGTGGTATGAGAGTAGATGATCCTAAGTTTGCAATCCTGCATAGCAATTTCACCTTCATTTCATTTATTAGCCCACCTAATGAACTTAAGTTAAAGTTGTAATCCATAAGTGATAGAGAGTACTGAGTAATGATATAAAATTGGCTGTGGAGCTAAATTCTATACAAACCATTACAAGAATAATGATTTTAACTTCAGTTCTTTTGTTTGGAAATTAGGACTTGGAACTTGGGACGATGGTCCAATATGCAGGCAAGCAAGTGGGGATGGGAGTTTGGGAGACATTGGCAGTCTCTGGCTGCAAGAAGACAATCTGATGATTGTAATGTAGGTAGACACTCCTGGGCATCAATCGGGTTCTCTTAGTAAGATTATGCAAAGAAGTATCCAAGAAGATGCACCTTTTTAAGTTGATTCTTGGAGTTGGAGAAGTGGTTATCTCATAAGACTAGAATGTACTTGATTACCATAGTTGTTTCTCTTACTCTATATATATGTCTACACATATATATAAAATAAGAGTTTCCTGTGTTGAAGGGTTGGTTTGGTATACTATAAGACATTGTGTTACATTATTACACCATCTGGGGACATTTGCTTTCTTATAGATTGCACCAGGAGCACTAAGACCTTCCTGTCTCTATCATTATGCAAACAAACTTCTTTGCGTGAACATCAATATCACATTATTGCTGCAATTTTTTTCCCTTCATTGGCTCATGCTAAGAGCCCTCTAATGATATTTCCTGTCTTGGACTGGAAATAAAATGTCAGTATCTTTCGACAATAAACAACACTATTTTCTCCACCACTACCAACCGATCTATCATCTAAACTTACAGATATAGTATTAGCTTTTTTATTCGTTATTGACACAAACTAACTCACCTGATGCTCTTTGGATGCCTCAGAGCTGTCAAAGATAAGGGATGGCTTTAGTGTAAAGTAATGTTTAATGATCAATAAAGCTTTCTAGATGATAATTCTAGAAAGAGAAGAATAGAAGATAATTCTTACTGCTTGTATAAGAAAAGCAAAAGAAATATATTAAGATTGCATTGGAGGCTGTTGCTTTAATTCTTAAAAGAAACATTACAATAATCTTGTAAAGGCAATTAGCAAGGATTTTCACCATCAAAAGTAAGTAATTTGTAGGAATTTTTATATCACAACTTGCATTAGAGAATGTGACATTTAGCCACCATTGTAAAGAAAATACAATGACATGGACGTCACAGACAATTGTCAACAGAGAGAGAGCACAAAATCTTGCTTTTAACCGAAGGATTACACATTATTCCCTGCCGCCATCCTACTTTCACAGGAATCTTGGAATAAAGAGTCCACTAATTCCTCCTTAAGGATGCTTTCTCTCAAATTTTATCAATTAAGAATCCCCTTTCTGGTTAAAATAAGTTTCCAGCCATGAATTGCTTCTTAATCCATCCAAAGTCCAAATCGAACATTGTCCAATCATCAAGAAGTAAGCATGGAGAGACATAGACTCACAACAAACAAGAATCACTATATCAGTGTGCTCTAATCTCTTGAGTTGACAAGAAAATCCATAAAAATATATGACAAGTGAATAATTAGTTGACAATAATATCGTTCTCACAACAATGGTTATCCTTAAACTCTAAACGTTATATCCATAACCACCTAATCTAAAATTTTTTCCTATCAGATTTGGTGCGGTTTGATATATATATGGCTAATTAAACCTAGTTGGCCATAACAGTCTCATAGCAAGAAAATCTTGCATTACTAGCAAAATTAAATATGAAATTCTGCATCAGATTCTATTCACAAATAGGTAAATCAAGGCAACAGTTCATTGAATTTTGCATATTATTCATACACATACCTGCATTGCATTAGTACAAGCTTGCAATTTGAGGACTACAAAACACCTGCACTTCACTAAGAGTAGCTTTGGAATCATCGCCGAAAATAGACTCTTTTCCATCTTTTCTTTTAGCATATGACAGTCCTAATCTAGACTTACCTTGTCTTAGGTCACCAACTCCAGAATTGGTATCAGGTCCTGCAAATCCACCCATTACTGGTGCTAGTGGTGGTCCTATGAGGAGCCCGTCGGCTCCAAATTGAGGCCCCCCACGAGCATAATCAAAAAGGGCTGCACCACTACCTCCTACTTTAGGCAATATAATAGGATCAACTTCCTCATCACCACTCCAGTAGAAAAGAAACGCGTCAAAGGTATCATAATAATCATCTGTGCTTCTATAACCTTCAGGATTAAATGCACCAAACTTGAAATTCTTGTTGGTGTAGCCAATTATCACGCACGGTCCCTTGAAGTCACAACAATTATGAAAGACTGTTGCACTAAATCCGTCTATGGTTGCCTGGTAGCAGCATTTTAATTCTCTTCCTGTTCAACAAAATTTTAGAATGAAACAGTTTAGTCATGTTTGAACAACATTTGAAAATCAAAACATAAGAGGCCATAATTCTTATTGTTAATGACATAGATGTCTGTCTGCTAAAAAGCACACGAATTCTCTACTTCTTGCTATCATGCTATACCTAGTCTATTACTATTACTTTTCTTGTGCATTTGTTTCGTCCTATTTTGATTACAGTATCTAGTAGGAAGTTATAAGTTTGAATCTCTGAACTCCTCACAACCCTATTAGAATTAAGTCATCTCAAATGATTGTGGTACTAATTGAAAATCCAGTTTGACTAATTCTTAAATGAAATCAAACTCTCATTTATTTCGGAATTAATGAAATAATGATCCACTGCTATTCCTACGGGGCAGTGTGAGAGAAACATAGAGTGAGGAGTACCTCTTAAGAATGTCTTTTTGACAAGAGAAAGAGGGAAAGGAAGATCAACATCATAGTACTTAGGCTGAGGCCTATTGTTATCAGTGATGTTCTTCCTGCCTACGTTCCAGTTAAAGAAACACCTAGGACTTCCCTTCCACTTCAATCCTGGGAGAACAAAGCTGGATGCACAGTATGACATTTTTTCTCAATTATTCATGTCTAATCCATACATCACAAATTCCAAATTATCTTTTAACTCTTGGCATGTGCTTCTTTTTGTTGGCTTCATCTGCTGATTTTTGAGACTAGTGGTCCCATTGAAACAGCAAATCAATCCCAACCCCCCCTCCCCCCCACTTTTTTTTTCCTAACCAAACCATATTTTACAAATTGATTATACATTTGGATAAAACATAAAGAAAGAACAACCAAGCAAACAGTCTGCTATATGTAAAAATTTTAAATGGAAAAAAGCTTTTTCTTTTTTTCTTCTTAATTTTTCTTTGAGAAATTTCCCAGACATGGTAAAAGAAAATCTTCGTAGGCGTTGTCCTGGATGTGAGATAAGGGACGATAGTTTTAAACTTCTTCTGGTTATTATTATTATTATTATTTTTATTATTTGCTATGGGTTGTTTATTGATTAATGACATGAAATTGTCAATTTCATTTATTTCCCCCAGTGTACAATTTCCTTGTTTTTTCTTACAAATCATACTAGCAACTAACAATTTTGATAGAGTCTAAACTAATAATCTTTTTTTTTTTTTGCCAAACTAAACTAATAAATTAAGAACATGGTTCTAGTGAAGATAATTTTGAGATTTCTTAATAATATATTTCAATATATTTATTTCTTTAGTTTGAAATAATAAGTTAAAAACACAATCCTAAATAACTGACTCTTGATAAGATAATTTTAACATTTCTTAAGAGGGTATTTCAATTTCTTTGTTTATTAAGTCTAAAATAATAAGTTAAAAACACAACTTTAGATAAGTTTAATATTGTGTTTAGCAACTTTATTTAAAATGGAAATGAGTAAAAATAGATACAACGAAAAGAGTGGAAGCGGAAATTAGTCGAAATAAAATAAGTAAACAGTTTTCTTATATTTGGTAGCTTATAAGGAAATGGAAGGATAATAAGAAAAATAAAGTTAGTGATTGATAAAGTTATCCGTATATATTTTTTATGAGATGTTAGTAAGGAGGGTAATTTAGTAATTAACTTTGTTTTCCACCATTTTTTCTCTAATTTTGGAGAGAAAAGAAGTGGTTTAAAAAGTGGAACACTTTCCACTCATTTCTCTTCTTTTCTACAGTTTTTCGCTTTCACTTAAATTGCCAAACACAAATTTTCTTTCCTTTTCTTTTAGTTTCTATCTGTTTCCGCATTTCACTTAAATTGCCAAACACAAATTTTCTTTCTTTTTCTTTTAGTTTCTATCTGTTCCGCTTTTCAAAGTGATCCAAACACAACGTAAAATTTCTTAAGGGGTGTATTTCAATTTCTTTGTTTCTTTCTCTCTCTATAGTTTTTTTTTTTAAAGAAAAAAAATGAAAAACATAATTTTTAAAATGCCCTAGAAATTATTTGAGGAAAATTTCTTTAATCAATTAGCTTTAATTTTTTATAGTCTTGTAATATAATGAACTTATCTAAGTAGCTAGGCATATAGATCCCTCTTACTAAATAGATCATAATTTATGATTTGGTTACTTTGTTTCTTAAACCAAATCATTAAATAACACTTTGGTTTGGATTAAAAAGTTTCTAAACTATGACGTAATAGTTTGGTTCTAATTATTAATTAAATAAAAAATCTAATGAAAAACAAAGTTAATTACAAAAATATGATCCATGTTTTAGTACTTTTACAAACAAGCGATTTGAATTTTGATTTTTGATAAATACATAACTTACGCTTAATATTTTAGCAGTCAAGTGACCTACGTTTTATTTTTTACAAATACATGACATGCATTTTGTGCTTTTGCAAGTAAGAGATCTGAGTTTTGGCTTCTGACAAATATATTTTTTGTATTTTCTCACCATGTGTTAATAATAGATTAGGGACACGTCGCTCTTTTTCATTGGTTGATTAAATCCATTTAATAATATTATGTACTAATGAAAAAAAAAGCCACATATTTCTGATTTATTATTAACATAAAGTGACAAAATACAAACTCTAGTCACTTATTTACAAAAACACAAAACATATGTCATGTATTTATCAAAAATAAAATATAGATCACTTGATTGTCAAAATATCAAAATACAAGTTACATATCTTTTAAAAATCAGAACTCAAATCACTTGTTTCTAAAAATACTAAAATATAAGTCATGTTTTTGTAATTAACCCATAAAAAAAGCTTAAATTGTAAT
The DNA here is from genome assembly GCA_024138025.1 of Combretum micranthum. Lineage (NCBI taxonomy): Eukaryota > Viridiplantae > Streptophyta > Magnoliopsida > Myrtales > Combretaceae > Combretum > Combretum micranthum. The sequence continues at coordinate 1,734,891 of JAMXBD010000061.1, read as the reverse complement.
CTTTTACTTTTTTTGCTAATATTCAAATATTTAAATTGCTTTATAAAATACATTGAATAATTAATACATAATAAGAGTCATAATTATATAAATAAATTCTATAATCCGCAAAGCTAAAATGGTTAATGAAAAAACAATATTAAATCACCACCAAAAGAATCTATATCTTGAACCTTAAAAAAAAATTTAAAAAAAGAACAAGTTAATATTAACTAATATTAATCAAATAATAAATATCATAATAAAAACTATAAGAACTTATTCAACTTTTAATCAATCATTATAAGAAAATTTATAGTTATCAGAAAAATTATTATGTTTTTCAAAATGATTTGGTTCTATTTCCGATTTACTCCTCTAAATTAACCATAAATTTACTAATTGAAAAATTTTTAAACCAAATTTTTTTATCATATTTTTTGTTTTGGTTTGATCAAGTTTTTTTTCCTTTTCTACTCTTCACTACTGTAAGAAAAGATATATGCACTTATTGTAATAAAGTAATAACAAACAATATTAATTATTTAATTACTTGGTGAAAGATAAATAATAATATAAAAATAAAGGAAAAAATATATAAAATATTTCACAAATTTTAAAATGAAAAAGGCTAAAGACCTAAAATAATTACTAAAAACTCAAATAAAAGGGGATGAAAAAAAATCCATCATATAGCCTTTGAAAATTATTTCACAAGATATCTACAAGTAGGAATGAGTAGTGGCTAGGGATGTAAGCGGGCGGGTTTTAATAGGGTACCCGACCCGCCCAAACCGATAATACCATATAGGTAGTACTCTATAGGTTTTGGGACGAGCATAAAACCCGTTGGGAAACCCGAATCCGTTTAAATATATAAATGTATATTATGTTTAGCTTCAGTCTTTGAAATTAACCAGTTGTTTTCATTAATTGTAAAGCTATTTTTTTTCTTTTTATTAAATCATTCAGAAAAAGTAAAAAATCTTAGGACAGTAGACCAATACTCTGTGGTCTCCACTTTCACTCTTGGTCTAAGCTCACCCTTCTCAAATCCAAGTCTCTCACTTCCGTTGTCGCACTGCTTCATTCAATGATTTTCTTCCCATGAAAATGGTTGAGTTTTATAAAGAGGATTACGTGAGTAATGATAAGAGTTTTTTCTTGGCCTGTAAAATGAGAACAGATTGGAAGTAGAAAAAGATGAAAAAAAAAAAATTTATAATGACGTTTTTAAATATTCTATTGTGTAATGATTCTAATTTTATATCGGGTTTCAGGTTTGGATTCGGGTACCCTATAGGGTTTATCTAGCGGATTTTGGGTTCATGGATAAAAACCCTATAAGGTTTAGGACGGGTTTTGGGAATCCTATTGGGTATCGGGTTCGGGTTTTAATATACCCATCCCGGTTGCATTCCTAGTAGTAGCCCTATTGCATCGAGTACTCACTCGTACTTTACTGATATGATCCAAGTAGATATTGAGAGTCACAAGATAGTATAGGGTTCAGATATAACTTTTTCTAGAATATGCTCTCATAGGGCAAGATATGGGTATGATGTTTTCATATCCTATATCCACCCTAGAGCATGTACCCCATTATATGGATTGCACAAGATAATGTAGGATTCAAGAATAGTTTTTCTAGAATCTGCTCTCATAAGGCAGGATACGAGTATAATGTTTTCATATCATGTATCACAATGGATCTTGTACTCTATTATACAAAGGGTGTAGGTTCCAAGACACATGTACTAACCCTAAGGCATGTATTCTATTTAAAAGTTATATACCATCGAAATTCTTTCCAAATAAAAATTACCGGTACTTCAATAATAACATAATATAAGTTTTTCTAATTAAAAATTTAAATGTTATTTATCTTCTAAGGCTAATTAATAGAGAATTACCTCCAAAGATTTTGATTGTAGAATTTACTAAATGTTTCATGATTTTGTTTAAAAGCCATGTAATAAAATTTAATAGGTATTTATTATAGGTTTTAACATTAACACATAAACAATTTTGTATATTGTGAAACACGTGATATTAAAAGTTTATTTTTTTATTTCTTTTCCATATATGATCAAGATGAATATATAAAAATAAATTAATTTTACATATTATAACTTGAAATTTGAAAAAAAAAAATATTATAGGTTCTACGGGTACACTGTACACTATAAATTTTATAGGGTATGCAAGTAAAAATTCGTACAATACCCTTGTGGACTTGCTCACCTCTACCAAAATGTACCATCTAAGTTAACTTAAAACATTGTCTCATCATCATTTACATTTTACAGCATCCAAATTTCATCAGACAAATTGTCTTCCTCTTTTTATTTCTCTCAAAGTTCTCGTCCACTCACCCCTCTAATCAAATTTCTTCTCTTTAGCTCATACATTCTCTAATGATGATCATGATGATGATGACGATGATGATGATGATGATATCATCTTATGTTTTTCTCTTTTACCACGTTTATAGAAAAATGAAAAAAAAAAATCCAAAGATAATAAGAAAATTAAGGGGAAAAATGGAACAACTGGAAAAAAAATATAAAAATAAAATAAAATGGGTCAATATCATTTTTTAGGTTGTTGAAATTCAACGAAGTCCCAATACGTATTTGGCTGAAATCGAGTTTGTCAAACAAAAGAGACATATTGTGCTTAAAAGTAATTTTTCTAGACCTAATCCTTTTTGTCATTTTGTAAAATAATCAATTTAAGTAAATAGAGCTTCAACGGAATCGACGGATGAAAATTAAAGATTTATGGTTGTACTCTTAAAATAAAATTATCAAAACAGCCTAAGATGAGTTTTAGGTTTTAGGTTTACAAAAATGCATTTTAGCTAGTAAATTGAAATGGATGGAAATCACATCTTAAATATGTGATTTCTTTTAATGAAAAATTTTATTATTTATAGAGATAAATCACATATATATAACATATGAGTTTGCATGGTTATTTTTGTAACTATTTTTCTTTGTTGGCTATTTCAGTAATTAACCTAAAATTAAGATTATTTCGAAAATTATTTTAGAAAAAGATGCTAAATTGACAACAAAAAAAAATATATTGAAAAATAAGCTTAAACTTGTAATTTAGTTGAATGGGGATATTTTTAAAAATATATTATAGCATACGTATTTCAGGTTTTTTTTATTACAAAAGATAAAATTTAGACATTTTAATATAAAGAATTTTGATTTTTTTGGCCGGTGAAGGATTTTGATAATTGACCCATTTGGTATATGAAATTCGGCCCACTCTTCAGTCGAACTCTATATGCAGGTGAGTACAAGCCTCAGTCCCGAGTTCTTTTTGTTGAGTGTATGGTGTGGTGGGGGGTGCAGGTGTGGTGTGGTGGGGCTTGGCTGCAAGCGAGCGAGTTTGAGTTATTTAGCAAAACGAGCAGAGTTTGAGTTCGAGCTCCAATTCAAGCTCGTTTAACTAAACGAGTCAAGCCTGAGCTTGTTTTCAAACTCGCGAGTCAGTTCGCGAACAGGCTTGTTAAGGGCTCGATAGCTAAACTTGTTAACAGGTTGTTTAAGGGCTTACAAGCCAAGCTCATGAATAAACTCGATAAAGGCTCATTTAATATATATATATATATATATATATAATATTATAATATTATATCTAATTATTTATATTAATTTAATATTATAAATATAATTAACAAATAATTATATATGTTAAATGGAAAGATCTTGAGCTCGTTTTAGCTAAACGAGCCTAACGAGCCGAGCTTGGGCTTAAAAAAGGTTAACCAGGTCAGGTATGAGATTACATATTTCAGGCTCATTAAAAAGTAAACGAGCTGAGCCCGAGCTGGCTAAAGCCCGACTCGGCCCAGCTTGTTAGCACCCCTAGTGGGGGGTGAATTTTTCTCGTTCAGTCTCGTTAGACGATTATTGGCTGTCGGCAAGAAAATGATGAAATGACAGTCCGTTTGGCTAACCTTTTTTTTTTTTTTTGTAGATATACAATTTTTTGTAATTTTTTTAATAAATTATTTATCAAAAAATAAATACAAATAAAAAATTTATAGTTCTCATGAAAAAATCAAATAGATCAAATATAGATAAATTTTATACACAAATTGAACAAATTTACATATATTATTTCAATACAAATATAAATACTGATAAAAAACAAATCGTCATTGCCTTGTGGAAAAGAATAGAATGCGGTGAGGAAAATAATTCCTTGTAAGTGGAAACATGAAAAGAATCCCTGTCGATGGAAAACATGGAAAGGGAAAATTTAATGATGATTCAAATTCGTGTTAGGGAAAAGACATATGAATAAGGTAGTTAGGTTAAGAAACATGTCTCATTATAGTACATATTTTTTTATATAAAATATGACATATGTTTTAATATTTCTATAAATAAATAATCATAGTTTTATTTTTTATAAATTCATAATATGTGTTTTGATATTTTAGCAATCAAGTGGCCTGATTATTATTTTTGACAATTAGATTACCTATATTTTATACTTTTATAGATAAGTGATCTAAGTTTTATTTTTGACAACTACATAATCCATATTTTGTCACTTTATGTTAATAATAAATTAGAGATATGTCACTTTTTCTCATTAGTACATGATATTATTAAATAGATTTAATAAAGCAATGAAAAGAGTTATGTGTCCCTAATCTATAATTAACACAAAGTGACAAAATACATGTTATATATTTATTAAAAGTCAAAAGTCAAAAATTAGATCACTTATTTGCAGAAGCATAAAATACAAGTTATGTATTTGTAAAAAATAAAACACAAGTCACTTAATTGTCAAAGGATCAAAATACAAATTATATTTTTTTCAAAAATAAAAACTCGAATCGCTTATTTGCAAACGTATTAAAACACAGGTCATATTTTTGTAATTAAATATATTTTTTTTCAAGATATGTAAAGGTTTAGGAATATTTCATTTACTTATATATTTGAAAATTAAATAATCAAATTATGTATTTAAGCATCTAAATAACCAACTGAGTTAGGTTATGATGAAAATTGTGTCTTATTGTAAAACAAACTTTCTAGCGAGGAGTGTAGCCTATTTTGTGAAATAAGTCATACACCAAAGCCCCGTTTGTTTCGAGACAAATATTTAAAAAAAAAATTCTTTATTTTTCTTTGTTTATTTAGCAAAAAGGAACACTTTAAGTAGAAAACGTTTTCTCTTATAAGGGAAAATAATTTCCACTAAAGAGTAAATCATATTCATTTTAAAGAAAACAACTTACTCTTTTCAAATGAAAAGTCGTTTTCTAAATTTGCCTTTACAAGTATTCAAACTCTAGCAATGCAATATTTATTTCTCTTTTATCATAATTAAACAATAAATTATATTTTAAACATGAAAATAATTTAATAAAAAAATTAAAAAATTATAAATATGAACAAACAATTTGTAAATAAATAATATATATTTATATTTCTATCTCTAAATAAAATATTTGGCATAATATACTTATATAGTTACATGTTAATAATAAAATATTTACATATGACAATGTGTTACATAGTATTAGTTAGTCAAATACTGAAAAAAATTTCGATATATTTTGTAAATGCAACCAAACACATGAAAACATATTATTTTCAGAAAAATATTTTTATATAAAATACTGGGATTTTCCTTGAAACAAACGAAGCCTAAGTTACAATAGTGCTACTATGGTGAGAGTAGCTTTTTAACAATTAACCTAGTTATATTGTGGTGAAATGTGCTTTACAACAAAGAATTGGATTTTTTTATGGTGATAATGGGGCTTGTGTGATGAAAGGAGTTTTACAATTAATTGAGACATGTTTGGTGATTTTTATAAATGTAGGGTGAAACGAGAATTACAATAAGGATACAAGACTTATGTCGAAATGGTTACTAGTGTGAAAAAAATAGTCTTGTATTGGTGAAAGGAGTCGTATAATGAGGAATTGAGCCTTATGTAGGTGAAATAGAGATTATGAAAAAATGAGAGTTAGGATATGGAGTTCCACACTATTGTGGTAAGAATTCTTTATGGAAATCAGCATTAGGTAAAGCAATTCTTTGATGGAAGGTCTATGTGGTCAAATAAGCATCACAAAATAGAATTGAGGCACATTGAGATGAGAATAAATCTTATATGGTAAAGTAAGATATATGAACATATGATATGTTTTTTTTTGCTTGAAAGTAAAACATATAATACATGTAATCAAATATATCATATACAACATATAGAAATATATATATATATACTATATAAATTTCATTCATAAAAGATTTTACATATTACTATAACATATAAATTATATATATTCTAAATAATACATAAGAACAGACACAAGTTTTATATATTACTGTAACATATAACATTTATACTCTAATTTAATATATTAATGTAACATATGATATATATATATATATATATTCTATATGACATATCAATTTTTTATTTATCTCATATGATAAAATATATTATAAACATATGCAATTACATCTGTTTATATATCTAAATTATATTTCATATTTAGCATACAAAACATATGAACATGTGATTTTTTTTATGCTTTAAAATAAAACATACAATACACGTAAACAAACACATCATATATAACATATAAATATATATACTGTAAAAATTTTATTCATAAGATATATATATATATATATATCATATATATGTTTTATACAAATTTTATGTAGACGAATATTTATATAACTATAACATATAAAATTTATGTAACGTCCTAAAATAAGGTCATTACAACCCTCCAAGTGTCATTCTCTTATAAGAATATGCCAAGGCTATAAAATCCTAAACCACAAGTAGACATGCATTATGAAACTTCAATACTCTCATAAAGGTAACCTATTTAAGTTATTTCACAAAACAAATTCTTTAAAGGAAAAATCTTGTTGGCATAAACCAAAGCCAACATAAATAATAGCCCCAAAATCTAAGTTTTTCTTTAAGATCTTTGAAAATCTAGAAGTCAGCAGGATAATCTATTCTACTATCGTATTCCCATCCCCAATCATATCCTGATAGGCCAAACATAACCGGATCCTCACTCGCTCCTGAAAATGATAAAAGAACGAGCGTAAACGCCTAGTACGTCAAACCACATACATATGCATATGCACACACAACATGTATAATCAATACTATATCTAATGCAATAAGCACCATTTCTTATCTTATATTAGCTAGGAAGCAACACAATTCAAAACCATATGTATCTAGTTCCAAATTTGGAGTAACTCATGACTCCATAAAAATAACCATATATAAAATATGCAATTATAGATATATTGGTGTTGGGAATACCCCACACACCCGCGGCTATATTGCCAAAACCTAATCTACCAGCTTCATTTTTATGCACGAGTTCACTCTGGACAACCTTACACATAGATCATCGGATTGCCAATGTTAGTATCACACTTGTGTGGTCTTTACTAACCTTAGCCAAGCACAAACAGCAAAACAATTTAATCTATCATATAAAATTAGATCAATTTTGAATTCTAAACCTAAAGCACATACATCAAGCAAGTCTGAGCCTACAAGCACATACAGCAAACAAGGTGAGGTCGTACCTAAATCAATTTCTAGAAACAAGACTCTAAATCATCAAATTCTCCTTCTGAATACAAATTCTAATTTACCAAAACCTGATAATATGAACAGATCAAATTCAATAAACATACCATCTAATAAACCTAATTTCATATACATCTAAAACTCAAATCTCAAAATAACACAAATCTACACATCTTTTCTCTTGATTGGAATACAGAACCGTTCTGCCAACTCAATCTCCTCAACAAATTCTTCAAACCTTAGAACTCCATTCAACACCAAATTTACTAGAAATCATAAAAAAATTAAAACATTAAAATACATACCTAAAATCAATTTTAAATCCTTTCAAATCCAGATCTCAAAGAAAATCAAGGTTTCTCCAATCTCCCTTCAAACCAATAGACAATTTCTAATGAAACTATACTTTTGCATATATCTTAATGAAAGAATGGTTATCAAATTACCTGGATCTTACCCTCAACCTTCCTTAAACACCAATCTTTAGATTCTCTAAGAAAACTGAAGAAATTCTCCAATTCTCCTTCAAAATAATATAAAAAACCCTAAGAACTTAATAATCTATGAGTATAAAGAAATTCATGCAACTTTTCAAATTCGACAACATACGCTGGTAATTTGTAAAACGTACGCCAAGAGGTGTAAATTAAAGGCCAGTGGCATAAACGATAAAGCTGGTGGCGTGAAAGTAGTGTAGAGCTCTCTAGTCATTTTTATTCACGAGTACGTTGGAACCTACGCCGGCGACGTAAGTCTAATTTTGGTGGCGTATTCAATTCTAGCCATTTTTCACAAACCAACACCGGCCTTACACTGCTTAAGCCATAGCAACGTATACTAGCAGTGCTAGTTCTTACACCGACGGTATTGAAACCGGTGTATATTGTAAAATTTCCATTCCAATCATATGTCTGTCATGTGATCAAAATATCAATATAATTAGATCTTTGACCATATTAACCTTATGATTTATATCAACTAACATTTTTATCCTTTTTTATACATTATTTACTTGTATATTACGATTTATATATATTATATAGTATGTAAGAATAATTTAAAATTTCATTTATCACTACAACATAAAAATTATATATTTATGAATAAGAGCACAAAAAATTTATATATTAATATAACATTCTAAATATATATCTTATGTAGCAATTAAGTATGGTATGCCATATAATACAAATCTTTATATGTTCAGATTATATTCAAGATTATCATTAGGATTTGTCAATGTCATGCCTCAAATGGTACTCTAAACATAACAATCCGCCATATTCAATGTTAAAGTTTAAGAATGACTATCTTAGTCATGCAAAAGATTCAATATTGTGCACAAGGCATACTTTATAATGAAGGGAATACCAGTAGAGTTGTGCATTTTAAGGTGATAACAATGTAATAGCATGCAAGAGTTACTAAACATTAATTACATAGCTCAAAAGATATAGGCTTACATCTCAACGGGGTATACCTCATCAAAGTCTTAAATATTACAACTCATCAAATCCTTCAATAGCTAAACATAGTCTTTACAAGGAAACTAACACTACTTTATCCTCATCATCAAAATTTTCATGGGCCACCAACTTACCCCGTAAAATAGTCCCCTTAAATATAGCCATAAATCCTCCTAAGACAACAAAAATCTATAGAGGTATAATCACAATTTGCTTAGTGAGAAAATTCCTGCAATAATGCACCCATAAACCACAGTAAATAAGTTTGTTAATTAGACATATGAAATGCAACATCCATATGACTAACAATTACATATGATTATCTGGAAACCATATATGAAATGGATTTACTCCCTCTATATCAAGGGTTAGGGAATGCTTTAAAAAAGGTTTGTAAAACCACAAAAAATTTAGAAAACATTTATGTTCCAACCAACCACCACTATTAGTCCCTGGGCTTCTTGCCTAAAGCGATCAAAACAGAATGGCTTCTCCATGAGGCCATATTCCTTGAATGACTTAGTTCCTCTTGCTAGAGGGCAACTTACCCATCCGATACCACATGTAGGAGTAGTAGCAAAAATGAATGCAACTCAACAACGCCATGCATGATCATTTTCTTAATTAACTTCAAACCAAGTTAATTTCATTTAGGGGCGACTATCAAAATAATCACATACATAACAACATTATAATGGAAACAAAGTGCATTAATCAACCACTCAAGATATTGATATGCTTATCGTTCATTGATCATGAAGCACAAGCATAACCCCATGATAAATCCCACATGCAAAGCCATTTTTATCTTTTCAGTATATTCTAGCGCTCTACTTTACAAGCATGCACAATATATGTAAAGCATGAGAAAAACTCACTTAATCATAGCTCCTAATCAAATTAGTCCTCCAGAAAGAGCACTTTGTTATCCTCGTCACCTAAAGAAAAAAAAAAAAAAAAAGCATATCCCAATGAGTATTTCATACTAATGTTACTTAAATTCTACTAACTAAACTAATTCTTCATAAAATTCTTGGTTACTATGTTTCATCCTTAAAAATGGTCATAACTATTTCATTTTAGTCCAATTTTCATATATGAGTAGTCAATTTCTACCTACTTCGATTGTTCTATCCATTTCTAAAGTTATTTCAAACATTTAAGGTCATTTAAGTCTTGAATCAAACTGATCAGATTATGTTCAATCCTCTATTTAACTTCATCTTGACATTTCTCATAAGTTTTACCTTATATAGACTCTCTAAGTCAAGTATTTATTATTCTAATACTCAAACATAATGGAAACATAATAATGATTCATATACATGTATGATTCTAGTGATGTTGCTTAAAATAGAGTTCTTACTAAAATAGCCTTGTAAAGAAGTTGGGAAACTTAGGTTCATGGATAATAAACTTTGAAAACTTGTAGTGAAATTTTATTTCTTAGGATTTACAAATGGGTGATTCAAACTTGAAAATGAGGTCCTACACTTGTTTTACTGCTTTAAAATTTTGGTCCTCTTAAAGATTTTATAAACAATTTTCATTTGAAAACTTAGTTTGTAATACATTGATCCTCATGTGATTTTAAAAAAAGAATTTTAAGTTATAAATTTTTTCCAAAATCATGCCTAGGGTATCAACATTTTAAAGAAAAATAAGGGGATAGTTTTGTTTCCAAATTTTTTTTCCTTTTGACATAGGATTTCCCATGTATTGAAAATGAGTTTTAAAAAATGTTTTGCATAATAAAGAACTGTTAATATGAGGTTCATAACTTTATGAATCTCCCATATAATGTTAGGTCCTCCAAATGAGTAAGTGAGGATAGTGACATTATCAAGATCGTCACTTGTTCTTACTATTAGACTTTGAGACTTTTAGCCATCATAGCATTTTAGTTTCAAAAATTAATTTTTGCACTATAACAATAACACCATAAGCAACTTTCATGCATATGAACATAGAATTTAAACTTGAGAAAATTGAATTATCAAAATGAATATGAAGTAATAGATTAGCAAGGATAATAATAAGAACATAAAGATAGCAAAATAAAATATGGGATTCTTAGCTTGTATTTAAAGCTCATCGGGATCTGTGTAAACCCCCAAATTTTTCGGAATCGATTTAGCTTAAAACCCTAATCTAGAAGTCAACCAGAACTCTAAAGTCAACAAAACCATAGTTAGACGTAATAGCTTAAGTCTGGCAATCCCGAATAAGCAACCCGAAGAAAGTAAGAGTTTAGTATGTAGAATAGTGTGTAATTACCTAAGGAAGCCTAGAAAGATCAGATTAGTAAAACCACGAATTGTTTTGAACCCGATCCAACTCAATCTTGAAAAACGTGTCTCGGGGCTCGGATTAGAAAAAATTTCGAATATACCGGAGACTTGTAAAAAATATAAGGATTCAAATATCAGTTTTACAATTTTTCGTAAGTAAAAATAACAGATATCATAATATATCGTATTTTCTTACTACCGGTACTTTATTAGTCATATCTACTTTACATTACACTATTCGTTACTATTCTACAATATTCTTTTTCTCTCTACTTTTTCTTGCACCTATTCTTACAAACACCATAACCTATAACTTTTACTTTTTACCTTTCCAATAACTTTATTTCACATCTACTATTACTTATTACTTCATTTAATCAACAAAAATACAAAAAAAATAAAACTCTCTCGCTCTCATACTCACATGGCCGACAGCCCCCCTCTTCCATCTCTCTCAATTTTGTTTTATTTTTTTTTTATTTTAATCACTCAAAAAATCACTTCACATTTTCTTATAAATACCCCCTCCTCTTTCACTTCTTTCACACAATTACTATTCATAAATTTCTCTACAAAAACTCTCTCAAATTCTCCTCTCAAAACTCTCTCTAAATATCCTCCAAAAACTCTCTCAAAATAATCTCAAACCAGTTTCTACCTACACCAAACTCATAACCACATAACACACCAAAAACCTTTTTTAGGTAAACTTTTTTTAATAATTTCTTCTTCTCATGTCATGTAACTTTACATAACCATGGTGTGAGTTTTCAAAAACTAAATGTTATGGAAGCTACACTATGTTCATGTATTATTCTTGTTCATGAAAATCTATTTATGTTTATATTGTTATTTTGTTCATATTATTGTTAATATATCTAAGTATTATTATGTATCTATATATATATATATATATATATTCTTTGGAGCATATAAGCTCACTTGCAATTTATTTATTTCTATGCAAAGTAATTTATTTATTTCTTTCATTGCAATTTATTTATTTCTAGCTATTTTAAGACTAATCTCTAATCTTAGACTTGTCATCATCAAGTCAAAACAATTTTTTTTTTCTTTCATTTTATTTCTCTTTTGAGACTAGTCTACTTCTTAGTCTCGGGAACCTTGAAGAAGCTAAGACTCCCAATGCTTGGACTTTATTTATTATTTATGTTTTTTTTTTTTTGCTATTATCTCATAAATCATGTTCATTAAGATTGTTGTCCAAATTTTTCAAGTTCTAAAAATAATTGATAAAAAGGAGGTTTTATCACTTAGGAATAAGTTTATATGAAATATAAAACCTATGGTTTAACAAAAATAAAGTCATTCATTTCCAAGTTATTAGAAGAACTCACTACAATTTTGGAAACTAATTTTGTTATGAAAAGCTTTTAAATCATTCATTATCCCACTTTGTTTTTCAAAAAGAAAAAGATTTTTGATACGAAAATAATTTCTATGAAAAACATAACATGAGAAAGGAATGAGAAATTTTCAAATAAAGATCTTTGCAAACAAATGGGCAAAGAAAAATTGTATAGAAAATAAATAGGAAAAATAACACTAATATAGAGCATTTAGGAAAGAAGAAAATTACTTTTCGAAAAAGGTCATCTAGGAAAAATAATAAGTCAAACATAAAGTAATTCTTTGAAAACAAAAAGGATCAAAATATTCATTACAAATGATTTGCAAAATGAATTTCTTGCAAACTATAGATTTCTAAAACACCAAAATGTCATTATTTTACTTAAGAAACATGGATGGACAACAAACACTTGAGCATGAATAATTATCAGCTAAGTAGCTATAAAAAAGAGGATTTTTCAACTATATAGATAACTAAGTATTTATCAAACAAATTTTGAATGATTTAAAGTTTGAAACAAAGTTTTTTTTTAGTTAGAAAATTCTTGATGAATCTAAACACCATTGTTTCGGGGCCTAAATGGTATAGTTTGATAAAACTATTTTTAGATATGGATAGATATTTTCGAGTAGGTAGACATCGGTAGATTATATGTGCAATTCCTAGTTAAAATGACCAAGTTATGGCTATTTTAAATTGGAATTCTCCTTTATACGAAATTTGACGTTCTCATGATATTGTTTTATCAAATTTCAAGAATATCATCAAGAAAACTCATTTTGGTATTTTCTTTAGCTAGGTGATTCCGAGAAGAATACCTATACCCCGAGGACTATTTTGAGTAAGAGGACTGTGTGAGCGACTCATCCGTAGAGAATAGTCGATGGCATCGTGAGTTTATTTCCTTAAAATGCTTTACTTGTTTATGCTTGTAATTTAGTTGCATTAGAATTAAGAAAAGATAATGGATATGTATGTAAAATAATTGTTTGAAAGAATCCTAAGAATATCAAGGCCGGAATTGATTTAATGTTTGTTTTAATATAACACTTGATTTGTATGAGATTCTTTGATCACCTTAAATCTGATAATAATAATGTTATGTTATCATAAATAAATGGATTCATGCATACCATGAAGTGAGTCACATTGCATTGGGTTATTATCCTTGGGTGAGAAGGATTGTAGCTCAGGTCGAAAGCAACGCTTGGTGGAGTGATTGAAAGCGATTGCTTGGCGACATGAAGGAAATGCTGCGGAAGATCCGAAAGCAAGGCTCAATTCAAGTAGACTTTATATGCTTTGCGATATTGATCAAAAGCATAAATCTTTTTAACTAAAACTATTTGTTTTGAGGTTACGTATCACCAAACCCCGAATAGAGGGCGTAAATCCATTCAACATATAGTTCTCGGAAAAATATATGCCTTGTGTTGCCCACTGTATGTTGCATTTTATTTGTTTGCTTAAACAACTTATTTGACTTTTTGTTACAAGAAGTTATTTATGGAAACAGCTCTCACTAAGCCTATTAGCTTATACCCCTATAGATATCTTTTGCAGTTCACATATTTGTGGTTGAGACTACGTGGATCCCGCAGCCAGGTATTTCCTTTTTAGTTAAGGAATTTCAAGATAAAGTTAGTGTTGGATAAGCTGCAGAAATACTCTTGTAATAGATTTGTGAATAAGGGAAATGTCCCTAAGTTTTGCAAGATCATTGTTATGAATAAATGAATATTATGAATCCGCTTTTCTTAATCTATTATTATATCTTCTAAAGCTTCATAATTCCATGTATGATCCTCTAAATTTGTGAGAGCACCTTACACTTAATATCAAAGCTTTTGGAGTGGCTAAGGTTGTCATACTTAAGCTTTAATATTGAGTGTGGTGAACTGTTACGTTTAGGGTACCCCTTGGGCGTGACAATTTGAAATAGATAAGTCATTAAGATAACATGAAAATTAAAGTGGGAGTTTTAGATTTAGAAAATGCTACCCAAGACTTTGAAATGGACAAGTTCCCTTCGAACTTGAATATGGACAAGTCCAAGACTACAAATTGACTAGTCTTATTATAACTTGAAGTAGACAAGTCTTGAATAAAATAAAATAAATTTGCATGAAAATAAATTACTCGAAATGTAAAGAACATAAAATAAATAAAATATTATATGAGTGAGCAGTATGCTATAAAAATTTTATACATACTTATACATATAAATACATATACAAAAATTAGATTAGAGTGCATGAAAGTAAATAAACATAAACATAAACATAATATATACAGGGTTTGAATCAAATATGAAATCATGCTTTTCCATCCTTAACCTTGAACATCATGGGGAGAATTTTCTTTAGGATTTTGCATGAAAACTCATGAATGACTTATGGTACATAATTTGTGGAGGATGTTTAGAGTATTATTCTAATTAAATTGTAAAGGAGATGGTTGTTTATTTAAAGGAGAGAGAGAACGAGAGTGGCGATGATTGTGGTGTTTGTTAAGGGATGAAATTTTCTTAAGATAAAAGAGAGAGTTTTGAGAGAGTTTAATGAAGTAGTAAAGTGAAAATGAGGGAGGGAGGGTATTTATAAAGAGAAAAGAGTGAATAAGGTATGAAAGAAAATTGAAAAAGAAAAATAAATATAGATGAGAGAAAGGGGGTTGCCATCGGCATTAGAGTGGGGAAAGGGTGAGAGGAAAAAAAATAAATTAAGGTTATAAAAGTTAAAGTATAAAATACGATAGATTTGATGTGTGTAAGAGTGTAAGAAAAAATTATTTATATGAATAGTAATTGAAATGACAAATATTTACCTATAGAAGATAAGATAAACATATAAGTTATTTTAACAGATGTTTTTATAAGCCTATAAAGTTGTATCTAATATTATAAAAATAGTTTATTATTACTTCATTATTAATTATTTGTTGGATTATATTGCCTCGATTTATGTGTCGGCAATCGAATATGGAAATCGCTATTGAAAAGGCTCGAAACAATTGAGGTTTCGGATCCAATTTTTTAGGGTAAGGCTTTATACTAATTTTAATTTTAGGGTTTTCATAGCTTATATAACTCATTTGATATTCTAGGGTACTAGATTTATGTTTAATCGAGTCTAACGTTTTTAAGGTTTAAGGTTAACTCAGTTTGACTTTAGGTTTTGGTTAGTATCAATTTTAAAATTACCTTTAAGATTGCTCTAAAATCTAAGGGCTTACATTCAATCTTGCCTACGTTATTATTTCTCCAAGACCATTTAAAACCACAAAAAACCTTAATTCTCTCATTCAAGATTATCGGTAGGATTTGTCAATCTTACCTTATTTATTTCTTCAAAACCATTTATAATCACTAAAAACCCTAATTTCTTTAAGTATAGCATTGAATTGGCAAGTTCAACAGACTTTTGAAGCAACAGATTTAGAGAATTTATCAGTTCTTTTCAATTACAGGACTATTCAATCTTATAAGATTAGTAAAATTTTCTTCTTCTATCACTCTCAATCCTAATACCTGAAGAATGATCTTATTAGACATGTTTGTGTGTAGATGTACATATATGACCATGCCATAACATGCACATTAATTGCATATTGAAATTTTCATCCATAGATGGATGGGGGATCATCATGACAACAACATGGCTAACCTAAGTAATTTAAACAAATTTGAAGGATTTCATTCTATTAAGTCTTTCCTTCACTAGAAATTTGTATCCAATAGTGATGTCGAGATATTCTATAGGGGATTACACTAGAAGGTGACAACGTTTGGGAGTAAGTTCATTTTGTGTCACAACGTTCAAGTGATTAAAAAGAGGTCAATTTGGAAAAGTAATTCATTCAGGTCTCCATGGATACATGTCATCAAGAGAAGTTGACATGTGTCACGAGGAGAAGTTGACACGTATCTATAAAACCTAAATTGAATCACTTTTTCGAGTATTGTGACATAAAATGAACTTACCACCAAATGTTATAACCTTTTTTTAACCACTTGAAATGTTGTAACCTAAAATGAACTTATCCTCAAATATTGTGACCTTCTGATGTAATTTACCCTATTCTATAAGGAATATGCTACAATGTACGGTTTCAACATTCATAAGAATGATAATAGATGAGACAATAATAATAACATTGTCGTGCAATCTTAGTGCATCACAAGAAGGTTATCGAAGAGATAAACACATGGAAAGGGAAGGTTGTATTCGAGAACCTAAGCCAATCACAATAATGGGTTGTTTAGAATGTTTCAAAATAAAGCATGTTAAAGAAGAAAATTGTTAGCAAGTGACAAAAGTGTAGAATATAATGACCAACCCGCTAAAGAAAAGCATGCGTGTTTTCTACGTTCCAACCAAGAGGTATTCAGATGAAATGTTGTTTAAATTAAATCAATGCTATCATATGTAATTAAACCTTGCCAGATAATGGAACAACTAGTTCAACAATTAGGCAGTTTTGCAATAATGAGATTCAACAAGAAAATATATACAACTATATCACAACAAAAAAAGGAATTTGACACTACAAATGGTGATGCAAATGCTGCGATTGAGTATCTTTTACCATTATAAAATCAAACCCTAAATTCTTCTACGACTACGACTTGAATGAAGGAATGCTCAGTCAATTGTTCTAGTTTAATGTAAGAAGCTAAATTGATTTTGCTTGATTTGGTAATGTAATTGCATTCAACTCTACCCATAAATCTAACACATACTATGCCACTTATGATAATAGTAGGCATGAACATCCATCATCAAACGTGTATTGGGATGTGCTTCTATTGAAGATGAAACATTTCATAGCTACACATGGTTGTCACAAGTCTTCGTACATGCCACGAAAAAAAAAACAACGTACCTCTACTATAATGGATGGAGACAAGTCAATGTGTATCACAATTAATACAGTCTGAAATCAACTATGCTCCTAGCACCTTGAAAGAAATGCGACAGCACATGTCCATGATAAGGACTTGTCAAAAGAATTTAAAAAATGAATCTTTGATATTAAGGCGATTCATGATTTTGGGAATACATGGTTTGAAATGATAGATCGCTTCAATCTTAGCAATAACCATGGGCAAACGAGATATACAAAAAGAGACGCATGTGGGCAATTGCGTATCTTTGTGGTTGCTTTTAGGTCAAGCTTTGGAGCATGCAATGATGCCAACAAATGAATACCTAAATCAAAGGTTCTGTGGTTGTGGTCAATGATATAAACTCTATGAGTTACTCTAACACTTCAAACGAGCAAAGTCGAGCCTTAGACATATAGAGTTGATGGCTAATTATGATAGTATGCACACTAATTTAGTATGTCAAATCATGCTATGAAGCTTTCAGCAACATACCGCACTCATTTACACAAAGGGTTCATTCAGAAGAGTAAGAACTCAAATTATCGAAGTGGCTATACTGATCTTAATGGATACACAATCCGAACCTAGGCTTACAATTTACACCATATGCCTAAATGATGTACAAGCAAAGTTGACAATTGTTTCCTTTACACTTGGATAAATTGATTACATGTTCTTACTCCTACTTTGAGATTGTGGAGTTCCCTTGTTTTCATGCATTTCATGTAGCAAAAGTGGAACCCATCTCAAAAATCCCTAAAAGCTGATATCATCTTGATGGACTAAGCAGACAAAGATCTTACACGAGCAAGGTACAATGTTGAGTAATCTAAGAGTGCTGCAAATACATGAGGAAGTATTATATGGTACACTTAGACAAATCAATTACCTATCTTTTTGTGTTGATTGATCGGGCACATTATGTCATGGAGATATGCTCCAAGATGTCTATGGTTTATAAAATGGTTCCAAATCAACCTCTTTGAAACTTCCATCTCTCAACAATTGATCACAGAAATCCAACTATATAAACAAATCATGAATATATGAATCTTTTGTAAAATCAAATACATTGCAAACTCTAACATGTGAGTGCCATACCACTTGTTCAATGGGATTATAGACTGTTGCTAAGCCTTTTATTTTTATTGTATCAAAAAATCATACTCTTTCACTCTTAACATTTATTACCACGGAGAACCAATACATTTTTTACGGATTCTTTAGTATAAGTATCTATGGAAATATAGTACATTTAGGTTTTCATTGACTTAAAAAGTCATAAAATACAAATAGAGCTTAATATTACCTTTTTAGAAGTTCTCAAAGAACCCATATATTTGTTATCTCCTTTATACAATTTTAAATAGTGAGACATCCCAGCACCCTTTTTAAATTTCATTTTGAAGTTTTGTAATGAACATTTACTTAACTTTGCAAGGTTAGAAGAGTATGAATAATATATATATATATAAAAATGTGTTAAACAACTTCTTACAAAGAAAAATGTCAGTAGGATCCATGTCCTCCATGTTGGGTTTTCTACCTTCTCTATCATATTTGACATTATAGCATTTGGATTGACAACCTGCATCCACAAATACACATGTAACTGGAAAAGGAAAATAAGAATTTTTTATATTTAACTTAAGAATAAGATATAAAATGTTTAAAGAAATTAGGGATCATCTCAATTAACACCCATTCACGCGCTTCATATATTAAAGTTCCAATCTATATGCACAACATAGCTCAAAGTTGACTATAGCAGGTTTGTTCCATGATTTTAAAAGATGTAAAGAATTTGTAAAATAAGATAACAGAAGAACAAATTCTAAGTTTTTACTTCTCTTTCTCTTAAAAATAGAAAATGTAGTCAAGCACTTGCAGTTGATTGGTGTCAAGTTTGGTAAGGAGATCTCCCTTATGACCTTTCGTAGTTGCTATAATATATTGTATAAAATGTAAAACAATTATTATTAATATAAATTGGTATAAATACATAATATTAACAAAAATAAACATCTATATGTAATTATCGAAGGCATGATATGTTCTATTGCTATTATCCAGGCTTTCTTTTTTTTTTTACTGTACAGGTTTCTTTTGCTTATAAAAGGTGCAGTGGCAACATAGAATGTGAAGGGTTTCTACCAAATTTGCTCTTTGTGTTGATCTTTTCTTTGTCATCTGTTTCAATTGATTAAATACAGAGAGATTTTCTACTAATTGTGGTCTTCATGGTCATCTTAACTTCAACACATTTGGTAGAAGACATCTCCAAGATGTTTTTTTTTTTTTTTCATGCAATATACTATTGTTGAGAATATTCAAACATTTAAGAAACAATAAGATTGTAAAAATTAAAAATAATACTAAAAAAATATAAATTACCTTAACTCTAATAGGATGATTGCTCCTTTGGCAAGATGCAAAGCTTTCTTGTAGCAATACAAAGAAGTATTAATGACAATAGACAAATACGTTGTTAATAAAATTGTAGCTTTACGTCTTTTGTTTCAGGTTAGCAACATCTGCGATAATGTTTCCTATGTACATTACCTTAAAAGTACCATCACCGTGCCATATTTATGAGGTGTAGAGTCCTTTGGCTTTAATAAATAATGCATTTCAAAATGTGGGCAATTCAAATAGTCATATTCTACCCTATCAGGCTCATCTATGTGACCAAACTTAAAGTTCGGGTTTATATTACTTGTTACACCGTCTCCTCCTATTGCATTGTGCATGACATCTAAAAGTGCCACTAAATTTTTCACAATAGTAGGCATATGGTATGAATCCAATGTCGTCCCACCATACTCAACTCCAACTTGTTTCATTGTTCAAACCTAACTTGGACTAGCCATGGCGGGTCTAATCCGGGTCCTTTAAGGGGACTTATAGGACCTACGGGTTCTAGAGGGTCATTAAAAAAAAAAAAAATCAAACAACAATTTGTAAATCATGAAGACAATGCATGCTTCTAAGGGAGAAAGGTCCATTTGATGTTCGAAATATGCAATTTTTTTCCCTCCAGTTTTCTATTTAATTTATAAAAAAATTGTCAGGTCTAAACCGTCATACCCGCCTCATGCGCCGATGAGTCCACAGGTCTAAACCACCCTACCATCAAGCCAAGGCGGTTAAAGATCCTAAATTTTAGACAAGCCAGGTCACAGTTCAAACCCTACCAACCCCAAGGAGAAGTATAGCTGGATCATCCTCTATCCCCTTTACGATAGGATGTACTTCCCTATCATATCCTTTGTCTATGGTATCAATTCCAACAAACTATTTTTCTTTCTTATGCTAGATATTCCTATCTTACACCATCTCCTTCTGACCCTCATCTACACCTCCCCTACTAGGTTTGCTTAACAATTTAATTGCACTTATTAAAGACTTCATCTTCTTTTGTAGGGTAGAAAAAGTTTCTATCAAACTAGATGCATCATCACATAATCATTATTGCTCTTCCTCCACATTTGAGAGTCGTGATGCAAACCTCTACAACAGACATTTCACGATAAACTTATTGAAGATATATACAACAATGATATTAAATATTATGGATAATATACCTAGAGACATTCTACACCTATTGAAGCATGAACATACTCTTCATTTATTGAAATTGAGGAATTTCATAAATTAGCCTGTAAAAAAGAGCAAAAATAAATAATGCATATAAAAATTCAAATAAAACCATGAATTTAAAACATACATCACTAATCTTCTCAATAAGCATCTTGTTGAAGCACATGATGACTTCTTTATATTACTATCCTTCCAAGTCTTTACATGGAGAGTAAGACGGCTTGATTGTTTAACTTTGATATAGTTCAGTGCAACATTATCAATATAAAAATAGCTATATAACACATTGTAATTAAATAAAATTAAATTTATAAAAATAAGCATATTCAACTTTAAGAAAAGATACATAGTTGAAATATGAAAATTTACCAATAACATGATACACGAAAAATACTTTTTTTCCTACCAGTCTTGTAATTTCTCACCCTCGCGCACAACCTTTCCAATAAAAATTTCCCCCAATTAACATTGTTAAGATTATCAAAGTTATCTTCTATGGATCAATGATCCTTAGAAATATTATTTCTTTTATGGAGTGCTATGAATCACCAAGAACCACAAAATTAACATATGTCTGAAAAGTTTATCTAAAGGGGTTGCATCATCTTTAATTTTCTTCTCAATATCATTAATAGATAAATCACCTATTGTAGATTTAACCGATATAATTTATCATCCAAATTATCTGTACAATGAACAAATCCATCAAACCTAACACCCAATACATTTTCTATGTATTTTTCAAATAAAACAATACTACTCTGGTTTATATCTAATTCATAAATTTCAGCGTCAAATGGTCCAATGATCTATGCTATAATTTCTCTATTCATTTCCCTGTTGCACATGTGTTATGTCACCAAATTCCAACTCAATTACCATTTCTTTCTTCTTTCTTTTTTGTGCATTCAACTTCTCTAACACTTTAATAGCTTGATTAAGGTTGCATCATGTTTGCAGCTGCATTAAATTCTGAATGGTAAAAATTTGACTAGATAACAAATAAAGGTACTAATACCCAAAACAGTACACAAAATAAAGAAACAATATTTTCATTAAAACTTACTGAACAAGTGTATATTTATAAATAGTACTTTACAAAGATAGCACATAATTACCTTATTCTCTTCAAAATTTAGTGCTTCTTTTTTCTTAACATACTCAGATGTGTTGGCCTCAGCTTTCGTTATTTCATTGAATTTTTGTTTCTCGTTATTGGAAAGAGATTCCCACTTCTCGATTATTTTAGCATATACCTAAAAAGAAATTTGTCAATTAATCCATATAAATTTATGGGTCAACGAAATACAAAGACGATAAGCATGTTTCCCAATTGGTTACACATTAAAAAATAAAGCATACTGCGTTAGCCTTGCCACTCTTTCCTTCACATTATCCATTCTCCCTTCTTCTTTTGCTCTTCCTTGTTGTAAATAAGTACAGTTCAGTTATCCTTCAACAACTTACATTACGCATCACATATTCACAAAAAATATAGACCACAAAACCTACTAGAATATCATATAACTAGTTAGCATTCGCTTCCTTCTATTCATTTTTATTTGTATGTAATAGCTACATATTCAAAAAACTATCATGTTTACTAGTATATTAAATGTTGAGACATATCAAGATAGATTGAGAAAAATCAATATTATCAAAATTCGTGTAATAACAAATCTTTTTTTCTACCTAATTTATCTTATCAGCTTATATAAACACAAAACCCTAAACATATGAACTATATCTATATATATATATATATAATATAATCCTTGGATTCACATTCAAATCAAAAATTCAATATTAGTTAATAATAGTTTTTTTTTTCTTTTCACTTTTCAGAATTGCACATGATCCTCATAGATGATATGATCCATGTACTTACCTTTGTTTAATGGAATAGCAAAACTTTTGAGCTTATGTTAATTTAATAGAATGAGAAACACAACTACCCTTTTTTGTGATAACTCAATAAGAATATAGGATTTAAAAAAAAAAAAAACAAGACTTTGTGGCTTCCAATTACTGAAATTCCAACAACTTATAGGAAATAAGATCAACCAAATTCTATGAATCAAGAGCCTTTAAGTTACATTCTTTAATCATAATTCCCTTTATCTATATCAAGTTTCCATTACAAATGGTGGGTGTTTGAATTCCATGTAATCTTATTTGTGTAATCAACCAAGCAAAATGGCGGTATTTAGTATAAAGAAGGATACAATCCGGAAGGCCAACAACCAAAGAGGATAAAGAGAACATATCTTATACAACTCCAACGTAAAGAAGAGAAATCCTTCTATGTATACAAAGTTTTTGCACATTACCATTGACATACTAGAATTTTAAGGTTATATCACAAGATGGGAGGATAAGATATCGTGCGAAGATGGCAGTCACTATGGTTGTGTTTTTAAGATAGCTTACTTAATGTAATTGCTACCATTCAGTTGTGTGTAATAGTTTCATAAATCTTTATGATGCTGTGAAAATCATGAAACTTATGATAGCTATATTACTTCTAAGTTCTAAGCATTTTATATCATGGTATTTCTTCATAATAGTTGTAGATTATCAAGAAAATAGCTACTATAGATATTTGTTGTGAATAATTCGAGTGCCATGAGACTCCTATCTTCTAACATATATTTTTGCCACATGGTATAACAAAGCATCAATTGTGTTTCAGTCACTTTCAAATCACTCCATGGTCTCAACCTTCTCTTTCATTTTTATTATTTCATATAACTTGTTCAAAAAGAAAGCATTATGTTGTGCTCATCAAATAAGGAAAGATTTCATCTTAGTAAATTATTTGTCTCAAAGCTTTCCTTTCAAAAGAGATGAATCAACTGCTTATAATCTTAATTAGCAAGTAAGCATTATTAACCTTCATCTAGCCAAGTCAGCACTTCAATGAGTTTCATACTCTTTGAGAAGCATATAAGCTCTTAGAGAGGGTCAAACATTCTCGTACTATGTTCAAATACATTGGCAAAAGAAGTTCTAATTAAGTAAAAGTATCTACTTGACCAATTTCACTTGCAATAAAGGACTTAGCAATTGCCATCATTTTCTATGATTAGATTTCTTTGTGGAATGGTATGTTTTAATTTGTCAAATGAAATTTTTTTGAGCAAATAATAGAATATTAGTCTTGCTAAAGCATTTAAAATAGTCCTCGGAGAAGAAAATTCCACAACATTAGTTTGTTTTGATATCTCCAACTTCAATAAACTATCATGAACAAGACATAGTCTATCGGCTCTATATAGTGGCTCCCAAGGTAATATCAATCATAAGAACAAACAATGTTAATGGAAAAGAATTATGGGATAAGTTCATTTGAGGTCATAACATTATGGGTCAATTGAGGCCATCATTGACATATGTCATAATATGGTGGATCTTCTGACTCTTAATTAAAATTTACTCCTATTGAACATGTCAATAGAGACCTCAATTAACTCACTTCTTTGAACGCTGTGACCTCAAATGAATCATTCGAAAAGTTGTGACCTCAAATAAACTTACCCCCAAATGTTGTGACCTTCTGGTGTAATTTATCTTGTAATAATGAACACACAAAAGACAATTTTTATTGAGAATGCGTAACAGAAATATCA
Source organism: Combretum micranthum (assembly GCA_024138025.1). Lineage (NCBI taxonomy): Eukaryota > Viridiplantae > Streptophyta > Magnoliopsida > Myrtales > Combretaceae > Combretum > Combretum micranthum. The sequence continues at coordinate 1,710,039 of JAMXBD010000061.1, read as the reverse complement.
TAAAGGCTTTATCCGTGACAATTTGAAAAATCTTGTTATATTCAATACAACACCTCCCAAAAAAATGTATTGATTTTTTATTCTTATTGAAATTTTACCAAAAAACCAAAACACATAACAACAATCTTAATTTACCTAACATAATAACTGCAACTATTAACAATAAAAATTAATAAAATGCACAAGAAATAAAAGCTATGAACCCACATTACCTATTGCAAACAACATATATATATAATTTATGCATTGATCGAAAACTAATTATAAATACTCCAATTGCATGAAAAAGCAACTATAGGAGTTTTCTCACCAGGCAATGAAAAAGCGTGGGCATGTCCTCTTCCTTTTCCTTTCCCAACTGAGTGACGAAGTGATGAGGGTAAGGGAGATCTAGGGTTTTCCAAAGAAGATCCTCATAAACCCTAGCACATGCAACAAATTAGGCTTAAGAATGTCAAAAATCATAATCAGTCTCACAATTATAAACTATAGAACAAAAATAAAATAGTAGGTGCACAATGGTTTATTATGTGGATCCGAACGACGTTGAATGGGTAGTGAGTCTACTCGATGATTCATGAATCACGAATGTGGGTTGAAGTGGTGATCAAAATGAGTTAATAGTTCAACATCGATAGGAGGGTTTTAAGTGCCTGTAATTAGTTTGTGCTTCCACAAGGAGATTCAACTCAATTAGGTGGGTTAATGCATGATGGAAGAATGAATGGTGATGGAAGGGATAGGATTTCTAGTTTTGGATTCACATCAGAGTAGAATGGTGTTGTGTCTTGGTATTTTAAGAATTAAAAAAAAAAAGAAAAAAAGTGTGTGCAATGTAGAAGGAGAAAGAAGAAAAGAAAAAAATTGATTTAAAAGAAGAAAAACTATGTATGAAGGGAATTAAAGAGAGAGAATGAAAGATTGTTTCTGATTGAAAGGGAAAAAATTAAACACAAAATTAATATTTTTTTTAATTGAAGATTTATATTGATTATGGTAACATCAACAATTCAGATTATGATGGAATTGGTCCCATAAAAAATAATGAGGGACCATAGAAGTCTTTGGGAAAGAAAGAAAGTGATAGGGAAGATAACTACATATCTGATCCATCAAACTTTTCATTTCCATTTCTATCTAAATCTCATTGAGATTTTATTAATGAGTATCAATGTATATAAGATTTGCATTACAAGTGGATAAAAGTAAGAAGATTGACTTGAGGAAAAATCTAAATCCTAAACTAAATTTGATTTAGATCAGTTTAAAGAATGAAATCTCAATCTAGATAAGGATTCATCTAGGGAGGAATCTTTTCTCAGAAAGGAAGACGAGCAAAACAGGCCATATAACAAAAGAACTTATCTTCTTCCAGATTCATCTACTCTCTCTCTCTCTCGGCCCATACCGAACACGACACAACTCACAAACTGCTGCTATCGGGACCTATTTCTGTTTTACTTTCCTAAATCAATTCGTAGATCATATTTGTTGGTAGGCTATCCTTTTCTTGTCCTTTTTATTTTGATTTAATGCATTAGTTGTTTGGTTTTATTTTTATTGTATTAATTACTAAAAGAAAAATAAATAAATAATTCGAAAAACACAATACACATATATATTTCTTCTGTATATTACTGATTTTATCCTTTGTTCTACAAGTCATGAGAGTCTTTAGAATGCATTAATGTGTTTTTTTTTTTTTTGTTCAATTACAAAGGAAGAGGGATTTGAACGTAGTACCTTTCTCATGAGAGAGCAACAAGCACATTGGCGCATCAATGTGTTAGATTAGGTCATTGTTTGGATTATCATATGGTTTGCACGTTTTGGTTTAGTTAATGCAAGTCTTTTGTGATGATAACTAGTAACTATTCTTGTGTTATAGGTTGTATTATGTTTATTTGGCAATTGCCTTTTTATATAGGATTATATATAGTTTCTTAAGATTGCATCAGCATCGCATATCTTCCTAAAATTTGTTGTTTTAATAAAAATTGCAACTTCTTCACATGTTAGGTGGGTTAAGGGAAAAAAATATTTATTAAATTTTTTTTTTTCAAAAAAAAAATTACAAAATGTTTATCTATTGAAAATAATCCCAAAAAAAACTAAGTTTATAAACCTTATATTATATTAAACCCATTATTTTTCAAGAGATGAATTCATCAAAGTTGTTTTAAACCCATCACATAAAAAGATGAGTTAATAATTAACTCGTTTCTCAAAAAGACAAGTTCATTACAACCACACTAAACTCATTATAATAAAACTCTTTTCTTGAAAAAATAAGTTTGTCTATTTTTCAATATTGTCTTGGAGCCATTTTGTAGTTTTTTACTAAAATTCTTTTTTTCCTTATCCCTATGTTAGACATATTAAGATGATGTTGCATAGAAAACTATATAGTGTCATAGATTTGTTTCAGAAAATAAGAAATCCATTAGGAGTACACAAAAGTTTTATAAACAACAAAAATTGAACTATAAAATTTTAATTCCAACTAGTGAATGTATAGACACTCCATAACCTTAGAAAATGTAAAAGATTATTTTCTCCACTTTAGTGTATTTTTAGGATATTTAATAGACCTCCTCTCTCTCTCTCTCTCTTTTGGAGAATATCTATATTTATAGTAATATCTATTATCTTTCACTAATTTTACGAATTTGATTTTCATGACATTTTTAGAAAATTTGTAATTTTATCTTAACTTTTAGGTAATTTTCACTTTGTTCTTGATTTTATGTAAACATAATCCGAGTCCAAGAATCCCATGTTATTTCTTAATATTTCTTTTTTTTTCTGTTTTTGAGAAAATCTTGTGAACTATTTAGTTAACGCTAATATTGGTGGTGGCTCCACACTTTTAAAATTAATAATTTCTAAAGAATCTTCCAAAAATTCCTTAATTGTGTATATTAAGTGATCGGGTTTAATATAAGCTCAATTAAAGAAAAGAAATTCAAATTCAACTTAAATATATTAATGAATACATCTAGTTTAGCACTTGAACTTTGGGGAATAGCACAATTAAATACCTAAACTTTTGGATTAACATAATCGTTTACTTAGTACTTAACAAAACAGACTACTAGTTAAGACAATTGTTAAAATTGTGGGATCATGTTTCGCAGTCCCTACTGCCTCCCAAGAAGCTAAAACAAACCAATGCCCATCCATGTTCCACTGAGCAAGTACCTGTAGAAATGGAACCTTATGATATTTTAGCTAACCGTTCCTGCCATTTGTTGTGCATCACTACTTCCTCCCTCATGGTCTTGGAACCGATGCAGCTATAGCATGTTCGTCTCTTACCGCAATCTTAGCATGTTCACTCTCAACTCCTCTAACTTCATTTAGATGAATTTTGCAGTACTTTGTCCAACCTGTACTACCTCTATGATTGTAGCATCATCACCTCCATATCAACCCCAAAAAAGAGTAATTGCATCCATCATCCTAGAGATGATTAATGACACCAGTAGCCTATGTAACAAATCACTGCAAATCATGGTCATAAGCAAAGGGACAATGAAGAAAGTGATGTTCATAACATACCATGTTGTATCTAGGACATCCATAGAAAGGACTACCATGATTCATGTCCGTCCACACAATAGACAACCTCACTTTCAACCTACACCTACACAAGACGGGACCATATGCACTATTTACTAGTTGACCCAACGAATTGATGGATGCCTCCCCTGACCTCACCATTTGCCAACATTAATCATTCAATCAATTAGTTGAGATATATAGTTTCAAGTAGCATTTCATCTTATCTTCATGCCATAATTAATAGCCACCTTATGCAACATCACAAATTTAACATGTCCAAATGGTTCCATAACATTCCAAACATGGCTTAAAGGAGAAGTGGCCATTTGATCAATACATCGATGAACAGTTTATATTGGGAGTAAGATAGTAACTAAAAATACGTAATAAACAATCGCACATTTCCTCTTCTTCTACGGAATGGGAGTGGTGTTTATAAAGGGGCCAATATAAGAAAATGTCTCTATAGTAGCAAAAACAAGAAATTAGGGTTTCTATCATGCACGTGACACCATAAAAAAAATCAAACATTTCTACAAACAACCATACCATTCTATTATAAAAGTAAACATGAATATTGTAGAGGTTAGGACAAGGGTCATATGTACCATTATTAGGGATTGGGCGACTCATTTACGAAATGGAGGTTATGCTTACCTTAAACCACAATGCTTCAAGATGGAAGAATAGTCAATTAGGGCTTTCAATGGTGCACCAGCACCAAATGCAACAATCTCCTATCAGTTGTCCAAATCATACCATCATTGTGTTCAATCTAGGGTTTTGTCTAACTTTCTTCTTTCTTCTTCGCTTGGGTTAACCACTGTTCTCACCCTACTAGTTTTTTTTTTTTCTCTATACAAAATGAATGTTTATTTTTCAACTTGTAATTTACAAGAAAGAGGTAAAAGAAAGCCACCCACAGTATTATACCATGTGTTAAACAATCATTGGTTAGTTAAATACACATGTGCAGACGTTATGACAGACATTACAAAGGTACCAAAAGGGTGCTCGAAAACTTAATCTAAGTATAAAATTGATCAATCCAAAAGTTTAGGTATCAAATTATGCTTTTCCCCAAAGTTCAGGTACCAAACACAGCAATGAATCCACCCAGATTCTTAATACTAGAAATTGAAGAGCAATTGTGAACTCTCAAAGAGCAAATCAGACAAAGAAATCAAGAGAGAAAGGATGCCCTTTTGGCCAGGACTTTATAAAAAAAAGTGGGAAGTAGAGGGCTTAACAAGTAAAGGCCAAATTCTAGTAACACAACAAGCTGCTTCAGAAGAAGAAGAATAAGAAGACGAAACTCATTTAACGGCTCAAGAATAAGAATGTATTTCCTAAGCAACATCCTGAAGAAGATTTGTCTACCCTGGAAACAGAAGTAGCTACTGCAATGATTGACATGGTAAACCAGGAAATGGAGGGGGAAATCATTGAAGAAATAATCTCTAATGATATTTCCCAAACTGTTCTGGAAGTAGCTATCAATGAAGAGAGACCTGCTTAACAAGGAAAAAGAGGATTAAAAGATGTGCTAAGAAGAAGAAGAAGAGTAAAAATCAACAAGAGGGGTGTGATCAAGAAGAAACCCCAGAGAATCTCCAGCTAGTTGTGATAGATCAAACCGAACCTATCCAAGTTGTCTTTCCAAAACCTACAGCTAGCATGCCTAAAGAAATCCATTGGGTTGATAAGAAGAAAAAATGGAAGAACAAGCAATTGTTCTTAGAGCACAATTGGATGCTATGCTTAGAAAAATGTAGAGGGATAAAGAGCTACAAAGACAAATGGATAAAGCACATAGAAGAAGTAAGGAGCAAACAAGAAGAAATGCACAAACAAAAGCTGATGATGGACTAGCTCAAAAGCTAGTAACTCTCCATGAAAAGGCGAAGGCAAGGAGAAGAGAAGAAGCCCAATAGGGCTAAAAAGAATGAGGAAGCAAGACTTAAGGAGACTTCTCAATCAAAGAGCCATGAGACTCAGCAAGAGATGGAGAGCACTGTTGCTGATGAAGAATTTTATGATGATAGCTTCTTTAGTGATGATGATGAGGATAACGAGGAGCAAGAGTTGCAAAAAAAGCAAAATTGAACAAGAAGAGAATGATCTAATTTTTGCTCAGAAACTCCAAAAATAGTTCAATTTAAAAGGTCAAGTAGTTGAAAGATAGAAAGGAGCTGCCTCCTCCCAAGCAAATGAGCAACCAATGGTTCCTCCACCAAGAAAAACCCCTCTTCCAAGACCACCCCAAACAAGCAGGAATAATCAACCCAATGGAATTGGAGGTAGAGGAAGAAGAGGAGGAACTGGAATAATAGAGAAAGTAGTGGTAGAACTACTCAATCAAACAGAATGAGAAGTGAAAGTAGAGGAAGAGGAAGAACGCAAGATCCCTTAGCCAAACTCAAATGAGGAAGGGGAAATGAGTTTAGTAGAAGCTGGCGATACTGTTGGGGAAGAACATTAATTCTTCTAAGAAAAAAAAGATTTAACATTGTAATTAAATATTCTTTATTCTTTTCAAATAAATATTATTCTTTGTGGCAAATAACAGCTTTGTGCAACCTCATATTTAGTTTTTGTCCATGATTCAATCAAGGCTCTAATTGAGCCTCATTTTTATACTAATGTTTGTTCATGATCTGCTTTAGAATAGAAATAAGCAGGGCAATACAGCATGCGACAACAATCATCCCCTCAAGCTTTATAACAAAGAAGTTTTTCTGATAACTTCTAAATTCCTTAATCTAGCTTTGATTTAAACTGCTTAAAATCCCCTAGTTTGTTTGTCATGTTTTTAAAACAGTGAGGGCAATGTTTAGTTTAAGTATGGAGAGAGGGAATTAGCAGGATTTGACATGGGGATGATTGATTTTAATTTGATTGACTTGGAATTTGAGACCTATCTAGAATAGAATATATGTGCTTTGAAGGATCATTTTTTCTCACAAATAATAGGAAAATAATAAAATGGTTAAAATTTGATAAAAAAATTTGAAAATTTTAAATAGAATCATTAATTAACTTAACAGAACAGTTTATGAGAATCATCATAAGATTTAGTTATCTTTACTTTGAGAAAAAATGTAGGCTCGTGACATAAGTAGGCTCATGACTCGGCAAGGTTTGCAACACATCCAGATTAGTCTTACATTGAGATCTGCAAGTGAATGGCTTTTTATTAGGACCCTCGCAATGATGAGCGTTATCGAAAAAAAATTAGTTGTATCTTTTTACCACCGTTGATCAATACCCATTTAAGATCTATTTATGTTGCACAATTTATCTGATCTGATGTGTTTTTCATCTATATTTACTTTTCGATAAACAATTATTTGAAAATAATAAAAATAAGATGTCAAAACGATTAAAAAAAATATGAAACAAACTGACCTTATTTTAACATCCCCTATAGAAAGTTGATAGATAAGGAAATAATCCCACATTATTTCTCACGTATATAATCACTTTCCTGCGCACCAAACTCCCAATAGGTCATTGGGAAAATAACGTCTTCCACGATAACTAACGCTAGATGGTTCGTTAGCATCCAACCACCAATTTTTTCAGCAGCAAAGTCTCACTACCAACCAAAAAGAGAAGATAAGCAGTGTGTTGTATCTGCAATTTTTCTGCTTACACATTTTCATCGTAATCCCTGAGTATCTACCTAATTTTAGGTTTGAGTAACCAAGCCTGATACAAAGTTTCATTTATTTACATACAACAAACCATGACAATGCACTCACTGCATCGCTGAAGCCAAGTATGAAAAGGAAAGCATACAACAGCTGCCCAAAACAATTTGAAATACATGGTTATCTGAAAAAACATATGACTGGGGTTTTATGAGCTTGCACCAAAGACGCGGATTCTTTGCTCGATTGGAACTCTGCAGCAAGGGCAACTAGCTTTGCCCTTCTTACCATAGTTATCATTGCAATTGGCACAAATAACTTGATGCGCACAAGGCAAGAAAACAATGGAAATTTCATCTTCCTTGCACAGTATGCACTGCCTATCTCCATCAAAATCAGTGGTGTCATCCAGATTATCTAGTTCCTGTAGAAGATTATTGATATTCTCACCTTTCCGGTTTACTCCTTCATTTGTTGCTGGCAAAGCATTTGATGGATTTTGTGAATCAGCTGATTGAGCAGTTACTTTCAAACGTGAAAGCTCCTGCTCAAGTCTTCGTAGATCATCCTTGTGGCGCTGGAAATCTATGTCTATCTTTAAGCGCAGTGTCTCTAGTTTTCTCTTATTACTTGCCTCTGCTGCTTCTTTCAAATGTCTTTCCTCCTCAACTTGTGCCAAAGCAGCCTCTTTCTCTTTCAGTGTCTGCCTCCACTTGATCTGAATGACATGTGAGCAGCAACCTCAGAAACATGAAGGGAGGAAATAAATAAACAAAAATAGGAGCTAGATTGGTTAGGGAAAAACAAAAGAAAAAGAACAGTTATTTCCATGCTGCAAAGCTAACTGCGATTCACCATCCTAACTCCCGATAAGTAACATTCACCTTGAATTATGATGATGGAAATAATTTAGCAATTACATATCCAAGAGCAGAATGTAAGAAGGCTTAAAACATAGCTTTCTCAGGAAGTTCATACAAGGAAGAATCCACATTAAAGAGAAAAATCTCATGGTATTGAAATGGAAGAAAACAATATTCCGTGATTAGTCATATTACCATAAACAAGGGGGGAAAATTAACGGAAAAATAAAGATGGAGTGCTTAGCACATCAAATATCAGCAATACTTATAGAAGCCAAAATAGGAGATAAAGTGATCTTCTGGATAAAAAGGCATTTTTCCATCTCTAGCTATTTGTTGTGATCTTCTGGATAAAAAGATATATTTCCATCTCTAGCTTTTTGTTTTATAGAAAGTCAAAAGCCACGTCCCATCTTTTGCATTAAATTAAAAGTTCATAAGCATAAATAATCACAGCTTTGCTCTAGCATTCACTGAGCAGCCATTTCTATATCAACCTTCATATTTTCTTAGAGAATAACATTACACATTTGCTAGGTAGCTCCAAATACTACTATTCATTAGGTCACAGTAAAAGCTAGACAAACAATGGCCCAAAAAGGAAACAAATTGCCTGATACGCACAAAATGGTCACGCTATAAAAAGATATGAATTTCATACTTCTGGAAGCATGAAGTTGCAATCACGGAGCTCCACCTGCTTAAATATTTTAACATGTAACTCGTACAAATACTGCTAGGTGGCTCAATGGAGAAACTGGCTCCCCCCCCCCCCACCAATCCCCTTTCTGGGTTTTTGAGGTAGTAATTAAGCAAACATAACCGCAATTGCTAATCGATGACCAAATAGACTCCAGATTGGCAAGTGTATCAATATTCTTCAAGGAGATCATTGGCCTGGTGCAACAGGGACTGGTTCACAATATTTTTTAATATATAGTCATTTATCCCCGATGCAGATGTCCCAGAAAAGAAATTCACGAGATTTACAATAGATAACAAGTCCCAAAAAAATCAGGAAGGCAAAATCTATCCAATTTTTTCATGGTATAATTGTTAGCTACAATAATTCACTATGTGCAACCATATGGAAACTCCGGCACATAAAAGACAATACCAGATTACGCCAGAAAATGCAGCATATAATACTGTATGAAAAGCAGTGTAATTATCCTCTAGCAGCCCCCTTAGGAACACCAGGTTCACAAGTTACTATTACGGGGTCAGTTATTGACCACGTCATCTGTCGCTCTGAGTGTAAAATATGCTGTAGTATCTCTCAGCGAAATGCATGATCACAAGGGACTAATACATATGTGATCATTGCCATTCGTAGAGACCTATAACTGTCTCTGTGTGTGTGAGTTTCTGCGTGATTTATCTTGATTTGTTTACATTGTCTCAGTATCCAACTTACCTCAGCTTCTTTTGAAGCTTGCTCTATCTGAACCAACTGCTGTTGCAACTCTGAAATTTTCCGTTTTTCTTCAGAAATCTCCTCCTGCAACTTTGTTTTCTGTTTTTCCCAAGCTAAGAGTTTTTTCAAGCTCTTTTTCTCTCTCTTTGCCACTTCTAAACAGGATGTCACTGACTCCGATGCGCTCAATTTACAAGCCTCCATCTCTGCCCTTATTTCTGCATTTTCTGTCTCAAGCCGCCTCACAGCTGCATTGGCACGGTCCACTTGGCTGCTGGCCTTTCTTAAAGCGTCCTCCATCTCCTTGAGTCTCTTCATGGTAGTCTCCTCCAGAGTCTGTTTACCTTTCTTGAATCTCTGTGTCTCTTCCATCTCCATCCTCAATAGTTTAAGCTCTGTCAAGTCACTACTGAGCTTTCTCGCAGCTTGCAATGCCTTCTGCTGCGCCCACTCCTTCCTTTCCTTAACTTGTTTCTCCGTTTCCTTGATTTGATGAAGCAAAGACACTATCACCTTATCTTTTCGATCTTCCGCTACATGCTTCAAATTTTCTTCAAGGTTCAAATCAAGAAATTTACTCAACATGGAGATAAAAGCATCTCCCTTTTCCAAATTACCCGACTCCTCAAATTGCTCAACCCTATTCTCACCCGCTGAAACAACCGGCATTTTCCCCTTCCCTGATAAATCACTCACAGATGCATTGCTGCCTTGTGTCTCCACCTGCTTTGCCCGGAAACCAGCTGCAAAAGCTGCCACATTCCTTTTCAACATGGACTTCATCGATGGCGAAAGATCAAACCTTTTAGGGCACTCAATATCCCTCCCCAAGGTCATCTCCCCACTGTCAGCCGGAAACAACCCACTACTCGATAACTCACCATTTCCACCACTTCCAAATTCCCAACCACCATGAAAACCACACAAACCCTGGGGAAGGACACCCCCAACTCCATTATTAACCCCAATGCCACCCACATTTTCAACATTACAATCCCCAACAGGAACCATGATCCCGTCATCGGGAGATGGAATCACAGGCATTTCGATACATTGAGCACGACCCACATTTAGATCACTCATAAGTAAACACCACATAGCATCACCTCTACTCAAATGAGGCCTCAATTCCCGCAACAAACAGACCATACTAGCGATCGAATACTCTACCAATTGCCGTAAAGTCGAAAAAACAAGCTTTTCACTATCATTAACATTCACATCACCATTTCCACTACTAAAACTGCTCCTCAAATAATCCAAAGCATTATTTACGATATTCGAGCACACGTCCGATTCCCCAAACCAATTCCCATTCCTCAAGATCGCATTCAAAGCAACATCATCACTATAACCCGAAGAAACAAGCTTTGACAAAGCATCCTTATAACAAGATTCCAAATTTGTCATGAGAATACCTTCTAACTGCTCCTCTGTGCAATAGCCCCAGCCGTTTGATCCATTATCTTCAAAACTAGGACTAGGGCTGGGGTTGGGGTTAGGGTTAGGGATTGAGCTGGAGGAATTAGGTGGGCAATAGATGGAATTCAAGGGTTTGGGATTGGATAGGTTGAGGAAATTGGGGTTAGGGATATGAGTTGGAGTTTGATTGTCTGATTGAATGGAGGAATCCATTTTAGTAGGAGTAGGAGTAGGATTATGGTTAGGGTTAGGGTTTACGGATCGAAGACGACGTTGATTTTTTCTAATTGGATTCTTTTGTTTTGTAGTAGAAGAAGAAGAAGAAGAAGAAGAAGAAGAACTCATGGGTATATTTGTAAAGCTGGGCTTGTGATGCTCCTCTGAACTTAAATGCCCTTATTGGAAAAAGAGACGGAAAGAAGAGGGAACTAATATAATATTCTTCTTTCAACAGCCAATTTATTTATTCTTATTTTTGTTTTTTTTCATTCCCTTCGCCTTCCTTAACTTTAGGAAAGCTAGATGAGATTGCAAGAGATACCGTCAAAGCCATAAACTTCTGGAAGACGTACTTATATAAAATCCTTATCAATAATTTTCTTAGATAAGTTTCATTTATGGTATATGAATTTTTTTAATTGTAATATAATTATACTTAAAATACAAAGAAAATGTCTAAATTTTTTTAAAATTTTATATAAAATATATTTGAAGGAAAACCATTCATTTTTTTTTCATTTGCTGATGTGGCAACAAAAATAATCAAAAATCATTTTTTCATCTATATTGACCATTTTTAATTATTTTTATATTTTTAATTCTTTCATTTTCTCTCTCCTCTCCTCCTCTCCTCCTCCTCCTCTCCATTAACACATTCAAAGAATTACAAAAACTATTATAAAAATATATAACTTTTTCTTCTTCTTCTTCTTCTTCTTCTTTCTTTCTTTCTTTTTTTCTTTCTCTCATCTTCTTCATTTTTTTCTTTAAAAAAAACAAACAAACTTGAATCACAAGATCCAAAACTTATTAAAAAAAATCAACTTTCCATTCTCTCTTTCTCTTCTTCCTATAACCCATCTTCAACATCAAAACTTTCTCTCTCAATCCCTTCCCATGACTCAACAGCCACCACAAACTCACAACGACAACCAACTCCGAAACCACGCGCACCATAAACAACAACTTTACCACCACCAACCAAAATCCACCACACAAGTCCCCACATCAACAAACCTAGAACCAACAACCAACAAACAAACAATAGTACTTGTGCTCAACCACAACATAAAAGTTCTATCCCAAACGTAACATGACCATTATATAATTCAAAAAGTTGTAATATTGATCCATTTTACATAAATCTTGATTTTTATATAGATTTAATGTAAAAACCTTAGATGAATTATAAACCTGACATAAGATAACACCAAACAAATTTAAAATATGTATATCATTTTTTTCCTTATTTTAGGAACGAGCATGTATCAAAATTCAAAGCAAAATAATTTAATAATAATAATTTTTTGTTCAAGCAATGGTTGAGGAAAACATTCTTAAGTTTAGTTAATGAGGGAAATTACACAATTGGGTGATAACATTTATACATTTTTCATTATCCTTGTACGATTTTGCTATTTTTTTATATAGGCTTTGTTTCCTATTTCTCTTTTTTTTCCTTTACTTTTTTGCTTTCAACTTTTTGTGTCCTTTATGGGCATGGCTCTCTCTCTCTCTCTCTCTCTCTCTCTCTGTATAAATTTATGGAGTTTGTACGATTATGGGGTCTTTTAATTTTTTATTTGAAGATTAGAGTAAGAAAAAGAAGGAGAAATAGCAACATAGGAGGAGTAGAGAAAAAAAGGAAAGTGATAAAAAATATTAAAAAAATAAAAATGCCAACATGGACAAAAAAATTATTTTTAATTATTTTTTATACCACATCAACAAATGGATGATAAAATAGACGATTTCCGTCCAAATGTACTTTATGTGAAATTTTGAAAAAGTTCAGAAACTTTCTTCGCTACAAGAAAAAAGCTAGACTTTTTAAATCTTTCATACATGGTGCTTATGAGAAGAATCCCTCCATTTTTTGGTCCAAGTGCTGACGTAGCAAGTGGATCCATTAAAATATTATTTTTCACGTGCCTTTTGAATTTTTTTAATTTTTTAATTTTCCTCTTTCTCTCTCCCCTCTCTTCTAAACATTCCGAAGATGCATGCATGTGTTATACGCGTTGTCTTCCTCAATACTCTTGTCCGCAGTTATTAAAGCTGAAGACCTCTTTTCAAGCTACTTTTCATGCATGACTCCGTTGAAATCAGTTTTGGATGCTTCATCTTTTAGATTTTAAAATTTCATATAACCATTTGAAAATAAAAAGACATTCAAACATTTCGAGACTCGTTAATGATAAAACCCATTAATGACCCATTTTCATTCAATCATTTTCAGATTGTCAACACTACCGCTACTATGACCATCAATTTCCATCAAATCACTAGGAAAAAATATTGCAACTTTCCTATTTGCAATAATAATAACAATGAACTAAAAAAGTTAACATTTTAGAAGGAATACCAAGAGAGATAGAATTTCTAGGAAAATAAAATAAAATGCTGACCTTCATACTAGTTCGAAGCAAAATCTTCATGAAAAACATATAAAAGAGGAATCTTTTAACAAGGAAAAAAAAAGGATCATCTTCCTCCTTCCAACATCCTCTGATCACTTTCCCTCTCTAATCTTCCTCATCTCTCTCTAAACTGAACACAAATGAGCCATAACCAAACCACGCTAACCACCATAGTTCATAGACCAACACCACACCATCATCATTAGAGCGAACCCATGCGCTAGCACTAATTAAACCGGTGCGTGCTGGGTATTAAGTAGATGATCCAATCACCAAAAAAAAAGGAAAGCTTCTTATGTATACCTATATTATAGTGAAGCCACTAAAATCCTAAACCTATCTTCTTATGCGCTATAATCCACACCAACACTTCATTTTGTGATGTTATTTATGGTGGTTGTTTGGTTCATCAATGGAGGTCGCATGAGTGTTGAGGGCGGCGGTAATGCTTGGCTGTGTGTTTTAGGTATCATGTTGTGCATGGTAGCTATAGGTGTTCAGTTTTGGTATCCTGGACTATTTCAAAGTGGGAGAGAGAAAGAAAGGGTTAAAGAAAGAGAAAAAAGTCATGGTGAGAGAGAGTGTGAATGAGAAATTGAAGAAGATGAAAGAGGGGCCCCAAAGAGGAATAGGAAGAGCAATGTCTTTAGTTCAAAAATCGACCATTAATGATCATTTTAGAAGCTTAAGGGTCAAATGCAATTACACTAAAAATTTAAAACATCAAATTTCAAAGAAATAAGGCTTCTAAAACCTAAATTTATAAGATTAAATGGAAAAAAATCAGTTATAAATGTGTTTATTTGAATGTCTAAAGCTCAAGTTAAGCTTTTACACGTTTGGTACATTGGAGGAGAGAAGACGTGTGTATTGGAGATGTGATGGAGAGAGAGAGAAGATAGATGGGGAGAGGTTAGAGAGAGAGAATGAAGAGAGAAAGAGAGAGAGAAGGGAAAGTGAAAATAAATAAATAAATAATTGCTTACATGGCTGCAAAAACAATATTGTAATTGGATTCGTTTGCCACATCAGCACTTGAATAGAAAAATGGACGGATTTCGTCCATAAGTACTATGTATAAAAGATTTAAAAAGTTTTAAGTTATTTTCTTGTAGCAAATTTTGTTTAGATATATTTCTGTTATGATTAAAAAAGTTTAGGTACCACGAGTGAAATTAACCCAAATTTAAACTGTAATTTTTTGGATAAATGCAAATCAAGTGTCTATACTTTTAATTTTTGGCAATTTGGTTTCCCGTCTTTAGATTTTGCTAAATTGGCGCTTGTACTTTCAAAATATGTACTATTTAGTGTCTTTGTTAAATAACATTTGACAGACGTTCAATTTGATGACAAGATAATATAAACACTCGGTAAAAAATTACCAAAATTTGAAAATGCGATACTAAATCACAAAAAATAAAAATATAGGTCATCGGTCTACCATTATCTTATCATCAAATTGAATTACCATTAAATATTATTTAAGAAAAGCACTAAATCGCACGGGTTATAAAAGTACAAGTACTAATTTTTCAAAATCTAAAGATGTGACACCAAATTACTAAAAATTGTATACATAGGCACTTAGTCTGTCATTATCCCGCAATCTTTTAACTGACCACACCTATTCTTGCCAATTCAGTCATCTTATGTTTACTCTTATTATGTGTTAGAAAATGAAAAATTAATATAATTAAAGTAGGTATCAAATTATTTGTAAAAGATTTAGGTATCAAATTATTTGTAAAAGATGTTCTCTTTTTCTTTACCCATTTAAATAGAGATTACTCTTTGTAGGGCTTCAAATTAATTGGTTGAGTTTAGCTTTTTTGCTTGTCTAAAATCATATTATAGGTTCTGGCTTAGTTTAAGGAAAAATTTTTATTTCAAGTTCTCTTTTCAGCTTGCATATAAATCAAGCTTAAATTGAGCTAAGTTTACAACTAGTCAAACTTTAATAGGAGTTTAGGTAACTTTTACTTGTTAAACAAAGTTTAAATATATTTGATGAATAAATATATAAATAAATGAATAATCTCTCTCTCTTATAGTTTTTTTTTTAACAAACCTAGTGTATATGGGGTGCTTCTAAATCTCTTTTCACTATTTACCGCACTAGTTTTGCAAATCCATCTAGGTTGT
This sequence comes from Combretum micranthum, assembly GCA_024138025.1. NCBI lineage: Eukaryota > Viridiplantae > Streptophyta > Magnoliopsida > Myrtales > Combretaceae > Combretum > Combretum micranthum. Next base: position 1,694,336 of record JAMXBD010000061.1, on the reverse strand, counting down.
ATTCTATTACTCATCATCATCATCAATAACCCGGGTGATTTGAAGAGCGTAGAGCTCAAACAAATATTATTTTGTTGCTAGCTTTTAGAATAAAGACTTTTTATATATTTGTTGTTTATGTTTTTTACTTTGTTTTCATCCCTTACATGGGATTTTATCCCTTTTATGAGACCTAGTTTTCTATCCCCTATGTGGGACAATTTGATTGTAGGAGAGATGTGCCCATTTATATGATTGGGTAATCATACCCTTAACTATTCGTTTGTCATTTTTCTTATATCAATTATCGTAATCGATGCAATTTTTTTCTAATGAATGAAATTCATCTTCTAGCAAAAAAAAAAAAGGAAAAAAAGAAAAGAAAAGAAATAACAAGCTTAAAGCTTACTTGTGAACTTAAATCAACTTTGACATGATAAATAAATTTTATTTTGAGTTGAAGTTCAGCTTATTAACTAATTGAGCTCAATCTAATCTAAGCTCAAATAGCTTACAAGTAACTCAATTCTTTTGTAGAATTATTGTTTTGGTAATAGATTTGATTAATAAATTTTTAAAGACTACCACGCTTTTAAACATAAATCTATAAGAATTTAATATAAGTATATATATACATATACATTTTTTTTTAATTTTAGGTGCAATTAAAATACTACCATGGTTTTTTTTCTTGTTACATATGATTCTTTTATTAATGGAATCAAGAATTCAAGTAACATTTATTTATGTTTTAATGATGAACTGAATGCTGTCATTTACAAATAGTAATCAATCAATTTAAATTTCATTTTTGTTTTCCAAATATATATACATATACATAAATGATATAGTTAAAACTATTCCTATAACTAAATCTAACTATATAAAAAATTGAACCGAAACACAATAAATAACAAAAAAGTATATTATTTTATATTTAGTTCAATTAAAATGATTACACCCCACACACTCCAGCAATGAAATTAATCCAATTGATCAATGATGAATAAGCCTTGTATTTGCTTGTAAAGAAATTAAAAGATATGGTTGGCGTTATTAATGGATATGACGCATCAATAATAACTCAAACTACACTCTTTCTCACTTGATATTACACACAAAAACAATTGAGTGGGCTTTCGCCATAGTCTAAGATTGATAAGAACTTAGCATTTGCTTTCAAGAGAAAACAAAGACAAGAAGGTGATAATAATGTTCATTAGCTTAGGGCTTTCTTCATAATGGGGTATCTATAGACCCTTACATAATGGCAAACTAAGTTTCCCCTCGTTGCCTATTGTTTAGGTCACAATGCAAACCATGGTCATGGTAGTGCTCGTAGTGTCAATTGTTGGGAAATTTAGTTTCTCTTCGTTGGCTGTAGGTCATCCGTTGTCTCAGGTGCGCTTGTGCCTATGGCCATGGTTCTCTCTACATTGATATTTACTTCCCTTCATCCTCAATTGTGTGATCTTGGTTTGTCTTGTCATCTTCAAGTGTTCAAATCACGCTCATGTTTAAACCCTTGGTGTGATCCTAATAATTCTCATAAATTATATCTTCTCATGTAGCAATTTTGTTATGGACTCGTTGGACCAGTGCTTGTAATCCTTTAACTCGTGCTTTAGTAATGGGGCCTACTTGAAGTTGATTCCCATCATGAAATACCAACATTGTTAACTCTTGGCTGTTTTCATAATACTATCATGGTAATACTAAATCGATAGTTATGTAATTGCAATGGTAAGATGACGTATGGTAAGGTCTATTGTAGCAAATACAATTATAGTGATGATGATGAAGTTGTGGCAATCATAGTGGTGATGCAATAAAATAATATTGATTGGTAATAATGATGTATGACTTTTTGAGATAATAAATAATAAAAAGCAAAGATAGTGTAGTGGTCGTTATGTAAAAGTGGTGTACAAGTGATGGTGGTAAAGAACTATTAATTTATGTTTTAGCTAATAGATTTATTTTCTTTTACCATAAATATTTATAAAACCATCAAATAACTCAAGAGAGTTTTACATTATACTATTTATTTGTAAGCCAAATATAGTAAAAAAAGTTCTATTTTAGAAAATATATTAAAATTTTATCAATCAGACATTACCTTATATATAATTATAATTAAATTTATAAATAATGTTGTTTAGGAAAAATGAAGTTTAACAAAAAAAAAAAAAAGTTCCTAGTAACAATGTAATTTTCTCCAGATATTTAAGTATTATGATTGTCATACATGAATTTTAAGGTAAAAGAAAAGGAATTAGATACCTCTCTAGATCGGGTCCAAATGGTGGTCTGACTCAGCCCGCCTACAACAGGTCAAGGCATGGACTCAACCAGCGGGGCAAGTCTAACCCGCTAAGTGGACCACCGGGTCTAAGGCAAGTCTCTAAGTGGACCTGTGGACCCAACAGGCCCTTAAGGGTTCGCACTTGAAAATTAAAAAAATAAAAATAAAAATAATTAACAATATCAATATATGAATTAAAACGGTGAAATAGCCATAATTTCCCAAGTTATGTTTTATAAATGTGTTAATTAAATTATGCATGATTTTGAAGTATGATGAATATGATTTGTGTTAATATATAATATATGTGTTATGTTGATGTGTTAAAATACTTAAATTTCTTAGAATAAATAAATATTGAGTTTATAAATTTGTGAGTGTATATAAGTGTGTGATAAACTAGCTTAAAACAAGTAAAAAAATATGATAAAAAACAAATCTCTTACATAGCAGAATTTTTAGCCATTAACTAAGCCCAAAACACACATTTAATGCCCCAAAATAAGCCTATTTATTAAGTAAAACCAAACCCAATTAAAGCCTTAATTAAGGCAGCCCCTAAAGTCAACAAGTTGATAAATATCATCTCAAATAGTGCAAATTTCGTGTGAAATTTTCAGACATCCAAAACACTTAGAAAGCTCAAAATCTCATTTTCTCTTCTTTAAAAGCCCACCTATGGTTATATATCACTAACCTCCTCAACTTCTACAAAGAAAACCATTAAAGGCTTACAACAAGACCATAAATTCAAGACATAAAGCTCTTAAGGTATGTGTGTTGTTTGTTTTATGTATTTTGTTAATAGGCTTTCTTATGTGAGTAAGGTTTTAATGATAAATATATGTGTTGGATGAGTTCTATGTGTTAATGGTAGTTTAAGTAGTATATTGAAGATAAAAGAACTTGTTGTATATGCTAAACATATAACTTGAAGTGTTGGTGTAATTAAGTTGATATGAGAAGTGTTGGAGTGGTTTTGAGAAGTGGATTTGGTAGTATGTTATGTTGAATTTGTATTTGAGTTGGAAATGAAGTTTATGCATGTTAGATGTTGATAGAATACATGTTTGATGAATTAAGAAGTTAGGAATATGTTTAGAAGGAAGTTGGAAGAGGTTAGAATGTGTAAAAGTTTGATTAGATGAAGTTTGAAAAACAATAAAATTTAAATCAAGGGAAACCATCAATCATGAGCATGATTGAACCTTGGTAGGCTCGGGTTAGATAATTTTAGGCAATCACGAGCGTGATTTTTGACTTAAAAGTGATTTTTCGCAAACTTTCATCAATCACGGCGTGATTCATGTCTTGTTAGCCTCGACTTGGTCACAAAACTTAGAAACTCAACAATCACAGGCATGATTCATAGCCCAGAAATCATTTTATAACAGCTTTCCAAGAATCACAGCCGTGACTTAGGTTTGGTTAGCCTCAGTTACGAAATTCCCTACTACGATGATGTTTTGTAATTTAATCATAACTTTTTCATCTGAACTTAGATTTAGGTGATTCAAATTGCGTTGGAAAACTTGAAAAGAGATCTACAACTTTTATGTTATAGTTTTTACAAATTTCAAAAGTATCAAAGCTTAAATCTTGTTCTTTACAACTGATACAATTTTCAAACAAGGTTAAAAACTTATGTTTTCTTGCTAAATGTGTTTTTGGATATGAAATTGATCTTTTTGGACTAAAATGTGATAGATTGATGATATTTGAGGTGTAATGATGATTTTGTGAGCTTGTATGATCTTAATAAATGATATGTTATGACTTTGTATAAGTTATATTTGAAGTCTTAAGTATTAAGCTTAACATTTGATATGCTTTAAGTGTAATTCAAAGTATACAATAATGATTTGAGTTTGGATTATCTTCGGAAGGATTTTCGAGGTTCTATTTGGATTTCCTACATAAGGTACGCAGTAATGTGCTCGTTTTGCTTAAGATAGGCATATCTTTAATCAACTTTAATATAGAAAAACTTAAGCCTTGTTTGAATTGGATGTCTCTTACTATTTAAATCCATATCTGGCCTAGTATGGCATATCGGTATCCGGCTTGGGGAGCAGCACCTTGATCAAATTGGGGGCACAGTAGATTAGGCGCTTAAGCCACCCCTGTCTTTGATAAGACTTTTCCAAAGTGGTACGGCGGGTAACTAATTGGGAAGACGGTATCGGCGTAACGTTTGCTTACGCTTAGAATGAAGTGGCATGATTTAGTTCAAACGTTTATGGGAAATAGTTGGACTAGGTGATGTTATGGATTAAGACAAGTGAAGTCGTGTAACGACTGTCAACCCTAGATGAATTTATTTTCTCTTTATTGATATATCATCTAGAAGATATAGTATCCGAACTACTTATATCAACCCCCTGAGCGTCGTGGTATTTACTTAGGACCCCATTACCCCTATTGTCGAGAGTTTAAATACTTCAGTGTTGATTGACTAATTAAAAGAATATATAATAATTAAACAGATGTTGCCTTGCATTATAGTTAAGATCATGTAAATCATTCTGCTTTTGTTTTTGTTACTGTGTACTGGGCCTCTGGCTCACTTTTATCTTTCAGGTGTGGAAGATGAGTTCTACACAAGCAAGGGATATGGATATGATTTTGAAGAGTTCTTAGATGAATGGGATGAGTAGAGGAGACCATGACTTGCAAGGAACCCTTTGTAATAAATTAGTTATATATGTGTATATGAATTATGGACCTATGTAATAGTTATTAAGATTTTTGCTTTCTTTTGATATATTTTGTAAATGACTTTGTTTACGAGCCTTGATTGTAATGTTTATGTATATGTATATGCATATAGATATGGTTGTATTATATTCGGATCTTTTATTAAGTAATGAAGTTAAAAGTTATTTTATGGAGTGTTATATGTACTATTATTAATAGAGTTTGTTCTTATAAGACATTTAAGCTAATAACTATCCAAACCGATCCTAGATTACAACCTTACATATAATACCGCGGATTATATGTGGTTAGGGAACTGGATTTACCTATTTTAAATATAGGAGTAAGTCCGGGTCCTTACAAAGGGGGAGGGTCGAACCCATCCTAACTTGCCCGTTTCTTCCCCAGGGCAATTTCAAGTCCAATTTTTTAGACTCAACCGGCACCGGAGATGTCTAAAATGAATTATACTACACACGAATTATTTGGTACAGTATATCACAATATAATTATTAGGAAAATTGATCTTTGAAGGCAATAAGAACATTAGAGAAAAAAATGATGGAATTCTTATAAGCTAGCTTCTTTCACTTATTATAACAACAAACAACCTTTGGGTTTATTTGGATTGCCGAATTTTTATCTATATCAAATCAATATATATAACTTATATGTATCGTATATATATCATAACTGTTTTGTCAGTTTATGAGTAATACTACCGGTTTTTCATCAGTATCTGTTTCTTATAAACATCTTTTTGAAAATTACAAAAATATAATACCAAAATGATCATAATATGATTAAATGAATAGACTCTTTGTTTGTTTCATCATTTTTTTTATCAATTTAACGTTTTGTTTTTGTTTTTTTAAAATAGATAAAAACAAATCTTCATTTATCTTCAGACAACAACTTAGCTGAACCTTGTAAACAACTTCATAAAACCATGAAAAAGATTTTTATTATAACTTATAAGAATTTTTTTGAAAAACTCGTGCAACATTCTTTAAGAAAATCCCCATGGATTATTACCTTCCTCATGTGGAACGAATTAAGTACATTACCCAAATACACTTCTGCGTCTTCAAATAAATCCAACTTATATTTTGTTGATTGATAAAAACTATGTAAGCAAACATTATGTGAACCGAAATAGCATTCGTCCAATTATCTGTTCAAGTATCTATTGAAACGTCTATTTGACCATCTTCTTAAGTGTCTATAAATATGAATACCTTTTTCTACACACTTAAAACAAATTATTTATATATCTTTTAACCTTTTTGTTATCATCAAAACTCGTTTAGAAGAACTCAACAAAAACAATTAGAGTTTTGGAAAAACTGATCGTTTTGGAAAAATTGATCATTTTAGTGTACATACTCTATATTTAGCTTATATTTCGGGTTCACAGTATTTTACTAACTTATCTAACATTTTAGGATTTTAGAAATTATCTAGTCAAGTCTAGGGTTTTTAGGGTTAAAGTTGACTCGGTTTGACTTTTAAGGTTTTGATTCCAATATCAACTATAAGATTCTATTTATAAGATTACCATAAAATATAAGGGCTTACAGCTTCACTCCTTAAGCCCAAGCAATGATCTAGCATCATGGCTTCCATGCCTTAAGCCCAGGTGACGTAATGACATCACGGCCTCTGCACCTCAAGCCCAGGCGATGCCTTGGCATCACGACCTCTGCACCTCAAGCCCAGGCGATGCCTTGGCATCACGACCTCTGCACCTCAAGCCTTAAGATCATGACTTATTATAGTTCATATACCATCTTGAGATCTTAACTCATACACCTTAAGCCTAGCAATGCCGTAATGTGATGGCTTCCACGCCTTAAGTGCAATGATAAATGTGCAAGTCCGATGCTCCACGAAGAGATGATAACACATCACACTTCTATCTTGCTTGAGCTTGTGAACCGCAAGCGAATAGAAGGTTTGTGCACTTTGGCTCGTTAATGATGTAATCTATCTTGTACTCTTTCCAAGCAAGAGCTTCTTCATGAAAGTAAGGTGTACACTAGAAAGAGACAACTCCTCTCACTCATTCTTAATGCATAACCTAGGATTATCCCCTAATGGTGTCCCTAGAATTAACGCACATCTCGGGCTCAATTATTAAAGGTCACCATCTATTAGGGATCTCATGCGTAGCTTGTCTGGCGGATTGCCATCTTGATGTACTATAAGTCCTACTTGACAACTTCAATATTCCAAACTTGACACTTAACTTTATTCAATAAGGCATCTTTAGAGATGATATCTTCAACAATTAGTCTCATGGATGTTGAATTGATAGAACTTAAGACTGGTTATGTTTCATCTCTGTCTACATAAAGTTGCCGCACTCTCTCAATGAGACATTCTAGCAGCTGGGGAAAGAAAGATGCTATTATATGCAGCACATAGCACCTCTACATAGTTATCACAGTATAACAGCACATCAACATAGAAAGCATGAAGCATGCTACCTATGTATGAGCAAAATGTGGATCCACTTCAATATTGTTGGTGTCACACAAAGCTCGTGACGTCTAGCCTTCAACAAAGGATGTCGAGCTAAGCTCGTGAAGCTTGGCTTTCAATAGGGGGTAGCACATTGAGTCACCTTAAGGAATGCAAAATGTTTGCTAGAGAGCAGCTGTTCTCTTCACTTGTTCTTGAAGCATAACATTGAATCCTCCCTGGTCAAGCTACTTCCCTTCACTTGTCCCTAAAGTGTAACATTGAATGCCCTTGATGATGCCCTAGGAATCAACACACAAATCAATCTTGATTATTAAAGGTCACCATCAAGGGGGGAGGGGGGGGGTGTTTCTATAGAGCTTGAAGCAAGAGGCTTTATCCTAGAAAGTGTCTACAGAGATAATTTCATCTACCTACTAGTCTTGGGGGCATTAAATCTGTAGTGGGTTTTCATCTTAACAAACCAACAAATCCTTCTATCCGATGACTTCAACATTTTACACTTGATGACTCCTTGTCTTTCTTTACTTACTATTGTTCTCCTTTTACCTAGAAGCTTTGACCCTTTGAACATGATTATACTTTGTTCCTTTTGATTGGTGACTTCGACACCTTATGCTATACTATGTATCACCTTCTTCCACTTGCTCCTGCTACTTGGCAGCACCTTTTCGTTTATCTTGTGAAATTATACACCGAATCTCTCCTGATAATATCCTTAGAATTGAGACGCAATTGGGCTTGATTATTGGAGCTTACCATCAGTTAAGGGTGTCACACTAAGCTTGAAATTTGACCTTTAAGCTGTCTTTAGAGATAGTGTCATCAACAATTAGTCTCAAGGATGTTAGATTCACATTAGATTGCCATCTTGGTGTACTAGCAAAAGTTTGGTTACTCTTTGTCTCCTTCTGCTTCATAGCTTCAATGTTTTGACTTTTGCTATTCTTTATCTCCTTTGCCATCACCATTTGTCGATACTTTGTCTCTACAAGCGAATGACCAAGATTGGCTGGAGGTAGTCTTTATTATGGGACAACAACTACAATATAGAAAAAAAAAATTCAATTAATGAAGCTGAAGCATATATTGTAAACATGGAATGTATGTGATGTAGACATAACAAGTGTATGACAAGAAGTTTTAATTGCTATATTAAAAAGGATACCTTCAATGAATATAGGTAGAGAATCAAATCGCAGGATAAGTATAAAAATTAGCATATTTACCTAAGGCAAAGATGAAAAGGGGAAGATGACACTACAAAGATTGTAATGGTTCATAATTATGGTATGTCTTTACAATTCTATAATTATAAGAAAAAAAAAAATTGGTGAAGAGATCTATATTTTTTTTCCTATAAAAAAAAAGAAAAGAGAAAAAATTAAGAAAGAAGAACAACTTATGCAAGAAAATGAAGGATGAACCATAACTTTGTTTTTTGTTTAAGGCTGCTTGATAAAAGTAAGAAGAAAAGATAAGGGTATGTGCATATAAATAGCTAACATGATGAACCAAGGTGACATATATTAAAAGGTTTAAAACTAAGATTGAAGTAATTTTCTTGATATGATGATAAGATTTATGAAGGCTATCGGATACAGAGAAGATATGCATTAAGACATTGTAAAGTACCCATTCATTATTGAAGATTTGACAAGACATTGTGATGATTTGACAAGATAATGTGAAGATTTGACAAGATATTATGAATATTTGACAAGATATTGTGAAGATTTTTTTTTGTAACGCTGAAAAAAAAATCTATCCAATAAGTATGATTGATCCTTTCATTGCAAATCATACGATGCATATATCCACTTAGTCACTTATGGCAAGGAATCATCAAATCATTTGCACATGTGAAAGAAATGGATGTGTTTCTCTCAATTTTATGATCTGTTTCACTCCTCCTCATTTCAAACTTTTTGGAGAGAGAAGACAAATAGCAATCTATAGAGGAGACTTTATCCAAAAAGATCAAGCAAGGCAACTCAAGTGATTTCTACCCTAACTATTTAAGAACTATAAGGTTGACTTGCAAAGTCTACTCAAGCTCTTTTACTTGTCATTTATGCATTCGAGACATTGAGACTTCTTGTTTCTCCTTCCTGTCACTCTTTCTAAGTCATCTCGTCATCAAGTGTCATCTCCTCAGTAACACTCTAAAGTCACGTGACAGGCATAAGATCTACATGATGCGTACGTGACCACTTCAGGGTGAACCTGCATCTATAGGCTAAACCCAAAATCATCAAATTATGCCTAGCATTGAATGCTCCAGAGGTTATTTTTCTACTCCTTGGAGTCTAGACGTTGCAAGCCTAGCATTTAAAAGCTACCTGCAAAACAACAATGAGAACCTCTAGTGTCTAGGCGCTACCTACAAATCACATGATCCTTGTTCTGATCATGCTAGTGTCTAGACACTTTGTCTTGAGAACAACTTGGCATCGAAACACTAGCAGCTAGGTCCTTAGTTAGTTTAAACACATACAAGATCAAAGCAAAACAAGTAAAAAAAAATCATATTGAATCACAAACTTGTTTTGCTAATCAAGTGTAACTAAACATAACAAAGTGGTTAATTGTGCAAACTATTTCCTAATCAAAACACACATGTTCAACACTACTATGTAACCTCTACTTAGGAATTAAGAAAGCAACTCAATAAAATATCAACTTTATCGCCCGAGAATTACAAGGTTGATGCATGAGGTTCTCTTGACTCCATTGTTTATCACTTATATATTTAAGACATTGAAATACTCTATTTTTCTTTCTTTTCATTCTCTTTAAGATCACATTAAGGGGCATCCATTCATCATTATTCTAAGGTTATGTGTAATGTCACATTGAGTGACTGCTTCAACCAAGCACATTTATCATCTTTATAGAAGAATGCAACAATGATGAAAGGATGGGGTATTGTAATAGGGAAAATGAGTGGAGAAAAAAATGAAAGAAAGAAAGAAAGAAGAAAGGCTCCTGTAGGAAGGGCAAGAGAAAAAGTGGGAGAAAGGTAATAGAAGGAGAGAAGAATGGCAACATTTGATCATTTTTAAGGTTTTAAAAAAGAATCCAAGGTTTCTTTGATTCTTTCTACGCTATAAATAGATGTAAACGATAATTGAAAAAAAAAAAAAAAAGACAACATATCATCTAAATACGAGGGATAGGTATCATATAAGGTATACTCTATCTCTATAGTTTAAGTTAAAGTGATATATATATATATATATATAATATAAGTCATAAACTAGTTCTTTCTTTATTTAGCATAATTAATTCATCATTATTAGAAGACTTTTTTATGGGATGGTACAATTCATTATCCAATCATTAAATCAAATATAAAAATTAATATAAAAAGGTATTTAAATAATTCAATAAGGGTTAGATATAAATCCAAACTGTTAAATAATTTATCGGACCAATCTCCTAAAAAAGGTACTAGACCATTGAATACTCTAAATATCCCTCTAAGCAATAAAAATATATTACATTCTATGTAACGCCCTAAACTAAGGCATTACAACCCGCCACGTGTCCCTCTCTTAAAAGAGACACGCAAAGGCTCTAAATCTCAATACCACAAAATATAAACATATAAAAATCTCAATGAACCCACATTTAAGGGCACTCTAAAAGGAACAAAACCTGTGAAACCTGTAATTTATAACTTTCAAATATCTCCTGTAATATAAACTAAATCCGAGTTGGCAAAACCAAAGCCAACAATAATCCAGAAAAGATCTATCTTCCAACTAAAAACATATAATCCTGTTTAATAAACTATTACATAAAAACCAATACTTCAAATCCTCAAAAGATAACTAATCAAAATATTATTTCAAAAATCTTCAATAACTCAAGAAATCTTTTTTTTTTTTTTCATATGTCCTGTATAACATCCTATTCCTCTGCAGTATAGTCAGGTCCACTATCGCCATCCCCATGATCAAAATACAAGTCATAACCAAACAAGTCATAAATAATATCTCCATCACCTGTACCTGAAAAAGAAAGGAATGAGCGAAAACGCCCAGTACGCCAGTCCACAAACAATATGCAAATGCACAAACAACATGTATAGATACGTGCAACTAACTAAATGCAAACAACAGGATTATTATCTTCATTAAGCCTGCAAAACAACACAGTTCAGAATCATAGATCTCTGATCCCAAACTTAGAGTTACTCAGACTCCTGAAAAACAAGCAGATATCGAAAATAAATAATTATATACATATATTGGTGAATGGGTACTCCCCAAACACCCGCGGCCATACTGCCAATAAACCTATATCTACCGGAATCATCTCCAAGTGCAACTCCACTAGGGACAACGACACACAAGGATCATCAGGGTGCCTCACCAGTATCACTGTCTGCCAGGTCTTTACTGGTCAAAGCCAAAGACATCCAGAAAAATAATTTAAGCCAAATAGAATTAAGTTCATTTATATATCTGTTCCTACAGGCAACAATCAGAAAACTAAACCTGCAAGCAAATACAACAAACAAGGAAAGGTCGTACCTTTTCCAATTCCAGGAACAAATCTCTCAAAATCCTCAAATTCTTAAAAACAACAAGAAATCTCCAATCTCCTCTCAAGACATCATAACTGTAGAATCTCTTTGATCAATTCCCCAGCAATCCCAAACTTTACGAAACCCTAATTGCATGAATCCAGAAAAAACAGAAAATCACCAACAAGAATCATTCTTCATTAAACTTATGGATTAACGGAATAAAACTTACCGTAGATTTCTTCAGAATCTAAACTCAGATTTCTCCAACCAAAAATCATATCAGAACCCCAAAAATCATAACTTCTCCAAAACCCTGGATAGGAAAATCTATAAGAACAGGCATGATTCATCTAATCTATATATTTGCACATCAAATCCGTTACACCAGAATGATAATACTTACTTGTTTCAATCTAATCCTTCGATTGATTCCAAAAGATCAGATCTTGATGAAACTAGGTTTTCTCCAAAGAACTTCCAAAATCCCAACATAAATCTTAAGGAAACGAAATGATATACGAAGAATCTTGATAGATAAAGGCAAGATTACTTACTCTTGATCCAAATCTGATCTCCCTTGATATTATTCTTCAAAAACACCCAAAAACTCTCAATTCTCTCTTTCTGGTCAAAGGAAGGAGGTTACTGAAAAACACGAACCCTAGGATTTCTTATAACAGCAAAGGAAACGAAAAGACACCTCATGTTTATATGCCTGTTATATAATACACATAAATAAAACTTATAAGGATGGACCATAAAACCCTCTTATTTTTCAGCATATGACAACTTTTACCCTTTATTAATTTACTGAAGATTTACTATTTTTAAAGACTTGTTGACCATCATCAATGTGAGGGTTGATAATAACATCTCATTTATTATGGTTGACCATAGAACCTTCTTATTTTATAACAAATGACAAACTTACCCTTCTTTATAATTTATTTATCTATATTACATTCTATACATGTAACCATTATGAACCAATTGCTTATATAATTGATTTTATAAGGTAAGTTTGTTTTGTTCTTTTTTGTACTTCAATTTAAACTAATATATAGTTTTTTAACTACATAAAAAAGAAAAATATTTTTCAGTATAAATCATACAATAATTTAGTAATTTTATATTAAAGCTCGATATTTATTAAGGATAGATACTTCATGGTTGTTGAATGGTAAATGAAATATATATAAATATATTTAATATGAAAATTTATACTTGCACTGTGCGTTTTTTCTTTTTTATATTATATCAGATAGCTATTAAAAATTTTCATCTGTGTTTTAATCACCTATGGTATTGCTTTCCACTTTATTCACTCGATTGATTACTAAAGTAAGAGATAAAAAAATAATAACATAAGGTGGAAAAAACAGAAAATCATATAAATACAATACAAATAACTTATTTTGTTTTTTTTTATTTGTCTGGGCCTAAGGAAAATTATTCTTTTGAAAAGGCCCAAAATTATTGTATGCCTGCTTTTTATACCAATATTCAAACGCTTGAAAGTGGATTTGATGTTTTGAGCATGTTCGCCGTCTGATTTGGTTGTTGTTTTTTAAATCCTCACAAGATATATTAGATTTTATGGGACAAAAGAAAATTCTCCATCATAGGAAAGCAAGGTAGTTGAAATCTTGTGCCATATACGACTTTTTATTTAAAACATGTTTATTTATAAAAACAATAGATTTATTTAATATTTATTATTAACATATTGACAATACATAGTCATAGATCTTTTTTTAAGTAGAGTATAACAACTATTGTTTAATTTACATTATTTGTTTTATATGACTATACGGTGTTTCTTATGCAATTTATAAGAGTTACAACTCTTACCATTTCTTATACAAATGACATGTCCCTTAAATGATTAATTGAATAAAAGAATAGCTAGTGACAAAAAAATACTAGGAATAAATTGGTATAAGTCAAAAACGTTAAAAATTATAAACAATCACAAGTATTGTTTAAAAAAAAAACATATTACTAATAAAAAGGTGCAAATGACAAAAATTTTCAAATTATATGTTATAAATTTAGCTAATAGTTTTTCTTGAGAGATAAGCTTGTATGGAAATGAAAAGTTACTATTTGTTAAGAAACTTGTTTATCTTGTATTAAAGAGGATAGGAAGCCAATGATATTGTAGTTTAATAATATCTTTCTATCTCTCAAGTGAGAGGTCCCAAATTATAATGGTCAAAAAAAAAAAAAAAAAAAGAGGCTATGAGAGACACTTGTGGATGGTTTTAGGTTTTTAATTTTGAGGTAAATTTTATTGATCACACCTAAAAATTTTTATAAATAAAAATGAAAAAGCCCCCATCTCATTTAAATTGTCATTATGTTAGAGACATTAATCCACACATGCGGTGAGAGGTGTGATGTTTACCACTTTAAATATGGACTCTCCAACTACACATTACATACAGGACTAATTGTTGGAAATTTAACAATATAAGTGGATGATTAAAAAAGGAAAAAAGAGAGAGAGAGAGAGAGAAAGAGAGGGGACGGTCAATGAAATTGAAGAAAACTTAGATACAAACTAAACAATTTTTTAAGACCAAAACTCATATATAAATAATAATAATTCATATGTCTCCCACTAATTATTCCATCATTTTTTTACCAATAATTATTCCAATATTTAATTTAAGATAGATTACATAAAAAAATATAAACGTTTTGGAGTAAATTCAATTAAAGTATAAACGTCTTAAAATGTTAGAAAAGGGTATAAATGTTTTATAAAGTGAATCAAATAAGTTATCAATTTTTTGCAAAATTTGTTTGAGATATCAATATTTGAATTAGTTTTCAATTGATTTTCTTTAATATTCTTTAATGGTAAATACCTTAAATGAATTTATCTCTTAAATGTTGATTCTCTTTTTAACTGCTCAAAACATTGATATTTCAAAAAAATTTATCTCCAAACATTAATACCTCTTGATGTAATTTACCTATTTAATCTAATATTTCATAAGAGTGATCACTAACGGAGGAAGAAGACAGCAAATTGAAGGCTTTGTACAGTGAGGGTAATGACTTAAAAGATGTTGATATAGTTGATGTTGAAGAAGGGGAGTTTGTAGAAAATGATACGGTGATAATGTTGATAATGAAACTCCAACCCGAATTTGAACTCAAGCTTGAACCAAAATCTCCACTAAGGTGAACATACTTTCAACATATTGATTCTCAAGTTTTAGTTTATACTCCTTAAAAACATAATTATCATTACTAAAACCACTCAAAATTGGATACTTGTTAACAGAAACACCAAAAACTTTAGACTTTAAATCAAAATTTTGATCTTTACATGGAGAGAAATGGAAATGCAACAAGTACAAACCTTTTTCTTTAATGTTAAAGTTGTAACTTGAAGTATTCAAGAAAATCCTAATAATGTCACATAAAATAGGTGGATTTAGAGTGGTTTTTGTCAACAACAAAGATGTAATGATTGAGTCTTGTATTAGAGTAAAGATTGGAAAAATAAGCAAGAGAGCGAGAACAGTTAGAGTGAGAAATGATAGGATTTTGGTTTCCATGCTAGAACTATGGTGTTTGTTTGGTAGTTGAAAATTCTAAAGTGGAGTTATAAATTTTTTATGAGAAAGAAATGAAGAAGATACTAATTTGCTTGTTTTTTAGTACTTATGTTATCATCATCATTTTCTATAGACTCTCTTTCTTCAATATCAACCTGTCAAACATTGCCCTCATCATACAAAGCCCAATATTGTCTCAATCCTCCATCAATAATCACTCTTTTAGAAAATTAGATTAAATACAAAAGCACTTAGCTATAAAACATGCAAATTTGTTTATATCTAAATTTTAGTCTAGAAAAAAAAAATTCTAATTTATACCTGGATTTTCTTTAACCCTATTGATAATTGTTCCACATAGTTAAATATTCAACAATTAGGCTTATATATAATGTATAATTCAGAGTCCATAATTGAAGTGGTAAGAATCATATAATAATGTAGCTTAATGTTTTAAATAGGTCTGAGCTTTTTTATTCTTACAACAATAAAAACAATAAGAAGAATGAACTAACTCACCACACATGGCATTATAATTATTATTATGAAATAACCAAATAACAGGAAAAGAAATGATAAATATGTTTTCATTTTAAAAGGGACAAGTTAGTAATTTTGCTTTTTTTTTTAAATAAGGGCATATTTTCCCATCCCAAAACTTTTAAAATCTTGATAGTTGGAAACGTATAAATCTAAAAGTAACCACCTTCTCTTGCTCTCTTTTCTTTCATGTATATTGCAAAACATCCACTTTCTTTTCTTTAACAACCCAATGAAAGTTCTTGATGAAATTTTAACAAAACGATGTGGTAAGTAATAATTTTCTTTTCCTTTCTTCTTGTTGTATTGGTGTGTCAACGGCTTCCCAACAAGGAAAGAATAAGACACATAAGGATTTTGAAGAAATTTCTAAAGGAAGAAGATTTTGAAAGTAGGAAGGCAAAAAGGATTAATAGATTCATAATAAGGTAGCATAATATTTACATACAAGATTTGTCAATATGGTGTATAAGTTTTGAAAAAGGGTTGAGTTTAGATTATTAGTTGTGCTCTTAATGTTGGGAATGAAGAAAATTGATGCTTTGTAAAAATGCGTGAAAAACACAGCCAGTGAAGAAAGTCGTGTACAATGGTGCTTAAATTCTGGCCTCTTTTAACTTTCTACACGACTTCCTTGCGCAGTCATGCAAAAGGTCATGTACTTTAAAAATGCTTTCTACCCTCTTTTTGCATTCTACACGACCTCTTTGCACAGTCCGTGTAGAAGGTCATGTACAATAAGTTTCTATGCAGCCTTGTACACAACTTGTGTACAACACAGTTTTTCTAAAACTTGATTTATCCTTCTCAAAAACACTTGAAACTTATTCAACTCACTTCCTTAAGACTTATTACTACTCTAAAAACTCAAGGCCTTATTACTATCAAGTAATTACTATTTTTCCTTATTTCTTTGTTATAATTTAAACTTTTAACATAAATATACAAATATCTTATATGATACCTGCTTTAACGTTAGAGTAAAAGAGAGGAGCATAGAAAATATTGTTTAGGAATAAGTTAAGAAATGTAAAAGAGTCTAAATACCTTTATATGTTTTAAATCCATGTTAGAGTTTTCTAGCAATTGGACTAAGTTGAATCAACTATCCAAATACGTGCATAATTTGTTTGTTGCTTGTGTTTATTTAAGATAGAAACTTAACTTGACTAATTTAACTATCCAGCTTAATAATTTGTAATTCTTATGCGTGGCTATTGTTAATAGGTAGAGATTATCCACGCTATTATCGCGGCAACCCAATGATCCATGTGTGGTGTTATCTAGGAGTAGAATTGCACATGGAAATGATCTGGATAGATCTAGGTATTTCTGTTTCAAGAAATTGGGGTGTACCCAATATTCATGTTTTGGACTCTTGAATATTGAGGGGTACCCAATATCATATATGTGTATATTAAAATATTTATACGTATTTCGAGATACTAAGTCATCCCTTTGTTGAGTGTGGGGCTAAAGGATAAAGATATTAAATGGTTGTTTGTTTCATTCATATGATTGTGATGCATGTGATTTTGTCATTGTTTGTATACACGTATGTGTTTGTCGATATATTATACAGGGCTTTAACTTACTTTTTTTTTTTCAGGTACAAGTGGTAAACGTGTTTATTGATATATCGTTAGCTATAACCGAATAGGAGGATTGAGATTGTTGATAGTTTTAAAGACCTTCCAGAATGTGTTTATCGTTTATTGGTAACACTTAGTAAATTTGAAATACTTACAATTAGTAGAGTTCCTTTCTCTATAGTTTATGAATTCATGTATGTGTTTTGATACTATTTAAAGTCATTAATGAAAAAGAGATTTTGGAGCTAATTATGATGCTGTGGTATACAACAGTAGGTTATATGCTTTTGTGTGTCCATATTAAATATGTACAAGTGGCAAGTTGTAAATAACTATAAATTTAAGGCATTACAACTTCAAGGATAAAAAGAGTTTAGCTCCATACCATGGAGTCCACACTTATTTTACAACTTTAGCTACTTTAACTAAAAGTTTTTTTTTTTTCCCTCCAATGTCCTTGTAGCCTGGTGACATCTTCCCTAATCTCTCAAGTGAGAGATATTAGGTTTGAATTTCTTTTACCATATGGTAATGGTAAAAAAAAAAAAGGAAAAACAATTTTTTTTTCAACTGCACAATATATACTAAGCTAATTGATGGAATTTTTAATGTGATAATAGCACTAGTAAATTATTAAAAAGAAAAAAGCTTCCTCTTCTTCTTCCAAATATACAAGTAAAAATCTCAAGTAATTTTTTTTTCTCTCTCTCTCTATATCTTATGGACAAGGACAGGTTTGGGAAAAGGGAGGAGGGGAGCAACAGGGGCCTAGTCCCTACGGATTGTGAAAAATTTAATTTTTTTTAGTTTTTTAAAAAAAATATATACATATTATATGTATATTATAAAAAGCAAATAATAACACAAAAATAAGTATGGTTTAGTGGATATATACTTGATTCTACATTCTAGAGGTCATGGGTTCAATTCCCATGATTGCACTTTTTGTTTAATTTTCAATTTTCTTTTGCTTTTGCAACATTAACTATTCCTTCATCTTCTTTCTCTCTTTTTCTTTATAACTTTTTTTTCTTCACAATAATTAATGTCATTAAATTCTTTTATTATAAAATTATATTTAACTAAATAAATTATTTTTGTGTATAACTATTTTTTATTCAAAGTATACTACAAATAATAATTGCATTATTTGTATTATAAATAAATCTTATTGCACACTATTATATAATTTGACTTAGTAACATTCTTTTCTTTTTTTTTTTTTTTGCAATTAATGTTATTAAAATACACATGAATTATTAAATTGCTATTCTATCTAAATACATTTTATAATCTATTTGTGCTAAAAGCAATCATATTGTATGCTATTATATAACTTGATTTGGTAACATTTTTCTCTACAATTAAAGTTATAAAAATGGGCATGAATTTTTATTAGATATCTTTGCTATATATATTTTATGACCATTTTTAGAAGGAAAAATTATAAAGATATTAACTTTATATTTTTTTATAGGTTAAATGCAAAAATAACTCCTAAACTATAGAGGTGGCATGGATTAACCCTCTTACATTTTGAAAGAATGGTTTTTAACCCACTAAACTATAAACAATTTGCAAATTAGGACATTTTGCATTTTTTAGGTAAAAAAAGTACAACGTTCGTATAAATTTGTACGGATTTGTATGGAAAAGGATGAAAAAGGACGCGATGTCATTAACTTACAAATTGTTTATAGTTCAAAGGGTTAAAACCACACTTCTAAAGTTCAGGAACTCAATTTACGCCATCTCTAAAGTTTAGAAGGTGTTTTTGTATTTTTTTTTCTCCTTTTTATTAATAAGCAATTTTCATATGACATATATACAATCCCTTACAAACGATCTCTTATGAAATACACCAAATACTTTTAATTATTGTTTTAATAAATTTTTTTATGAAATTTTGAAAAATATCATAGTAAAATTATTAACAAAATTCTTATGAATATATAAGATGTAATATAATTATAATTACATGTGTATAAATAAATAATTCTCAGATTAATTTATTAAGGCTCGGCTTCCCCAGCCATATGATCTGCATCTCTCGCTGCTTATGGATGAGCATTTTTTTTTTTCTTTCACATCCCACCAGCATCACTTCAACCTCAAAATGCTACTGAAACATCATGGAAGCCAACTCTGCCTTACAAAACGACTTGGACACGAGAATGTGTATAATAAAAAGAACACAATTAACTTAAAAACTACATTAATAAATTACTTGTATAAGTTCATTGTTAGATAGGGTACAAGAGAAGACAATCCTTCTTATCATAAAACTCATCCTTCTTGTCTAACTATCTGAGTTGAAAGCAAGTAAATATCTAGAAAGTCAAATGCAACATTAAAAACGTAAAGGAAACACTATTGCTTAAGCCCATCCATCAGCCTATGATACATATTGAGCAATTGGAAAATTCCCTAGGTGAAGTGGCTAAGTAGGATAAGTATGAGTTTAATGGTACAGGTTCAATTCTTTTATCCTTAAAAATAAAGAAATGAATGATAATGGTCTATCTTAATAACTCCTTTTATCCTTGATAATTAAATAATATTAATGATTATGGTAAAATTTTATCTGAATACCCGGCCTCACTAAATCCAAATCAGATAAATCAATGTAGTTGTCATCTAAATTGTAAATCATTCAATTAGATGTTTGTATATACATGAGTTGTCACATGATAAAAAAAAAAAAAAAAGGTGGACCTTAAGAGTATTTTTAGGGGTCAATCCATCGATTAGGTGTTTGTCGCATCACTTATCTAAATGAAATGATAATTTTTAATTTTAAAACATTTCCACATCATCTAATTATACACATAAGATGTCACATGATAAAATAATTTGACCCTAAGATTATTTTTAGGGGTATAAGTGCTTATTGACAAATTATAGCATGCTCCACAGAATCCATCAGTAATTTTATGTTTCCAAATATAACATTTTATGTATATATTTATTTATTGTATCCACTTATTTGTCCAATGTCCATCCAAATATTCATGTAGTTATAATTTTCGTTTTTTTTTTTTTTCAACCATCAAAACTTAAATATATCAAGCAAACGCCATCTTTTGATATTTATTTCATAAATAACTTCATATATAATTTATTTACTTAATTATTTACTATATAAGCTATGTTCAGTACATTTATATGGGCAAGCATTAACAGGACTATCAGATTGACAATCCAAAGCATAACAGAATATGCATTCAGCCCTTGCTTGATCCTTACATGACAAGGTACAAGTTTTATCGGATGATGTGTAGTTTCTTTCTTTTTTGGGGCCAACAAATCTTGTATAATGGATTGACTAGAAGTAGCTGTTATCAACTTTTTTCTTAATATCCAATGGGACTTTTCCAATAACACCTCATTAGTTTAAAATTTTATACGACACCATGGAAAGAGCCAAAATGGTGGACGTGCTTGTTTGATCACTGATGACGCCAATGTACATGATTCCAGGTTCGAGATTATATATATTCACTGTATTCTATGGGCGGCAACTATTTAGGTAATTGGTGTTAATCTTGTTTAGGGCAAAAACATTGTATCATAAAAGTAAGTCTCAGTGGTTTAAGGGTTCTGCTCGAGATAATTGTCCCATCTCGAATTCTGAGGGTGCGATTGCTATCTCATAAACCGTCTCTCTCGCCTCTAGGGTAGTTTTCTCAAAAAGGCCATTATATTTTGGCTGCCCATCCCAACTTAATAGGTGTTATTGGAATTTTCATTATCCAGCTACTTTCATAAGATGATGTTTTCATTCAAATTTGAGGGTTTATAATAAGTTCTTCAAAAACGAGTAAAAAGGTCATACAGGGTCATTTTTAGATCTATGTTCCCTTTCAGTTGTTTTTGTTTTCTGTTGTTCTTCATCCCAATATGATACCTTTCCTAACAAGAGTACTGGATTTTTATGCATTTAGGAGGATATTAACTGGTGTATTTAAGGATTAATATTAATTAACCCAATTGAATAAGTAATAGTAAGATAAGAATTATGGTTTTATGAATAGAAAGTAAAAAACCTTTATTAACTTTGAATATTATGTGCTAAGAAAAGCCAAAAAGGAATAAACACTTGTAAACTTTTAAAATTACTCACAACCGCTCATGCTTGTTTCATTCACCACAATGAAAAAACTTGATTGATAGGAGTTATGATCTAAGAGTAAAAATTTTAAAAAAATAATTTATTCAAGCTAATAATTTCTTTGTCTAACAAAACATGATAAAGCCCTTTTATGCACCACAGCATAGGAAAATGTTAAAATTTTTAATCGCGAACAAAACTAATAAAAACAGCTAATAAAATAAAATAAACTAAAATCTACATGAAACAATTCTACAAACTAAACCATGAGCTGTGGTATAGGGCATATAATCTTCTAGTCAACAATCTGATATGACACATGGACAGATAACAAGACATTTGCCAACATACTTACAAGATTATGTTACATCATAGGATACAATACAACAAGTGTAACATAAAATACATATAAATCTGTTTTCTTTCACATGTAAGCATGAGGACAGTTGACAAGTTGTAATCACAGACAACTAAACTTTGTAATTGATTACATGTGGTGAAAGTCACAATTGATATAAATAGAATGGAACAGCAGAGAACAGGGTATGCAAAATTTTACCCACAAAACAACAAATCTTAGAAGTCTCTAAAAGCTTGAATTTCAGAACCCTCACAAACCCATTTCCCTTTCACTTTGTTCATACACCTCGCAAACAATCAACATAGAGAGATATACATTAGAACAGATCAATAAGAGAGAAAGATAAACATTAGAGAAGCTTAGTATTAACAGATTACACAAACCAAAGTTCTACAATAGAGATACTGTAATAGAGAGGAAAGAGTCTTACTTGAATTTGAGAGAGTTCTTTCAAGATAGAGAAGAGAGAGAGAGAGAGAACATTCCTAGGGTTATTTTTGGATTATTAAGGGGTTGTGGACTCTATTTGCATGGACTCAGGCCGAAGTTGAGCTTATCACAATCCTGGCTTAGCATGACCTCCCATACAAACCACGTGAAAAGTTGCTGACTTCTCTCGCCTATAAATCCTTTCTGTCTAGGCTGATATACCTTGTGATAAGGGACGTGCAATTCCATATGGTCCTTGATATGGGCCAAACTTACTAGTGCAGCCTTCAATACTTTCCTCAGCTTCTACTACAATCTCTTACACGGGCGTATGGATGACCATGGAATGCACTAGATGTACTTTACTTAACTTCAAGTTACTTTCTCCATCTACTCAAGTGCAAAACGAATTATATCCTCTTGTAAAATGGATCAGATAGTTACTAGAATTTACAATCATCTTCAAAAGACTCCTCATTTATTATCCACTAAGTTAAGTTTTGCAAACCCCTAACCCTAGCCCTAGCTCTAATAATAGAACCAATCTAACCACGATTCCAATAATCTCTTATAATTTGATTCCCATCAATTTCATTTTGTGATTGCATTGGAATATTTCCAAGTTATTGTAACCCTTTTTTTTTTATCTAAGTAAGTGTCTATTTTCGGATTGGGTCATCAGATCTCCATTTCTTTTGACGTAATTTGTCAATACTTTATGTACTCATATTTTGATGTAATTTAATGAATGAAATTCAATTATATGAAAAAAAAAAGGAAAAAACTCTTGCTATAATTATATGCACAAAAAGAACCTTATTAAGTAAATCAATAAATAATGTTTAATCTACAACTCAATTGTATTAACATTATATTTGGTCTGGCAGAGATGAATGAAACTAAAAAGGAATTGTCATTCTTTTACTTTATGATTTGAGATATTATTAGCGGGAAAAAGTTGCAATTTGGGAAAAATATTTAATCTTGTAATAAAGGGAAGAAATAAGAGTTCATTGACTATTACTTATTATATGGAAAAGGTATTCTTTATAATAGATTTTTTATTACAAACCAAATGAAGAAATAATTATTCCACATTAATAAAAAAGAATAGCTTCTTTATTCCTATAGACAAACGCAACATAAAGGATCATCGCTTTGAACACAAGTACTTAGATTTTGTTTGGTATGAGCAAAAGAATTTAGGAGAAGGAATATAAAAGTAAGGTCTATTTAGAGAAGACATTACATGATTATTTTGATTTTCTTCATGTGTTTGGATATTAAAGGCATGTAAATTATTTCAAACTAAGAAATTATGAGAATATTTTTTGTTTTTTCTACGTATTTGGGTAATAAAAAAAATATTCAATTCCATGTGTTAGAAGTATTTTGAACCATTTTTGGACTCAAACACAAAGTAAATTTTTCATCAAGCTAGTCATTTAAGACCTAAAATAAGTGGACTAGGACCCTCTAAAAGCTATTGGATCTCTCCATAATGATTCGTTTTTGTCTGAAAGGTATGGGGATCATCGAGTTAGTTTAACCTATGTAATAAATCTCGTGTCGATAAGTCTGTTTAGATATTCACCCAGAGACATAATGCTTTGTTCTTTTGTTCTTTTTGTTTTTTTCCTTGATGTTGGCAGCTTGTAGAAAGGCAAATGTCAAATTTATTACTCGTACTTTTCGAAAAAATTTAATTTAGTATCTAAACTTTATAATTATCAATTTAATATTCAATCAAATTTTTAACAACTATTTTACTATCAATTTTTCATTATTATCTTTGATTGCAAAAGAGACATTATATTATTGAATTTTTTTCTTGATACTTTTGGCACTCTCCGATAGTGATGGATTGTTTCTGCTATGTTAAAAAATAGAACAAATGATATTAGCGAAGTAATAAAAATAATTATAAAATGTTTAATTGAGTATTAAATTGATCACTTTAAAGTTTAGGTACAAAATTTTACATTTTCTCTTGGTCAAACTAGTGTTAATGTTTGTTAATATTGGTTTAAACTAATAATATCTGGAATTTACCGGAAAAAAATTGGATCAATCAAAGTGCTCTACTTAGTTGAACCATAATAATAATAATAATATAATAATAATAATAATACTTCTTGCTCAATAAATGATCATTGATTAATAGAGTATAATCCTTGTCTAATGCATTCCATAAACTTTAGCTCTTTATTATGGAATATTGTCGAATTCATATCCAATTGCAAGGAACTTGATGCAACCTCTTATATTAATAATAGTATCCAATTCCAAGGAACCATAATAATAGTATTAAAATAATAATAATAATAATAATACTTGCTCAATAAATGATCATTGATTAATAGAGTATAATCCTTGTCTAATGCATTCCATAAACTTTAGCTCATTATTATGGAATATTGTCGAATTCATATCCAATTCCAAGGAACTTGATGCAACCTCTTATATCAAATTCACTATAAGTGGGTCCAATTTTATGATGGTTTCAGGCTTTCAGCAATTTTTCCACAAGTGTAGACAAAACAAATAATTAAATTAACAAGGCTTTCAAAGACCTCCAAGCCATCTGGTATCCGTCTAGTTTGTCCTTCAAATAATAAATAATTAATTGCAAAATAAATTATTCATAGATAAAACATCCAGTGAAACAGACATGATTCTCAAAAAGATTAGGTAATTGCTTTCCACCTTACTCTATAATTTTTCCTCTATAAATATGAAAAGTATTCTGTCAATTTGATCCATAATCTTCTTCTTTCAAAACAGTTAGCCATGACTAGACCAGAAAAAGAGCCACCATCTAAAGCTCTCATGGAGGCAATTGAAGAGATCATGAGAATATACAAATCACTTCCTCCAAGACCAACAGTTGAAGAAGTTGAAGCAGCTTCATCAGTCATCCAAACTGTGGAAACAGAAGAGAGAACCAAGCTGGAAGAGATTGAG
This sequence comes from Combretum micranthum, assembly GCA_024138025.1. Taxonomy (NCBI): domain Eukaryota; kingdom Viridiplantae; phylum Streptophyta; class Magnoliopsida; order Myrtales; family Combretaceae; genus Combretum; species Combretum micranthum. The sequence continues at coordinate 1,668,765 of JAMXBD010000061.1, read as the reverse complement.
AAAACACAGCTTTCCAAGGATGTTCCTGAAGAGCTTTGCTTTGTTTTGAAAGAGTTTCAAAGGAACATGGTCATGTTCCAAAGTCAAGAGCAGAAAAAAGAGGCTGTTTACTTGATTGAAGTTGATAAGAGGTTTCAGAAATTTGATGAGCTGATTCAAAGGGCTTCTAAGTTGGTTTCTGGGGATACTCAGAATGGAAAAGTTAGATTTGAAGAAAAATTTCATGAAGCTTCAAGAGGAAGTGTGGAGGATGAGAATAATTTGGTGAAGAAAGATGGGGACACGAATTTGGAAGAGAAAGAAGCTTTGAAGAGTTTTGTGGGAAGTGGGTCATCCATAACCAGTGTTTTTCCAGGTTAGACCTTCTCTCACAATTTTTTGTTGCAGAATTTCTATCTTTAAATGCTAATTTTGTTACTAGAGTATTTTGTTGTTGATTTTGAATTGCAGATAAATCATATTTAAAAGTAAAAAGAAGGGAAATAGAACTTCGCTAGAGATTACACTTTTTTTTTTTTTTTAAACTCCATATCCATAAGGCAAGTTTTCAGAATATAAAAGAAAGTCTTAGATTTAAATATTTAAACTTTGATGTAATTCTTTTATAATGTTTATGTGTCTTTCATCCTATAATACTATGATGTTTGTTTTGAATGTATACAGGTGAGGAGAATTCTGAAAAATTGAGCATGATGAAATTGGCTGCACAAATTGAAAACGCAGCCAAAAATGGAACACTAGTTCTTAATCTAAAAGGGAAGTTAAGGGACCAAATCGAATGGCTTCCTGTAACCATTGGAAAATTATCTGAAATTACTGAATTAGACGTTTCCGACAACCGCATCATGGCTCTTCCGCCCTCTCTCGCGGCCTGAAGGCCTTAACTAAGCTGCATCTACACTCAAATCAGTTGATAAACCTCCCCGACTCGATCGGCGAATTGATCAGCCTCCAAGAGCTTGATCTCCATGCTAATAGGCTAAAATCCTTGCCAGCTTCATTTGCCAACTTGGCAGGGCTACTCAATCTCGACTTGAGCTCGAACGAGTTCTCAAAACTTCCCGAATTAATCGGGAAGTTGACACGGCTAGAGAAGCTGAATGTTGAAACAAATGAGCTAGAGGAACTTCCTTACACAATTGGTCACTGCACATCGCTTGTGGAGCTAAGGCTAGACTTCAACCAATTGAAAGCCCTTCCGGAGGCAATTGGGAAGCTTGAATGTCTAGAAATTCTCTCTTTGCATTACAATAGGATCAAAGGGTTGCCAACAACCATGAGCAACTTGTCCAGTTTGCAAGAGCTTGATGTTAGTTTCAATGAAATCGAATCCATACCCGAGACCTTATCTTTCGCAATTCGTCTGAAGAAATTGAATCTAGGAAAGAATTTTGCAGACCTAAGGGCATTGCCAAGATCAATAGGAAATCTTGAAGCACTTGAGGAATTGGATATAAGTGATAATCAGATAAGGATTTTGCCAGATTCATTCAGATTCTTATCGAATTTGCGGGTTTTGCGCACAGATGAAACCCCTTTGGAAGTGCCTCCTAGAGAAATTGCTAAATTGGGTGCTCAGGTATGTGATCCTACTTTTTTATCGGATTAATGTACGGTATCTAAATTTTGGCCAAATATGCAATTAAATAGTTAGATTTTAAAATTGATCAATTTAGTATTAAAAAAATTTTTATCCACACTATTAGTAACTATGTGATATTAGTTAGTACGTACAAAAAGTGATTTAGATTACAAAATTGATTACGTTCAAAATTCAGATACTAAATTTATTAATTTTAAAGTTTATATACTTAATTACATATTTTACCGATTTTTTACCATTAATCGAACAATTCAGTTTATATGTAATAATAGATTCTACTAATTTCAATTTTTTTTTTCTTGTCTGTGAAAAATGTCATCTTGGTTATATCAGGCAGTTGTGCAGTATATGAAAGATTATGTTGCTAAAAGAGATGGTAAGACTCAACCTCAACTATTGAAGAATAAGAAGAAAAGAAGCTTCTGGTTGTGGGTATGCTCTCTGTTCAGGCCTAGCAAAAGTGCCACCAACTAATAAATTTCAGACATGGCTTGATATTTTATGATATCTTCTTCATTTATGTAATAATAAATAATGGACTTTTTTTTTATTTGTATAATTTACATTTTCAAATGCAAGTTTTAAGTTATATTATATTTCGATGGCATGCTTGTGCAACTTTTGGTAGGCTTATGAAGGGGGAGAACTTAAACCCTATTAAGTTTTTCATCTAATCCAAAGGAATATCTAGTCGATATTTTAAATCAGTATGCAATTATAATTTTTGTATGAGGTCAATATATATATAATATAACTTGTTTAGCCATTAATAGTCAAATTAATTTCTGTTAAAAAAAAAATCAAACCGTACCCTAAATTTGTCTAGAAAATAATTATAAGTTTTATTACATAAAAGATTAAGCATGAAATTTTGTAGTTTTAAAATCTTTCTAGAACTACATATAAGCATAATAGAACTAAGTAGTATCACTATAGCTTGGCCCAAAAAAGAAAAAAAAGAAAAGAAAAGAAAGTTTCCCATTGAGAGTAAGCAAATATAGGGTAGATAAGGTATAGGCATGGGTTTTCAAATTCTAAAACTAAAACTTATCTTTAATATCCTAAAATCACCGTAAAACTGATATCTTGTAAAACTAATTGGGCACGAGGCTATCTCTTGAAATCTATTTTTATATTACTATTATATTATTGTATTTTAAGGTAAATTTTAACAATTTAAACTTATCAATGTTTTCATAACAGTTCAAAAGAGTAAATTCTATACAAGATTTAGTAGGTATTTATAAATCTATTTTTATTTTAATAAAGAGTAATTTTATATTTTAACTTACATCTATATTTTATATGTATACTATCCTACAAATAGCATAGGTTTAAATGCCTCAGCCTTTCACCATACTGTAATCTCTATTTTAAACCATTTATATCTCTCTTTTTCATAGAACTTAAAATTCAGAAGTCAAAATATAATTTTATATTTCATTTTATCATCATGATTTTAATAATTTTTATAGCTCAAATGTGATATACCATAAAACCTCTACCCTACATATAATAAATAAAACATAAGTTTAAGGATAGGTATGAGGAATTAAATACGATAGTCATGTTCTATCCTATAAAATGATAAGCTCGAAGTATTCCCGTCAAAACTTGCTTCATCAAGGACGGTATTGTTGCATATAGCGTATAAAATGGGATTAACTACTTATCGTTGGTTGTTAACTTCTTATACCGGGAATTGTTATCTTGATTAGTGTTTAATGATTCAACCTTCGATTTAGTTAAAAATTTAAATAACGTCAATGTCCAATGAAAAAACACCATTTACCGTGGTACGACGTTCGACAAATTGAGTATAAGAACTAAATTTTTAGTGTGGATAAGAGCTGACCACGTCAAGGTTTGATTTGCCCATCCTTTAAAATTACCTTTGTAACACTTAAAGTAAGAAAATTCTCGTGAAGGATTCCGTGACATATTTAATTACACATGACTTATCCCTCATTATCAGACGAGTCCAGCCAATGTGAAGATACTACTTTTCTTTTGATATAGAATTTTACCCAACTTATCACACTAGTACCGTGGTACTATAAAACACTAAAAACAATATATATATATATATATATATATATAAATGAAGGTTAATCCCAATTGTGATTCATGTCTTGATCAAGCTTGTTTAATTCGTAAAGTTTAATCATGCTGATATTCAACTTAATTTAAACTCTATTTATATGTAAGCTTTAATTAATGGGTTATGTCATAGTTACTATCCTTATTTTACCTAAATGTGCAATTAACTATCAAATTCTGAAATAATAAATTTAATGCCTAATCAAACTTTGTGTATAAAATATTGCTACCTAAGCTAACTTTATTAGCATTAACGCTGGTTCCTTGGTGTAGATAATGCTAAGGACTCATCCAAGGTTCTTCAACATTGAGATCCAGTTCTTACCAAAATTGGGATCGTCTGACAAACATTCCATAAAAGCCAACCTTTTCTTTTATTTTTTTTCTTTTTAATAAATTTTGTGTATAATTTTTATTAGATGGATCCTTTAAATAATATAAACAAATTTTAAGAACTACTTTTTAAAATTGTTGAATAAAATTGAAAGTTTCTTAAAAATGAAGTATCTTAAGATGTTAACATGGCGTCTACAGACTCTAAATAGGATGCTTAGAACTAAAGATGATCTTAGAACTATGTGTTGAGTCAAATAAACAATCGAATGATATGTTGACACATGTCAACATGGTTTTAAATAAAATTTTCAAATCATTAATTCTGAAAAATTTTCGATTTTATATGTTTTTTGTAGTTTTTTTAAATTAGATTGTATTTGCATGTTTCTTCTTTTCTGGTTTTATAACATAATTAAAAAAAAAAAAAGAAGTAAGAAAAATAAAGAAATGCTATAAGCCAATGAGTAGATTTGGTTAGTTTGAAGGCAAGTATGTCTACGATGTAGATCTTGGGTGCAGTCTGTGTGGGTTAACGTAGGAGCAAACTAGACAAGATTTGAATCGAGTGGTCATGAGCCTAATCTTCTCTTCTAGTTCAAACACATGCATAAGCAAGGGTTTTTCCTTTGCATCGAATGACGAACATGGACATTGACGCTGGTTGACACACTATAGTAGTGGTCAAAGGGGGTAGGTACATCAAGTTATTTTCTACAGTGATAGAGACCAGCGTAGTACCGGTGATGATCAGTATTGTGTTTAAAGATTAGCAATGGGTCAATTTTGTGGTGATTAGACTATGTAGTGTTATGGGTTCAATGGAGAGTGGCATTGTAACTGTAGTGGTTAGGTGGGGTTATGGTTGTGTAGTGTCATAGTAGTTGGTCTGAGCAACAAGTAAGTTTGATAATACGATATAAGTGGTGGCACACAGTAGGTTGATGTGGTGGGTTTGTGTGTCGTAATTCATAAATCTGATGATGTTGTTGGGCTTGTGTGGGTGTCATGATAGCGATTGAAATAGTAAATTAGTTCTTCCTGATGGGTGCGGTGGTGTTGTGCACTGGTGGTTTGTGGTATAGTGGTGAAGATGGTCTATTCACAAGTATGGGTTTTCATTTTCAATTTGGTGAATCAATGGAGATTTTATAACTAAAGATTTGATTTTTCTAAGCCTATGGGACACCAGAAGCCCTTGATAAGAGTAATTTTGTCCTTCAAATTAAAGTTCAATGTAAGATATCCTAGAGAGAAGAAAGGCTTGATCCATTGAGGTTATTAGAGAGAGAGAGTCTAATGTTGATTCAAGTTTTTACCAAACTAGAAGAAAAGTTATTTCTATCTTGTCTTTTCTCTTCTAAGGAAATTTTAATGTGTAAATTTAATTTTAATCTACATGACACATGTCGTTACATCATTTGGTACTATTAGTATGCATGCAAAATTCAATTAGGTATTAAATTGATGATTTTAAACTCCGAATATTTAATTGCACGTTTACTCAAAGCACAAGTAGTAGTTATGACATTAACCCTTAATTAATATTAATCAAACTCATGAGTACTAGGTACAATGTTATAGTTTAACTTTGCATGTTTTTGCAATTATACATTTAAAATTTTAAATTATCAATTTGTATGTCCGATTAGATATTTAGTTACTATAATTTATACTTCGTATCTTTTTACTTTGTATTAATGATGTAGATTTTTAGTTATGTGTGATAATATAACTTGACATTAGCATAAAATACAAAATAAGCATCATGCTGTGATTACCTACTTGTGATGATAGAGATAGCAGTAATTAAAAAAAAAAAAAAAGGAAGAGATATAAACGATAGTAATTAAATATCTAATTATGTATTTAAATTGATAATTTAAAACTTCAGTATAATAATAAAAAAAAGTTATAAAGTTGATATATAAACCATATTGATCCGGTATCATTACGTTTGAGGTCGACTTATAAAATAGTTGCGAGCAACTTAAATGTGAGCAATCGAAGCTGCGTAGGTTATTGGTTTGTTGATTTTTCCGTTTACTGCCTATTTTGAACTGCGTATGTTATACAAGTAGCAACAGATACCTCCCCTTAAACAATTATTTTCTGAATAAAGACTGATTATGGAGCATCAACATTGCCATTAATGTCTTTCCAGCATCAACAAATATTTGTAATAATAATATAGCCACTTCTTTTTTCCCAATTAATAAATCACGCTTTTTTGTTTTTTTAACCATTCCAGAGGAAGGCTTATCTTCTCCATTTAGATTTTATAAGGTTATTAACAATAAACCCATTACTTCAAAGATGGGTTTTGTTTTTATACTTGTAATTTACAATTATAACTATTTTTCTTTAAGTCAAACAGATAATTATCCATGGTAAGTGAAACGAATCAAATTAAGTTAAAAACATCAAATTTCATACAAGTTAAAACAATCCATAAAATAATAATAATAATAATAATAATAATAATAATTTACTTTTATTTCGTTACCTAACTCAATTCTGACAAGCTATGCATTATCTAAATATTAAATTATCTCACAAGGCTGTATGAATTGACCATGAAAGCAACTTGTTCGAATTATGACGATTACAGTGTGAAGACGGTCGGATCAAAAAGGGCTGTCGTAATATTCTGAGAGGTTACCTTAAAACAATTGCCTTTATTCGTCCTCGTCGGTCTGTTTTCCTTGCTGACAGACTTTTTCTTGTTAAGCACGCTTCTTAGGGTGGGTCATACTGAAGAAAAATTGCATAAAACATTGAACATGGTTTCCCTACAAGAAATGCTTTGTATCTTTTAAACCGGGAGATCGATGGCCAAAGAGAGGAAAAAAAAAAAACGGGGAGTTCGCCCAGGACATGACTAGTCAATAATATTATGAGTCTGTTTGGATTGTCTGTTTTTCATCTGTATCTGTATCTTTTTTAAAATAATATGTGTAAATATATTCGATTTACATCTAATTTTTTATTTATATTTGTTCTATTTGATCTTTTGATGAGAACTGTCAACTTTTTTTTATCTATATCTATTTCTTGATAAATAATTTGTTAGAAAAAAGTTTAAAAAAGTATCTGTATTTGCCGAAAAAAAGCCAAAACAAACAGACCCATTCCCGGTGTAGTCAAAGCTCGAACTGGCCTGGGCTGTTCAACCGGGTTTGATCAGAATTGGCAAGGATAGCAGGCTGATCCACTGGAAAAGACCAGATGACTAGAAACCCGGTGAGATTCAATCAACCCCGAGGTTGAACGGCCAACCGGATAATCCGACCGAGTCTTCCAAGCCCTAGTATATTCCTAATTAGATAAATAGAAGTATGGAGGTTTTGTTTTATGAACATTTCATCATCTCGCCATTAATTTTGACGAAATAAAATTAATCATTTTATTATTCAATGATTCACACTATACTAAATCATAATTGAATAATTAAATTAGTTAATATTCTAATTATTATATTTATTTTAATAGTTGATATTTCAATGAAACCGTAGAAACTTCTTGTTTCTTATACCCTTTAAATCTCTAAATACAAATGTCATAACTTTAGAAAAAAAAAAGTTAGAGTAAAAAGTTGCATTCATACACAAATATAATATCAAACAAAACGGAGAAAATTGCCAGTTTACCAATTCATTAAAAACCTATTTACAAATATCAATTATATAGAAATAATTACTAAAATATCGATACAAAATGACATGATTTTACTTTTTCTATAAATATCACATGTCTTATATGCGATTTTGTAATGTACTAAAGTTTGATAATTACATGTTAAACATGTGATTTTTTTCTAGAATCAAAATCGCATGTTTTAGATAGGATTTTACGTTTATATTTTTACAATTAAAATTATATGACTTGTATTTAGGTATTTTTTATTCATAGGAATGTGTTATACCCCACAAAATAATCACATGCATTTCATAATAGCTAAATTTTCCTAACAATTTTATGTGTATAAATATATATATATTATTTTAAGCGAATTCCACATCACAACCTCAACAACAGAGGTTCAAATTTTGCCTTCTAAAAGACAATCTTAACATGATTAGGCTAGCAAACATACCATTTACCAAATAATATAGCATTTTATATGTGGATTAATCCTTTTTACCATCAGCTGAAACACTAGTTATCTCATAATAATGGATTTGTCATCTATTGACCTGCCATCAATACCTAGGTTCATCTACAAGGCTTTAATCTTTGCTCAATTCCACTAATTAGCCTATTGATGTAACTTTCTTCCTACTTATACTTAGTATACTAAACATGCTTCATATTTAAAATAAACCCACTAAGTTCCTAGATTGAAGATAGCATCTAATTTAACTATTCTTTTTTTTTTTTTGAGTCATTACAACGGAAAAAGGGAATTTGAACCCAATACCTCTCGCTTGATAAACTAAGAATGATATCACTTAGTTATAAAGTCATTGACAATCTAGCCACTTTATTTAGGAGTCTAGGTCACCATCCTCTTATCAAGGGTTGGCATATGCCCATCCAAGTAGCTACACAAAAACATTATATACAATTTTATAGTCTAAAATTCATTGATTAGTAGTCAACTATTTTATCACACACAAACAACAAACGAACATAATAACATTGACCTTTGTTTTTGTGGAAATTATCTTTGTTTCTTAGGATCCAAATTTCTTACTAACAAAAATTATATAGTTAGAACCTTAAGTTTATTTGAACCTACCCTATTCATTTTCATATGCATCCCATTGTAATCTAAATTAATCATCCAAAGTTGTAATGAAATTGAGGATTTTCATAGATAAGAGCCGACTAGTTAAGCTAAAGAAAAAGTCAATCTACAAGGGTTGGTCAAACAGTCTAATGAGGTCAACTAGTCTTTCTTTTTTATTATCGGTTCCATTTTCCTACTTTGTCCATTTTATATAACGTATAATTCCAAATATAAGAGTTTCTCTCAAATTATTACTCATTTTTGTGTAAAACATTTAATTTATATTTTAAAGATTTTGTCCTATATGTTAAAAGTTTAGTCTTTTTGTTCTGTTAATACGTTAGCCCTAATTGTTATAGGCTTCCAATAATGTAGAGCTAGATTTGTCAAATTTCGAAGCATGGAGAATATTTTTATGTTTAGTGCAATGTATTAATCCTTAGATCTCAAAGCAGAATCAAAGGTTTCCATATTTGGCTAGATTGGCTTATGCCCTAGAACAAAAATGATCGACATCCCTTAAGTTCCCTTTTGCTACAACCCATTTGAATTTTGGTGGGATTATTGTTCAAAAGAATCGAAATAAATTAGGGTTTATCAACCTTCCTCCCTTAGTCATATTAGATAGTAATTTTAGTACACTTTATTCCATTCATCTGGTTAGGTGACCACCTTTGACCTTGACTTGGTTTTTTTGCTATTTTTTACTCGTGTGTTCGCATTCCTTAGGGCATTCAGTCCTTTGTTGACATCATTGCGTACCTAAAAAACTCAAGAAAGTTGAATTTTGTCTTTGCAAAAGAGACATAAATTTTTATAGGACGTACGGCCATAGCATATGGTTTTAGGATTCTAGGGTCACAAGCTAAAGCCTTATTTTGCTGCGTAGAATGGTATAGCGTGTCTCATCGTCCAATTCATGGCAATAATAATCCAGTTAGGCAAAGGAGCACGAGAATGGACTTTTTTAAAATATTCATGTTTACTGAAGCTATAGCACATGGGTTTAGATGTTTGGTAGAGTAAAACAGGTTTATCGTTCTTATAAAAAAATTATGCAAAAACAGATTGCATAAAAAAAATTATCAAATTATCATCTCTATATTGCACGTTGCGACAGAAATACAAAATTTTCTCATGTTGGAGATAAAAAATAGCAACAGCATTATGCAAAAGTTCAAAAAATAGCTTTATTATATATTGAACGTACGATACATGTTATATTGCACATCAAATGTGCGATACAGGTTAAAACGTGTATCTCACATTCAATATGCAATACACATATATTTTATGTGTACTACATATTGAACATGTGATACATAGGGAGGAAAAAGAAGCTATATCCCATATAAAATATGCAATATAGTAATAATATATCCGTAATATTTTTTATATAAATATATATATATTTTTAAAATAGGATGGTAAACAAATAATAATCTTCGTTTAGCATCATGAATCAAAACTCTTATTCTTATGATAGGAATTAGCATTAGATATTAACATATGATAGAGAAAATTCATGGGCGTGCATTTTTATTTTTATTTTTTCCTTAGGACGATCATGGATGTTTTTAGTTTGGTTAAAAGCCAGTTTGCCGCCGCAAGACATACAACACATGGTTTTAGGCTTTTTATGGGTCAAAAGAACCAATATCCTTGTTTTCTAAAGCGAGCTAGCACTCTAGTCGTCATTTATAATGGGAATCTATCAAAAATCATTCTATCTCAATTGCTTTTATAATAAATTTAATGTTAGTATTATGAGCAGAACAATCACGCGATATCGAAACCCTAGAACTTCCCCTGAACACAACCAATTGAGATTGGAAATAAGCATTTATCCCGGAAAATGCAAGCACATTTTACTATTTTAGTTCATTGGATCTCAAGGTAGATTTTTTTTTTTTTTTTTACAGTAACCACTGTTCCATTTGGTCCTTGAAAAATGCAAGAGAGTAATTTTTATTTTTATTTTTTTAACCTAAATCACAACCTTTTCATGAGTTATAGAAGGAGGTTTTGTTTATTTATAAATTTTCATTGAAGGTTAATAATATTAACAGCACACTAAATTAATGGGTGGTATATAAATATATATATAATTATAATTTTAATATGCCAATAGTTTCTTAAAAGTTATCCATTATTATTATAATTTGTTGATATAATATTAGTATTTACTACTGCCCATCCAAATATGTTGTATGTTAGTACTAATAAGTCTTTCTATGCTACTTAGGGCATGTTTGATTTTTTTTTTTTTTCCTTTTAATATTTGTATCTTATATATGTGTGTGTGTGTTGTTTTATCTCTGTCAAAAATCTAACGATTAAATGCTATTTGATGGTGTTTTATTTGATTCTATTCAAACTTAATGATTGGGCAAATTATTCTTTTTATATATTATCATACTTATGGTAAAAATGATGATTAGAGAACGAGGGTGGTTGGGAAGTGAAAATTCATACAATTAATGCAAACGATTTTACAAATATATTATATTTACTAGAAAAAGAAATTTTAATCGGTTTTTCATGTTAAAATTTTAAAAAACGGAGAGTAGATGAGTCTAACTTCTTAAATTATAAAAATTTATTAGATATTTAATTCGTATTAGGATTATATATATTTATACTTTTACCCATCTAATATCTTATTTTAGCGAACACATCATTTAAAGGGTGACAAGTAGACATCGGCACGGTTCGGGTCCGCCGGTTCACGGTTCCACATTTCGTGCAACTAGAACAGAAACCGCTAGAGCCGGGGCGGTTCACGGTTCCACGGAACCGCCGGTTCTGACGGTTCCAGTTCCGGTTCCACATGAACCGTGAACCAAGTTTTCTCTTTTTTTTTTTTAAATAAAAAAGACCTGCCCTCTACCCCTCTCCCTCCTCCTTCCCCCAACCCCCCAAACAAAACACCAAAATCATTGTGTGTGTGCGTTTTGGTGTTTTTTTTTTTTTAATGGCGGGTCGAAACCGATGGAACCGTCGGTTCCTCGTGACGAACCGCTAAGACCTGCTGGGTCCTTCGGCGGTTCGTAACCGTCCTCGACGGGACAGTTTTCGGATACGAAACCGCCAAGAACGGTTCGGGACGGTTCACGGTTTGGAACCGTCCCGTGGTGATATCTAGTGACAAGGTAACTTCCTATTCTTAAAAGTGGAATAAAATGATGGTACGTACTATGTACGATTATATGGCATTGAGTGGAAACTTTTTTATTTGAGGAATGAAAAGATAATGGGTACAAACTTTTATTTATTTTCTCTGCTAACAGCACATGGGAAGCTAAAGACGCCATATTTAATAGGGAAATAGTATTATAGGTATGATTAGGAATGTAATTAAGTAGAGTTAGGGCAGTATAACAATAAGCACGAGTTTCAGGTGCCATTCAAAATTTTAAAATTTAAGCTTAATTTAAGCTTAATAGATTTAGGTTTTAAGCTGAAGCTTGACTTGAAGCATTACTACATAATAGCTCAATTAGAGTAAGCCCGTTTAGACCCAATCTATATATAATAAACAAATTTATTTAAATTACAATAATACTAACATCTAAATTCAATTGAATTTAGTTAATATTTAATTAAAAATTAAATTTATCTAATCTCATAATTTAATCAATCTAACTTTATAAAACTTAAGTTCAACTCTACAAATTACCTGAGTTCGAGCTCAAACTCAAGTAGTAAATGTTAAATCGAATTTGAATAGCTCATAAATAGTTTAATTTGTTTATTTCCTAAGCATTATATGATTTCAAGGGAAACCGGAATTTCTTTTTTTTTTTTTCGCTTGAAACTGTTCTATTTCCATAAGCTATGAAATGCGCATACTTCAGTTTGAGATTACATACAATTATAAATAGTAAATGTTGCATGCGCATGGACAAATGATATGATTACAATAGCAAGCAAGATGTCCCTGTCTCTTGATTTGTCTACTACTAAGAATGGCAAGGGGTTCCACCAGTTGGTGATTATCAGTAAGCAAAAGCTACATTGTCAAAAACATCTCCCACAGCTTTCTTGAGAACCAAAACATGAAAGACATTGTGCATACAGCAACCCTCATAAGCAACTCCAATTTTCAAGCTAATGTCCTATGTATAGCTATCACTCTAAATGGGCCATAGTCTCTCCTTGATTAGTTTAGTGAAAGATCTTTGAGCCACAACAGATTCTCTATAAGGATATAGTTTAAGATAAACATTATCTCCAACTTCATAAGACTTTTTAGTCCTATATTATGCTGATCAGCAAAATTTTTTATGCAAAGTTGAGCTTGAGGTAGATTAAACTTCAACTAGTTGCAACTCCTCATCCACAATCATACTAGCTCCTAAACATAATCTGATATCTTTGGTGGAGCATTTCCATATAAAGTTTCACAGGGGTCGTTTGAGTAATAGAGTTAAAAGAAAACTCAGTCTTAGGCAAATATTTAGGCCATTGCTGAAAACCATCCATGGCATATGATCTAAGATACTATTCCAAAGATCTACTCACATCTTTGGATTGCCCTGATATTTGAGGGTGATTTACCAAATTTGTAGCATATCTCACTATGCTTAAGTAATATTCCATGGAGTTTGTCAAATGTGTGAGTTGAAATGTTGTATGTGTTGCCTCGGTTGTTGAATGTTGTTTGCTATTGTATTAATATCATTTTCTTAAATGGATCATTCTAATTAACTTTTTTAATTTTTCTTTCTAGATATTGCCACATGTAATTAATGGTTGATATTATAAAGGAAAATAAAAAAGAATATTAGGACATAATGCTATGAAATAATATTTTAAGAATTCGGACAATTGCATTAATTAATTTATAAACTGAAAAAAAATGAGAGAATTAAAAATAAGACATCAAAATCCATGGATATATCTCTATTTTCACGTTGGGAAAAAATAATTTTCCACACGCTATAGTATTGCAAGTTTTGGGTTTTCGACGTGATGAGACAAGATGCCCGTAGTTGGATTGACAATGAAGTTTGATTACTGGATTTTGATCGGTTAACATCTCATTTAGTTACAGAAGGATACACGAAAATAAAAACCCTCTTTTCTAAATTTTGACCCAAAAAAAAAAAATTGCGATTTTTTATTTTATAAGACATCGCTCGTGATATTAAGCTGAAGATCATATGACGAACTTTAATCGGTACTGGATTAAAAAAAAAAATTGTACTCGATTTGATGAGTTTAAGCTATAAGTAATTAACGGGTCTGTTTGTTTGGCTTATTTCAACAGATACAGACACTTTTTTAAACCATTTTCTAACAAATTATTTATCAAAAAATAAATATAAATAAAAAAAAGTTTAAAGTTCTCATCAAAAGATCAAATAGATTAAATATAGATACAAATCGAACATATTTACATATATTATTTTGAAAAAAATACAGATACAGATGAAAAACAGACTATCCAAACAGGTCCAATAATTGAATTTGATCAAATTTATTGAAAAAGGAAACACCAGAAGTATCATTTGAAAACACCATATCATTGTTTGAATTTTTAATTTTTTTTTTCGCCGGTATATATCATTATTTGGATTACAAGACATATGTTTGAACATTCTTTTGAAGTGACACTTTGTTTTGAACACCAAAGGCTTGAAGATTTTTCAAGGAATTCAGTTGAGCCAATTATGACGGCATATGAACGAAATCTCTTACCAAGGTTTTCAAATCCGATAACAGAAAAACTTCTATGGTCCTATATCATAATTGAACCGTTCAAATCTATTTTGATTTTAACTAAATTTTATTTTTTTATATTAATAATTTATAATTAATATTAATATTAACATTATAAGCGGTTTTATTAACGATACAACCGTAAAAGTTCCATCAGATAAAAGTTCCATGAGATAAAAGAATGGTTGTGGAATGTTTTCATTAACATCCAGTGGAAAGCAAAAGAATTTAATGGGGATATCCATTTACTATTGACTGCGAATTCTTCCAAGAGCAATTGTTGATATAGAAATTGTGCTAAGGACCTTGTACTTGGATTCCCTGGACTTTTTGTTCTCTTGTTTTCTTGTGATTTATTACTTGTATTTATTCTGAAGAGACAAAGTCTACTGCACTCAATGGGCTAGAACCTGTAATCCAAGTTTTGATTGCTTGGGCATACCAAACTTGTGAATCAAGTCAATTAAGGAGCAAAGAGAAATCAAATAGTGTTTGAAGTTGGTATTGTGAAGCATTATGAGAGGAAGGACTTGCAGGGTGTTGAAAAACTCAGTACGATAAAATATATCGTAAAAGAAAGGTAAAAAGTGTAATTTTATCAATTCAAAATAGGGATAATTTTGTCAATCCTATTTGATTATTTATATAAATAAAACCCTTCTACCTAAATCGATATCTTTTCTTTTTTTACAGTAGTTTCTTAAAACTCCAAACCTTAGTTTTCCTTCTTGAAAGTCTTTCCATTGAAGAAAAATTCAAAGACCAGGAGGTTAAGGTAAGTCGTTCTTTTTGTGGTCTTTTAACATTCCAAAGAAGATTTCTTTCCTAACTTATACTTCCGATGTAAAGGTATTCGTATTTGGGAGAAAGTTGTTGATTTTAAGATTGTAGATTTGCAAATGAGGAGAAAAATCAATTAATTACAGGTATATTGATTAGAAAACAATATTTATATATTGTAAATTATGATCTTAGAGGCTTATGTGTTTAAGGATCAAAGAAAATGATATTTTGGAGGTTTTTTCGTGTTTTAGAATACAGTGAGGTACGAACAAATGTCACGACCGTGATCTCCTCGAAAGTCGTAAGTCTTGGCCGATCACAACCATGATGGCTGTCATGCCTCCCATAACGGGCGTGATAAAGCCGTTTTAATGTGTTTTCTCCCTCCTAAGGCTATCATACCCTCCATCACGGGCATGATTAATGGGAAAGATAATGTAATCTTGTTTTTATCCTTGTTTTGACTTTCCTAAACACCTAAACCTTTAGCTTAACATTAAGTACACCTAAATCTAGGTAGGAATGTATCTTTAAACCTAGAATAACCGTAGTGCTTAAGAGCTTAGGAAAACCAAATAACCTTAAAGGGTATATTTCCTTCTTTATCGAATGATGAGTTGGCATTGTTATGTATTGTGTTCAGGTGATTCGAGTAGATTTTTGTTAAACATTCTAGAAGCTGATCCAGGTACGTCACTACCTTGGTTGTTGCTTGTACCTATTAGGTATTAGCATTGGAAAATGGACTAATCATTCATCAGACTCTTATTCATGTTTTGCTATTTATGTTTGGCTTAGCCTAGTAGGTCGGGAGTACTAGTGATACTAAGGTGGTACCCTAATGATTCTTATGTAACGTTGTCCCGAGTAGAATCATACTGGGAAAGGATTCCGATAGATTATGTGAAACGGTTGTGGCTCTTAGGTTTTGGGGCGTACTTAATACCAAATACATGTATGTATAATATATATATATATATGCGTGTGTGTGTGTGTAGATAAAAGTGGAATCCAAGTATATTAGTTAGGATCTTTCATTAGAAATATGCTTAGCTAGGAAATTTTTTATCATTTATTCTTTTTCTCATTTATTCTAATTAATCGCCTTCTTTTTTTAGTTCCTAAAATTTTGACTAAGTTTTGATCAAGTTTTGATCTTATCTGTATAAATATGAGTCTTGTATTATATTCTAATTCAAGGAGAATTATTTTCTTTCTCATCAAAATCCTCATGGTATCAGAGCCATACTCTGAAACCTAATTTATCCTTTGTCAATTTCCCTTCATCATGTCCAAACACAACATGAGTCCTTAGATCACCTACTCCTCATAAGGCAATTTCCGATTGAGTAAAATTCCAATATCTTCAATAATTTCTTTGTTAATGTCTTTGACAATTCTCATTTTCCTGTCACTAGGAAATTAAAACTTTAGATAGTTGATTCTAGAGCCTCAAATCACATGACTAGAGATATTAAGGTCTTCCTACAATCCATATTCAAATCTTTCTACAGTCAGAATAGCTGATGGATCACTCTCAAAACTCAAAAGTGACAGGAACAGGATCCGTAAAATTAACAAAGGATCTTCACCTCTCTTCCGTTCTTTATGTTCCAAAATTAGACTGCAATCTAATTTCTACTAGCAAACTTATTCATGACTTGAACTGTGTGACTAAATTCTATTCAAATCTTAATGAATTTCAGGTAGCGGAATCAGGGAAGGTGATCGACAGTGCTAAAATGTGCAATGGCCTCTACTTTCTCAAAGAAAGTACTTTCCTACATAAACAAGTTCATTCTTCAAGTTGTGTTTTTGAGCATGTTTCTAATTCTGCTTCTGTTTCAAATGAGAGTCTTGTTATGTTATGGCATTGACTGGCTATGCTTTTTGTTTTTAAACTCTATGTATAAGTGCAAAATTAACCGGCCAATAAACCAAATGCATATGCAGCAATAAAATTTTACTGGTAAGACCACAGCTAACCACAAGGAGCTAATGGTTAAGTACTAGGTATTTGAGTTCTTCCCTAAGCTAAGCCATAAAAAATTGGATTCTAAGTTAAGATATCAAACAGTGATTTACTAAAAACTAAACTAATGAACTAATTCGAACACTTTAAACCGAATGCCTTAGCAACACAAATAAGGGTCCCGGGTTGAGGAGATGCCAAACACAATTAGGAATACTGCACTTATATTTTCATTTGAATAAATTGTTGCTTTAAGTTGACATTGAACTTGATTACTTGGGATTTAACCAAACTCATTGGAACTCTCCCGCCTTTCGGAGTAGCAAAATTATAATTATAGCATAAATCATCATGCCAAGATAGTTATCTATAATTATCAGTTAAAATAGTAATTCACTTACACTGAAATTACTACTCTAATTAAAATTACAAATCAAGCACCGCCAAGTGACCTAAAATTATAATTTTAACTGCATTAAGCAAGTGAGTTCATGAATTTCATCAAAACTTGCGTATCCTTATGACAAATTTCTTTCAAAAACTCAAGTTTTGTTCATACAGATTATCGAATCTCTCCTGAGTATCTCTAATCCTAATCTAGCTAATCAATATGGGACCAAAACTAATCAAATAGATCATGAACAACAATAGATAAATTTCCAAATAATCAAATATTAACATCAAAACAAATCAGATAATCCATTTCATCCATTCCATCAATACATATCCACAAATACATTAAGCACGTCATCTCAATAATACAATCAAGCAATAGATAAATTTCCAAATAATCAAATATTAACATCAAAACAAATCAGATAATCCATTTCATCCATTCCATCAATGCATATCCACAAATACATTAAGCACGTCATCTCAATAATACAATCAAGCAATAAACATAATAGAACAAGGATTAAAAACACCTTGTTGCACGAACCAAGTTAAAGCCGATAGAAATTGCTCTTGCAAACATCAAAAGACAGGTTAGAGGGCTACCAGAGGTTGCCCGGTGCTCAAGTCAGTCTATAGGTAAGGATAAGGATAGTGCAAACAGAATGTCAGATATGTTGTTTTTATATTTGTACTCTATGATATTTTTCCTATTCTTTCTTATCTTATTGTCTCCTTACCAAGAAGGCAGGGGGGTATTTATAGAGTTTCAGGATCATACCAGGATATCTAGTACAAGGCTTTGTACTATGTATGAAAGTGATACCCGGATAGGAGGGCTTGGCGTTATGGAGCGCAACCGAGCTGTTAGTATTCCCCCAGCCACGAGATTTGACTATGTCGTGAGATGAGGATATGAGGTCAAGCTAGGTCGAAGACGAGCTGATTGACCCAACAACCTGATGAGCTCGAAGAGGTGTTCTGAGGTGTGGACTCAAGGTTGAGTCTCACACTAGCTCGTATAGCTGAGGTGTTATGTTCTCCAAGATGAACTGAGTTGTTTCTTCCATGGACTGCTGAGGGCAAAGGTTCCCGAGCCCCCAAAAGACTAAGTGGGCTTAGGGCTATATTTTACCATCAACACTTATCTCCTGACTCTCGATGTGAGAGCAAAGAGAGTATATACCCGTGAGTTCGTTGTCTTTAGGGAGTTCAGGTCGAGGCAAGTTGAGCTTTCCATTTGAGCCGGATCCCTTCTTAGTGATGTCTTGTTACAATAACCGTTAGATTTTCTGGTAGAGTGTTGTACCTAAGATGCTTCACAGTATCCAAGGGGGTATGTTATTTTCGAAGGGACCTATGGATTTGAAAGGTCCTGACAATAATTGTGTCTGGCTCTAACAGCCGTGGTGATTGGTTATGATGCCAGGGCCCTAGGGCTTGCTCACGGGTCTCAAGGGGGCTGGGCCTTTCCACTTTCCCCATTCTTCTATAAGTACCCCTTTTTTGTGAGGGTTTCTTGGCAGTATTTTCTTTTTACGTTCCATTGAGAGAATTTCTTAACGTTTCTTTCATCTTCAGTTCATAGGTGTTTTCCAAGCTTCATTAACAATGCCAAGTTCAGGTACCTCTACTTCCCAATCTTTCTCGCTCAACTCAGTCAGTAGGGTTCAGCGGTTTGCCCACGAGGTAGGGAGAGAAGAGGGAGATACTGTATTAAGGTCCGATGCTTGGAGTCGAGCGATGGGCATAGGTTGGAGAATGGAGGCTCTGCTTCCATTAGTGGCCGTGATGAGAGATCAATTAGGTCTCCAAGGTCGGCATCGAGGTGCTTCCAGTGCAGTTCCTTATGCTGAGTTGGACAGGAGGGTTTATCAGGGTCCTAGGGATGCGTATACTTCTGATAGTTTGGAGAGGACACTGATCGTCCGTTTGTATACAGAGGCAATGTGAGAAGACGGCCCTGAGGGTGGCCACTCACATGAGATTCGCAGTACACTATCGAAAGTAGAGATCCAAGCTGTATTTGAGTAGGAGATGTGCGATACTCCACAAGATTAGGTGATTATGAAGCCTAGGAAATCCGATCGTGTATGCCTCCTCAATGGTCGGCAATTTGCTTTGTACAAGAAGTCATTCAAGTTGGGGCTGAGAGTGCCTTTCTCTCCTTTTCAAAAGGAGTTTTTTTAATTTTCATCATATGTGCCCAACTCAGTTGTTCTCTAATGTCTGGCGAATACTAGTAGCTTTCGAGGCCATTTGTCTTAGTGTGTCAGTGTGACCTACACCAACCTTGTTTCGTCACTTCTTTCTTCATAAGAGGTCGCTGGAGGGGTGGTGGTACTTCGCCAAACAGCCTAAGTGTCCTCAGCTACTTGCCGGGCTCATAAGTTCGAGTGGGTTTGATTGAAAGCATGAGTTATGGATAGTCAAGCTAGAGGACGGCGTGCAATAAGGCTTTGATTTTTTAGTCAAATGGTATAAGTCCATTCATGAGAAGTCCCCATCCTTAATGGTACATGATGCTAAGGGGATGATGGTGTTAGAAGGTACCTTTCGAGAGCGAGGTGGAAAGTCATATGATGTCGCGCTCATTGTAAGGAATTTTATGAGCGAGGGGCCAATAACCGATGGAGGTGAAACCTAGTTGTTTATGGATCGAGCTATCTCTCTTCCCTCCCCTCCCTCGAATGACCTATCGCGTCGAGCTTTGGGGGAAAGGTTCTTTCTACAGTTGAGGAGTGCAAGCTATTGAGCTCAGCTGAGTAGGTAATTTTACATCGACACTGACTTAGTAATTTTTTGTTTTGCAGACCCTGCGATGCCCATGATAAACGTGGCCGATGTGCTAGCTGGTCCTTCAAAGAAACGAAAGAAGCCGTCGGCAAAGAGATCAAGAGTCGAGGAGCGACCTATTGAGATTGGGGTGCCACTAAGGTTGCTTTGCCCAAGGTCGCCTTGCTTGTAATCAATATTGGTAAGCAAGAGTAGAGAGCTGGAGAAAAGCCTGTGGGAGCTAGAGGTGTAAGTGATGCTAGTGGGGTCACTGTGGGAGTTGGTGGGGCCGGTACTGTGTTAACGTTAGTGAAGGAGGCATGAGTCCGCCTCGTTTGGATCCATCTCGAGAAGAACATGGTTCAACCCAACTGTCCCCCATGTCAGCACGGGTTCGAGCTCCTGTTCATTCTGGTAAGGTCAATGCAAGCAGTAATGCTAGCACAGAAGGTCGGATGTTGGTCCGCAGTTGTGGAAGCCATCCCAGAAGGGGTGTCGCTGGTATGCCACTTGATTTCATTGAAGGAAAGGTGCTAAAATGGAGCGATATTGTGGTGAATTGGTCATGCTTCGATGAGATTGGTCAGCCCGATGACCATAAAAAGTTGAAGGCCTTCTATGATGAATTGTCGTCGGTAGATTTATCTATAGATTTCTCCATTTGGAAGACTTACGAGGTAACAATGCCATTATGTTTGTTGAATTTCATAGTTAAGTAAAACTGAGTTATGTTTGGCGAGCTATGTTAACTATTATTTACTGTAGGCTCTAGTGATCATCACTGAGGCCTTTCGGATGTTAAGGGAGAGCCATGGGGTGATACGTCGTATTTTAATGCTGCTTTTCCTTTTCTCTATTTCCTCCTTTCCTTTTTTTTTTTTACACGTCTCGTATACACAGGGAGCTACTAAGCTTGAGGCATAAAGGCGAGCTTGGAGAAGGACCTTGCTTAAGTGAAGCAAAGTGAGGTACGGTTGAAGAGCGACTTGATTACTTTAGCTGACGAGCATGATAAGCTACGTGCTAAGATGGAGGATAAGATCATACGAGCGTGGGCTAACGTAGGTGATGCGAGGAGGAGACAAGTATCCATGGAGACAGCAACGAGCGAGTTTGAAGATAAATGGAAAAATGTGAAGGAAGAGGGAGACAAGCTTTCTCACCTAGTGAATGAGCCATAAGGAGGCAAAGATGGGAACTTGAGGTTACTGCCCAAGAAAAAGGGAAGCTATTGGAGAGCTTGCACTTGCTAAAGGGAGACTGCAGAAAGTTAAACGTAAGGTTGTCATGATTTTTAGTCGTGTCATTCATTGTTGTTGTAACGGCTTCCTTTGGCTGATTATCGCTATTTTCGTAAGGTCGCATCGTGGATCTTCAAAGTGGTTAACTCATTCCTGAGGTGACTAAGAAGCAGGTGATTCATGAACTGTTTAAGAGCCGAGAGTAGAAGGATACGCAAGTCAAACTTATCCGAGACATCGCGAAGTTGATAAGGAGTGACCTGTTGGAGAAGTATCCGAACCTGGATATTAGCTTCTTAGTGGCTCACTTAGGGGAAGTTCCCGAGGAAGGCTTTGGCGACGAGAGTGATGGTGAGGGTAATGGCGAGTGGGGTGGAGAGGTTATTACTGAGGCATAGTCGAAGCTACTACGAAAGAAGCTGCTGAGGTCACTGAGGAAGTGGGGTTCATTGGTCGCCAAGGAACTGGACATCCTGATGCTCAAGAAAGTCGTGGTAAGGGTGTCATGATGACTCAGGAACTTGACCGAAGGTTTTATCATCAGCGACCTCTGACATCGGTGGTACCCTTCAGGTCAAAGGTCATTCTGAAAGGCAAGTCGAAGCTGGTCCTGTTGAGGGACCAGTGGTACTAAGGGTATTCCCCAGCCCATCACGAGTGATGAGATCTTTGGGGCTTATGGTGAGTGAACTGAGTGTTTAAGGTCTTTTCTTGTTGTACTACAGGTTGGGGGAATTTTTTCTTTTTTTGAGCTTGTTTGAGTATTAATGTAATATAGAATGATGTATTCATCGCTTATCAATGAAATTTATTTCTTTCCGACTTGATCTTTGTTTAGTAATTAGAGTGTCCCTATTATATCTTGTTGTTTTTTATCAGTCTTCGTGACCTTGCTTTCTATTGGATTGCGACGCCTAGGCTTTGTCATGTTTTCCTAATGTTAGTTGTAGGTCTGCAAGTACAACTTTCTCGAGTAGATGATGATGTTCTGCTGAGGTGGTTACGTGTGTTAGAAGAACTTTCCATTCTAATGGTCGTGGATTTCCTAAACATGATTGCATGGCTGGGGTGGTTTGTGCTTAAGATCCTCGTGGTTTGGTGGCACTGAATGCTGTGCCCATGAGAGCTTTGTAGCTCTATAAATACCATTTGTGTGTGAATTTCCTTCTCCAAAACAACGTTCTTACTTGTTTTTATTTTCATCGTCAAGCTCATACTAATTATACTCGTAAGAAAATTGTAAGGATTTAAGGGAGTCATCTTTGTCATATTTCATTGGCTTGAGATATCAAGCTTGTGGGCTTCTCGCCAGTCAAGGTGCTGAGGGAGTATTGCTGTCTCTATTTAGATGAGTCGAGAGTCTCGTGGTCCCTATTTACGCGAACCAGTCACCCAAGTCGTGTAGTGAGCTGGTCGTGTTGCTCGAAGTGCATTTCTACCTGTCCTAGTGGCTATCTCTTTTGGGACTGTGTTTCTCTTCTGCAATTGTTTGAACAAGAGGTCCACTAGCATGCACTCTTAGGGTCAGCTGTGGTGACTACGGTAGTTGCGTATGCATGAATGGGGGCCCGACTTCTTTAAACAGTTTGGGACGAGGTCATCGTGGAGAGTCTCAACCCCTTTTCCTCATTTCCAATCAATCTCATGTGGAGTCCTTAATGAAAGGTGGAGGTTGTTGGAGCTGAGGGGTGACGATCTCCTTTGTAAGCTCGGTTTCGTGTTATCATGTTGGTAAGGGGCTTACTGAGGAGGTGGCTCTTCAATCCATGTTATCTAGCAGTGTCGAGCTTGGATCCAGCTGAGATTCATTATCATTATCATACGGATAAGCTCAAGTCGATGTTTAGGGACACGGAGTCATGATATTGTTCGAACCCGTAAAAGGACTTCTTTGATGGATAAACCCATGTCATGTCAAGCCATGGTCGGGTGATTTTTGGAGAGCTTTTCTAATTTGAGGTTCAAATCCTTGTTGAGGACCCTTGAAGTCGTGGTTGATTTTAGCTCGAAGAACATCATGTTAGTGTCAATACTTCATTATATTAGCTGGGATGCCAGTGAAAAAACTATCCTGGCCGTGATGCTAATAAAAAATATTGTAACAATTTGCTTTAATGAAATCAATGAACAATTATCTGCAACCTTGATTTTTCTTGTGTTTGGTTACAATTTCTTTTTGCTTAGTTTCTTTTATTTGACCCTTTTGGGGTTTATCTACTTCATTGTGCGAAAGTAGTTATTTGAAGGGAGTTGTTCGAGGTGGCAAGGGGAGTTTCCCTAAGAGGGAGTTAGTCAAGCTCTTTAGGAGAGCTACCTATAAGAGGGAGTTACCCAAGCTCTTTAGGAAAGTTACTCGTAAGAGGGAGTTACCGAGCTCTTTAAGAGAGTTACCCGCAAAAGGGAGTTACTCGAGCTCTTTTCTTTAAGTCACAAGAATTCATTATGAATATCATCATGACATGATCGTTATAAGGAATCTTGATTTCATTCACAATTTTTTTTTTTTTTTTTACATTTAACACATCTGGTTTCTTGCTACTCAAAGAATCTTCTTAAATTGTTGGCGTTCCAGGTCCTAGGGATGAGCTCACCTTCCAATGTTTCGAGCTTGTAGGCTCTATTCCCTAGCGCTTCCTTTACCCTTACTGGATCTTCCCAGTTTAGGGCAAGTTTTCCACGAGCTTCTTCCGAGCCTATTGCTTATAGTTTTTTGCAGACAAGGTCTCTGGGGAGGAAAACTTTGTGTCAAACCTTCTTGTTGTAATACCGTGCTGCTCTTTATTGATATGCAATGATTCTCTCCGTCACGATGTCGTGAGTTTCCTTGATGGTGTCGAGCTCAGCTCGGAGGCCTAAAAAAGATAGTGAGATAGGGCCTAAATAAGATGAAATGTCAAGAGACGCAAAAGAGTCAAGTATATGTAGGTAAGCAACCAGCTATTAGTGTTCTTACACAGAATTAGGGAAAGAGGTCATTTACACTGCAAGTAAAACCAATGCTCCAGAATGTTGAGAAGAAATGTAGCAGATGTTTTAGACTACGTGAATTGAAGGACTACAAATGGCCTGATAGTGTTTGTTGTCATGTGGTAAAGTTGGGCACAACACTAGGAACTATATAGAGAATATTTTTTGCCACAAGTTGTCTATTTTAAGTATGTATAGAGACGACATAAGGCTATCGATTGCAGAGAACCAAGTTGGCCAGTAACTCAAGGAATTCATATAAGTCGACCACGGGGAAGTAGCCAGGAATAGATAACACCAAGCAAAGTTTATGCTATTCAATACCAATACCCTTAATGTGGACACTATTGTAGGTATGCTTCTTGTACTCCTGCATAGTGCTTATGTGTTTTTTGACACTAGTGTAACTTTTTCTTGTATTTTTAAATCGTCTGTGGCTATGTGTGATGTATGTGTTGAATTTATGACTGAATGCCTGTCAGTGAACACCCTATAGGGAATAAGACTGTATTGAACCAAATTTATAGAGATGTCGACATAGAAATAGGAGGTAAAAATCTATCTACCGATCTAGTATTGTTAGATATAGTAGATTTTGATGTGATTTTATGAGTGGATTGGTTAGTAAAGTATCATGCCATGATTGATTGCCACAACTTGATAGTAAGATTTAGCTCACTATATGGGGATCAGCTCACATATAAGCTTGAAGTGCAAAGCCTCCTGTTCTACCTACTTGTGAATTGTGGGGTAAGTCTATTTTATTTATGGCAACTATGAGAATAGAAAATAAACAAAAGATAGAACTTGCACAAGTACCTGTAGTGTGTAAGTACCCAAACGTTTTCCCTAGAGATCTTCTAAGTTTACCACCAGAAAGAGATATTGAGTTCTATATTGACTTAGTGCCAAGTACTATACCTATATCTAAAGCACCAAATCGTATGGCACCAATAGAACTTGCAGAGTTAAAGGTTCAGCTAGATGACTTACTTAAGAAAGGGTTCATTAGACCCAATGTATCACCTTAGGGAATTCCGATGCTATTTGTGAAAAAGAAGGATAGTAGTATGAGGCTATGCATAGACTACAAAGAGTTGAATTGGGTAACTATCAAGAATAAGTACCCTCTGCCAAGGATTGACGGTCTGTTTGATTAGTGACAAGTGCAAGAGTGTTCTCAAAGATTGATCTTAGAATTACCAGCTACGAATTAAAACAAAAGACAAACAAAAGATAGCTTTCAGGATCAAATATGGACATTATGAGTTTATAGTCATGCCATTCGATCTCACGAATGTGCCAATTATTTTTATGGACCTTATGAATAGAGTTTTCAGAGATTTTTTAGATCAGTTTACAATGGTTTTCATAAATGATATGTTACTGTACTCTAAAAGCCCGAAAGAGCATGAAGTGCATCTAGGTTAGTTTTGAGCAGATTACAGACTGAAGAGTTGTACGCTAAACTTAAGAAAAATGAATTTTAGCTAGAGCAAGTATCCTTTTTGGGACACATCATCAGTGGATCCAAAAAAGATAAAGGCAGTAGTAGAATGGCTAACACCAACAAATGTGAAAATATAAGGAGCTTTTTAGGAATGGCAAGCTATTATAGAAGATTTATAGAAGGTTTTTCTAAAATTTTTGGTCCTTTTATCCAAACTAACCCAAAAGGGAGTAAAATATGTATGGGATGAGAGTTATGAGAGCAGCTTCCAATAGCTAAAAGAAAAGTTATTGACAGCACCAGTTTTAGCCTTACTAGTGATTGGAGAAAAGTATTAGGTTGTGTGTTAAAGTAAGGACACAGAGTAATAGCATATGCATCTAGGGATCTAAAGCCTTATGAGAAGAAATATCCTACACATGACCTAGAACTAGCAGCAATAGTGTATGCCTTGAAATTGTGGAGGCATTATTTGTATCGCAAAAAAAATGTAAGGTATATACCGATCACAAAAGGTTAAAGTATATATTTACTCATAAGGAGTTAAAGATGAGACAAAGGAGTGGTTAAAATTAATAAAAGATTATGACGTAGATATCCAATACCACCTAGAAAAGGCAAACGTGGTGGCAAATTTTTTTAGTAGAAAGTGAAGTGGAAATCTAGTTGTCTTAATTACTTCAAAGCAACGTTTGTTAGAGGACATGAGACCATTGGAGTTAGAAGTTGTGATCAGGCAAGTAGGGGCAACACTAGCCAGCGTGCATTTACAATGTACTATAATATAAAGGATTAAAACAACTCAAATTAGTGATCCTAGTATCCAAGAGATAAAGAAGATGATGGAAGTAGGCAGAACAGCCAAGTTCTATATGGATAGTAAAGGAGTTATGAGATACAAAGAGAGACTTTGTGTACCAGACCATGGAGAACTTAAAAAGGAATTGTTGAAATAGGTACACTATTTCGATTATTCCATCTATCCTGAAGGGAAATGAGATGTACCATGATTTAAAGAAGATGTATTGGTGGAATAACTCTAAGAAGGAGATTGCTGAGTATGTTTCTAGGTGTTTGATTTGTCAACAGATAAATATTGAACACTAGAAACTAGCAAGTGAATTGAAGCATCTACTTATATTAGAGTGGAAATGGGAAAGAGTTACGATGGATTTTATAATGGCTCTACCCAAGACAAGGGAAAAGTTTGAAACAATATGGGTAATTGTAGATCAACTCACAAAAACAACACGCTTCATACCTATCAAGACAAGATATAAGTTAGAGAAACCGGCACAACTATACAATAAGGAAATTGTGAGATTGCATGGAGTACCCATGTCTATAGTTTCTGATAGGGACACTAGTTTTGTGGGAAGATTCTGGACGAGTTTACATAAGGCTTTAAGGATTAAGCTAGTTTTTAGTACTACTTATCATCCATAAGTAGATGGGTAGTCAAAGAGACCAATCCATATTTTAGAGGACATGTTAAGGCCGTACACTTTGGACTTTGGAGGTGGTTGGTATAAACATTTGCCTATGGTGGAATTCACCTATAATAACAGCTATCATGCATCCATTGGCATGTTGCCATATGAAGCATTGCATAGAAGGAAGTGTAGATCACCAGTCCATTAAGATGAAGTAGGTGATAAGCAAGTTTTGGGCCAGAACTTCTAGAACATGTAGTTGATAAGGTAAAGATTATTGGGTAAAGAATGCAAGTAGCCCAAAGCTATCAGAAGAGTTATGCAGATAAGAGACACAGACTGTTGGACTTTTATAAGGGGGATCATTTATTACTAATAATAACACCAATGAAAGGAGTAATCAGGTTTGAGCTAAGGGATAAGTTGAACCTAAGGTACATAGGACCTTTTGAAATTCTAGAGAAAATTAGGCATATTACTTATAAATTGGCTTTACCACCGAGTTTAGATGGGGTACATGATGTATTCTATGTATCTACGTTGAGGAAATTTGTAACAAACCCGGATCTGGTGATAGCTTTGGAACCGTTAGAGGTGTAACTCAATCTCACCATTGTTGAGAAGCCAATAAAGAATCTTGATGCAGAAGAGCAAATTTTGAGAAGATGGGTAATCAAATGTATGAAAGTACAATGGACAAATCAAAAAGAGCGAAAAGATACTTGGGAACCAAAAGAGGAGATGAAAACAAAATATCCCGAACTTTTCAATGGTCTTACTAACCTTTGAAGACGAAAGTTTCTTTTTAGGAGGGGAAATTGTAAGATAAAATAAAATATATCATAAAGAAGGGCAAAGAGTGTAATTTCACCACTTTAAACTAGAAGCAATTTTGCCAATCCTAATTGAGTATTCCTATAAAGAAAACCCTTCCACTTAAACCAATGTCTTTTCTTTTCTACAGCAGTTTCTTAAAGCCCCAAACCCTAGTTTTCCCTTCTTAAAAGTATTTCCATTAAAGAAACAATCAAAGATTAGGAGCTTAAGGCAAACTGCTCCTTTCATGGTCTTTTAACATTCTAACGATGATTTCTTTCATAACCCGTGCTTTTAGTGCAAAGGTGTTCGTGTTTGGGAGAAAGTTGTTGATTTTACGATTGTAGATTTGCAAAGAGGGAAAAATCAATTTATTACTAGTATATTGATTAGAAAAAAAAATTTATACATTGTAAATATGACTTTGGAGTCATATATATTTAAGGATAAAAAAAAACAATGTTTTAGAGTTTTTTTTTTGTGTTTTAGAATGAAGTGGGGTATGAACAAGGGTCATGACTATGACACCGGCCGTGATCTCCTCAAGAGTTGCTAGTTTTGGCCGATCACAGTCGTGACAGAGATTGTGATGGCTGTTACACCCCCATAATGGGCGTGATAAGGGCGTTTTAATATGTTGTCTCCCTCCCGAGCCTATCACAGCCTCCATCATGGGTGTAATCAACAAGAGGATGATGCAATCTTGTTTTTATCTTTGTTTTGACTTTCCTAAACACCTAAAACTTTACCTTAACATCAAGCACACCTAAATCTAGGTAAGAACATATCTTTAGACCTAAAATAGTAATGGTTCTTAAGAACTTAGGAAAACTAAATAACCTTAGCGGTATATTCCCCTCTTTATTCAGTAATAAGTTGGCAATGTTATTTATCATGTTCATGTGATTGAAGTAGATTTATCTTAATCGTTCCAGAAGCTGATCTACGTGTGTCACTACCTTGGTTGCACTTGTGTGTGTCAAGTATTAGCATTGGAAATGGACTAATCATTTATTGGACTCTAATTCATGTTTTGCTACTTGTTTTTGCTAGGCCTAGTGGATCAAGAGTATCGGTGATGCAAAGCTCGCACCGTGATGATCCTAATATGTTATGCTGAGTGAAGTCGCACTTGGAATTAATATAACACGACTCTAGAATAGAATTAATGAACTAATTAGTAAACTAGAAGGTAACAAAAACCTAAGATTAGATACATAATTTAAATTTGGCTGGATTAGGATCCATAAACTGAATAAAGAACCTCTTTGACCTAACTGATACAAAAAACGAGATTTCATATCTTGAATTGATAATTCAAGATATGATTAAAGCAAACTTCAAATTCCAAACCCAAATCCTTGTCAAACAAATAGATTAAATGGGAAAACATAAATAGAGAAATTAAGTGACTACTTTTGTACTCAACAAAGACCCAAAACTAAAACAATGAGTAATAATGAACCTATACTTGGGCTTAAACCCTAAAATTCGAGATTCCTAGTTAGTAATAAACTATATTGATAAGATTTCATAGTGGGTATCCAAATCTAAAATATATAAGTAATTTAGGTTATATATCTGCAGTGATATTAAGTAATCGATCCAATATGTTTATTGTTGGGAAATGGCAACCTTAAGATAAATTGTTAGAATTATAAATACACAACAAAAATATAAAATTGATAGATAACTCAAGATCTAGACCTCAAAAAAAGATTTGAATTACATCAATGTTCAAATTAGGGTTTTCTTAAGCCCTTGAAGCCTAAAATAAAAATTGACCCAACAAGCTTAGAAAACCTAAATCGCGGGAGATAAATCTTTTTAAACAAACAATCATATAAAATTAAAACTTAAATTTGCATTTTTTGGTAAACTAAATATCTTGTAGGATTCATTAAAAATATTTTTGTGTAAAAACTCACAGATATTAGCTAAGTTATACCCAATTAGTGTAATAAACTTCCCGAAAATTTAACTAATTATTATCTAAACTATATATATATATATAAGACAAACACTTGCAGGAGACGTTTGTGAAAATTTTTTAAGGGTTTTGATCTTCTTGATTCATGTGAGCCGAAATTGCACAAATAATACAACCAAAGTCAACAAAAATCTAACTACAAACCAATCTAAGCCTGCCAAATCATTCTTACATTAATGACAATAAAACAAACTGATGAAATAGCAACAATTGAAGGCAATTCGGATCAATTATGGAGAAGAAACACGCAGCCAACGTTTACATTTTTCTCTATATATACATATATCAAGATCACTTAAAGAGGAAGCAAACGAACATCATCCTTTCCCTAACTTTCCAGATCCAATCCACTCCTTATTAGTAGTTAAATCAGCCTAGGAATAGGAAACGCACCAACCAACCCAGTTCAAATATGAGGACAAATATTGAGAAAAAAAAGCTTAAAACGAGCTTAAGATAAGTTGATGTAATTCAACATATTTTCTTTCAAAACTAAGGATTGAGATTGACTTCTGAACATCTTAGGAACCTAACCAAGTCAATTAGAAGCTTCGAATTTCATCGGGGAGGCACAACAAAGGTGATTTTCGAAAACCCTAACTTACCTTGATGATTCGAAAAATCATGGAACATGTTGTTGTTTTGATGTTTTATTGAGATATTTAAGTAGTTTAGTGTTATAAAAGCTTAAAGGAGTCGAAAAACCGACCTTCTAATGTTGGAAATCGATAGGAATCGATCGAGTTCATTGGGGAAGACGATGAACAGTACTTCCCCCGATGAGCATGGGGGGAAACACGGGGAGTGTTCCACCCGTGTACCCTTCGGCAAAATTAAAAAAAAAACGAAGCTATTTAAATTAAATTATAAAATAATTAATGATATAAATAATTTTAGGATAATTAATATTTCTTTATTTATTTTTCTGTAAATATTATAAATAATATTATTATTCAGTAATATAACATCAAAATTTTTAAAAGAATTAAATTTAAAAATGAAATATTTTTTTTAGTATTATTAAATATATGATATTTAAATATTTATAATGAACCTATTAACATTAATCAGAAAAGAATTTTAGTAATATAAATCATCCTTATTAATTAATTCAAGTATATTAAGTTTTATAATTATAATTGCTAATATTCTTAATATTATTAAGAGAGTTCTAAAATTTATAGTATTTATGAAATTATCATTTTTGAAATAATATTATATGTAAACTCTAAAATAAAAATCAAAGTTAAAATTAAAATTATTTTAGTAATATTATTTAATAAGAACTTAAAATTAGTATAGATTAAAGTACAAAACAAATAATATAAGTATTGTTTTTATAAAAAGCAATCGTTTTACTTTATTTTATTGTCATTTCAGGATCATTATTATTATTATTGTTGTTGTTGTTGTTGTTATTAATTACTAATATTTTTTTTATTAATGGCGGCAAAAAGGGAAATTTTGAAAATAATTGTAATTAAAATTAACAAATCTGTATGTTAATAAGTTTATTTTCATTAAGAGTGTATTTAATTAGTTTGTATGAAAAGAATTACGATTCTAGAACTTACTAAATATGTATTTAAATAGACAGTGAAAATGAATTAGCTAAATTGTTAAACTTCCCGAGTACCCAATCAATAGATTTAAGTATCAAACCAAAATCAAATTAAGTAACTTGAGATAAAGATGAATTAGTACTTAAGGTTTATCCTCAAAGAATTAATTAATAATAAAACAAAAACCCAGTAACACATTAGGACACTTAAATATTTATAGAAGTTAGGTTGTATAGTCTTGTATCATTAATGACTATATTAATCATCTCAATAGGTAACTCGGGTATTGGTGAGGACTTTCCTGACGATTACTACGACTGAATAACATGAGCAGGTGAGTAACTCAGTCTTATTACATTGGTTGTGCTTGTAAAGTTAATGAATCTTAAATAAAAGATAATAAAAATTTGGTGTACTGTTTGGTTTGTGGAAACTGTGCATGGTATTGCATTGATTGCCAAGTCACTCTATTATAAGTGATAATAGAGTTGTATATGTCTGTATTGCCTATATAACAGGATTGAATGTCTGTAATGCTTGATCACCTTTAAATTGATTAAAAACTACTGGTACCATAAATAAAATTTGTCATGCATTACATATTTTGTATAAATAGCATTTGAGTAAGTGGTAGCCTACTATGTGTTAGTTTTCCGGATCTCTGGTAATGCTTGGATTATTTAGGCAAGAAAGCTATTAGTTAATTGCAAGATTACCTTTGTTTTGTTAATACCATAGGAACTAAATGGTAAATGAAGGATGTCGCTTATGGTATTGCATGGAAATAGCTAACACTTAGTAGAGTTTCTAAAGCTAAATCAGGAAATAAATAACAAAACATGATAAGTTCGAAGAGATAACTAAATAGAACATTATTGTTTCCCGAAAGCTTAGTCTCTCCTGGGTAGGTAGACCATAGATTGTGATCCTTCAACCCTGATAAGAGGGCATAAATCTTCATCATGTTTGGATTCCGGGTTATCCAAGCTTGTATTGTACATATATTTGATTGACACATTTCATATGATTGTTAAATAACTTGAGTGTATTATGTGATAAGTTCTAGTTATTCACTGAGCTCGTGTTTTAGCTCATACTCCAATAGCCCTTTCAAGTTTACTCTACGACCCTGGCTCATTACTAGCGGAAGCATGGTCCCGGTAAGAAATTTAGAAGCCAGAAGCTTAAAGACTAGTATAGGATCAGAATATATGTATCACTATTTACCTTTTTGATGCAGGTATTGTGCATTAGAATCATTAGCTAGGGGTTGTAAGGATTTATAAAGCATATAGTCTGTAATATCTTATTAATATGATAGTTGTTTACTAATTTATGTCTTATATATATATATTTTTTTTTTTCATTATATTAAAGCAACTAAAAGATCCTGTTTAATGAAATCATGTCATTCTTAGAAGGTAAACTAGTAATAGAAATCAAGTGTTTTGTTGGTTACTATTATTAGGATACCCTCGGGGTGTGACAGTTCAACTTTCTATTGAAACAATAATTGTCATGGTTTCAGAGTTGAGAGCCCGATGAGACTGTTTAAGTCGAGTGCATAGTGTTATGAGTAGTATCAACATGGTGGTTTATTTGTGGCATGGGTTAACTCTAAAGGCAGGATTGGTATCCTATGAACAAACTGGTCGGGAGTTGATGCTACTCTCCTAATGAAGTCATGGCAAGCCAAAACCGGTAGGAATAGTCGAGTGTCTCAAACTTATGAAGGATTGTGGCAACGCCAAAAGGGTGCTTTTAATAGGGTTGATGGACTTTAAACAAACCGGGGAATATCTGGGAAGAGAAGGTTAGCTCGATATTCAGAATCGCAATAAACGATGATATAAGGGATGATTAAGCGCCACATGGACACTTTAAGAGGGTGAACCTCCCATCCATGACAACTGGTATCAAAGCTAAAGTTCCTGACTCTATCAGGCCGCTTAAATGCTACCCAGTGTTCTTAATGAGTGGGTACTTCTTATTATTGATGCGACTTGTGTGGATGAAGCTTATGGAGAAGGGAGGCTACCAAAGGGAGGACTTGATTGTTGGAGGGTAGCTATGCCGCTAGTCGTAGAGACAATAATTTTCCCAAATCTTGTTGTCAATTTAGCTCATGTGGATAAAGCTTAAGTGCAGTGGCCACCAGAGAAGGACATTTTTGCTAGAGGTTATTCGTGTTGCGAGTTGAGGTTAAAGCAAGAATTTGTGCTCAAACCTTACCATTGGGCAACTCAACAAGAGAGGTGAACCTTCTATTCCATGAAAATAATCAAATGTTAATTTAGTTGAATAAATAGTATCCAATTTAACCCCGAAAAAACTCACCTCCTTGAGGTAAGTAGTGTTCATGGATCAATCAGAATAACCTTTATGTTATGTTTTAATTGTAATTTGCCATGCTATACTAGACAAGCTGCTGCTAAAAAGTTAACCATTAGCATCATAATTGATAAGCATTACTTAGGCATGTTTTTTTGTCAAATTAGATTTTTTTAAATAATTACTAAAATAGGACATCATAAAATGTAATTACCAAAATAACCCATAAAAAACACATGTTAAAAATGCATTTTATTTCTATATATAAGTCGCATTTTGGAAATGCGAGATAAGCCCAACTCACACACCCTTCATATAAGTCATGTTATATTATAGTACAACATACCTAACATGTGAGTCACTTTTTATTATGTACAGCACAACTTGCACAATAAACATTTGAGTCCTTTCGAACCATTTTCCATCTATGATTGTTTTATCATATAAACCCAATTTTTATTTTCTACACCTCATCCAAGTAAAACTTCCATTTGTTGTCTTGTGTTTAGAAGGTGCAACAATTATAAGCTTTTTTAATGCAACATTTTTGTATTTATATTATTAGCAACATGTCATTTACAAAATCACTAGTCTGCAAATGAAGGCTGTCGTCCATCTGCTTTATTTTTTATTATTACTAGTATGCTTGAGTGTTTGTCTGATATCAAATGAGGTATTTTCATTTTGATGCGCACCCATAAGACATTCCTTTAACAATAATAAAAATTAAGACCAAGATAGACCGAATTCTTGTTTTACTAACACAAATACAAGAGGGAATATCTTATAAGCACCATCCATACTAATAAGCTGTGAGGATATTTTCCATACGAGAAAGTGTCATCTATACTAATAATCAGTTTATGATGGTAGCCTAAAAAACTCTACCAAAAGTTGAGTTATTATTTGTAGTAGTTGGTCATTCCTATCAAAAAGTGTGTTCATTAGGGTTACTTGTTTGAATGTCATTCAACCATTTTAGTATTTTATTGTATGATTTATTCAAATAACCACATATAGATTTAAAAACCTTTTGCCCAGCGCCCCCGCCCTCTCCCCCTCCCTAAAAAAAAAATTCTCTTTATCATTACATACCCAAATGTTTCTATAGTTTGTCAAAGGAAGAAGATTTGACATCAACTCTATTCTTAACTTAAAGAACATGTCCTAATAAGTTTTGATCTAAATATGGATGGCCATGTTTAAGTTTTTTATTGACATATGTGTGTTGCCCTATAATTATAGTAATCATAAAATTTGTGTCTACTCTCTTTTGACTTGCACAGTTACCATTTACTACTCCCTTTTGTCTTTCTCCGTGCAAACAATACACCGTAGCTTTTTAGTTGAATTTTCAGCATGATAATTATAGTCGTGCTTGATGTGGAATGTTTCCTCTACATCTATCAAGTCTTGACTTTATCTTAAATTGCATTCTTTTCTTTAATTCTTCACTAGAACACATATCATTCAAAGTCAAAATGTTTTCCTTATCCATTTTGCTAAGAAATGGAGTTAAATCCTTAAAAAATGTATTTTTTGGTTGGCAATAAAAGTTTTTTAAGAAATAATGTTTGCTTCAACATTTTCTAGAGAATCGAGAGATAGAGATCTGTCAGGTGAGGCTATTTTAAACATAAATTCATGACTAACACTTATATTCTCTTGATTAACAAATCCATCATCTAAAGTTGTCTCCTCTAAAGCGTCCTCCATCTCTCTCTCATCTTCTTGATATGGAAATTTTTTTCACCAATTCTGCTTTCTGACTTTATAAAAAGTTGTTGAATCCATAGAATCCTTTTCATATAAAAAAGTATTTCCATGTCATTGTCATTGTTGATGGATTGTAATGCAAATCATGGCTATAATCCTTCATTATAAGTTGTCGATTATATATGAAATACTTCCACTTTACTTGTGTTAGAATCAACCCTACGTATTGCACATATCTTGCTTAATAACCTCTCATAACCACAATCTTCTCTAACTTTGATGTTTTTAATTAGTGCCTTGTCATAATATACTCCGTCAGCATCATTCAAGATGTTGCCATGTGCATATATTCTAGGTGTCATAAAATCCAACATTTTTTGTCCACTAACTAGCACCGATACAAAACATTTGATTTAGTTAGTGGTTAGCCATGCTAGAAGAAAATGTGGCTAAACGAGGGAACTTGCACCAACAATTTAATTTAAATACTATAGGCATATCTTACTTGTTTTACTAAAATTTCCATTGGTCAAATGAGGGTAAGATGGCATAAAGGATGAATCGAAATTGACTTAGCATGGGACGATAGATGATCCTTATAACAAATGGAGGATGCCTTTTTTTATGAGAGGAAAACCCTTGTAGAAAATCCAACAAACTGACACCATTCTTATGTCTCAATTAACAATGCTTATTTTAGTCCTAGACCATGCCTATTAGATGCATCAACACCTCATTGTGATTGATATTATATGTGTGAAAATATAAAATCAACAGAGAATAGTGAAAAGAAATATTTGCTACCTATTTAAAGTATGCCTTGCAAAAATTATCTCAACAATCAAAATATAGATATAGTAAAGAAGTTTCATAAAATATGTACAAGTTCAATAGCAAACAATATCATATAAGTCCATACATGCTTTGTCAAATTTATAGAAAATTTCTTTGTCCATTCAGTACCATACATGTCTTTGTATGATTGTGCTTACTTAAGTCACTTAAGAGAGTAGTTAAAGAGAGAAAAATAGCTAAAAAGCAGTTAGAGACTAACCTCAAAGCAATTTAAAGATTACTCATGCACAGTCTGATCCCCGATGCAAGACAAATGTAGAAAGAGAAAAAAATTTAAATATAAAGAGCAGAGACAATCAAAGCGAGAAAGATAGTACGCTTAAAGATTAGAGTTACACATGTATCTTTATCCATGTCAAGGGGAAAGAGTATAGTGATATTAGGCTTGGTGAGTAAGAATTGTTTAGAATGATGAGAATCAAAGGAATTGAGTGAATAAGGGAATGATAAATCTATTCTTATGTTTGGATATATACATTGAATGAAATGGAAAGAAAAGAGTCAATAATAAGATTTGTCAGAAATATCCTTAACAACAGATAAGATAACAATTTTATACAAGATAAAAAAGATAATTAAAGTAAGGATTATTAAGGTAGAAAGAAATCGTGATTCTACCTTTTAGAAGGCGAAATCAAATTCATCCTTAAAGCTAAAATCATTTATTCTAAGGAATCATGATTCTAGCTTCTAATAGTACTGGCAAACATGAAAAAGGGAATGAAACCCAGAATTATGATCTCACTAACATACTAAACATATCATGAGTAATTAGAGAGAGATAGAGAGAGAAATAACAAAAAGCTCAAAGTGAATGAGGTCTGAGGTAGTATATTTAAATTA
This sequence comes from Combretum micranthum, assembly GCA_024138025.1. Taxonomy (NCBI): domain Eukaryota; kingdom Viridiplantae; phylum Streptophyta; class Magnoliopsida; order Myrtales; family Combretaceae; genus Combretum; species Combretum micranthum. The sequence continues at coordinate 1,631,146 of JAMXBD010000061.1, read as the reverse complement.
GTTGACATTAGACCCATTTATGTTGTGCGAGAAATTAATTTTAAAGGTGTTGCATAAAATCATATTATGTCTAGCACATTGGGTGTGTAAGTAAGTCTTGATCTGAAAATGGTAACATTTCTTGCATGTTGGGTACACGAGTCACTCCTTGTATTACACATGGGGTGTGGTAGTTACTCTCCTTACAAAAATGATGAAATGTCTTGCACGTTAAGTATACAAGTCACTCATTGTGTCGCACATTGGTATGCAAGTTACCCTTGTGGCAAAAACGATGACATGTCTTGTACGTTATGTGTGCAAGTCAAGCCATAGCTCACACATTGGGTATGGAAGTTACCATTAGTTAAAAATGATAAAATATCTAGTATGTTGGAAATGCAAGTAACCTGTCTCGCATGTCAAGAGAAGGAGTTGTCTATTGGATTTGCATATGTAAGATGGGATTTGCCTCTTCACTAAACTTGTATTTCAAAGATACGATTTTAGTCGTCTATTTTGATAATTAATTTGTCATCTATCCTATTTTGGTATTTATTTTTTTGTAGGAGGAGACTGACATTTCCTAACATCATGGATATATAATGTCATGTTGATACGTAGTCAACCAAAAAGACTAGAAGTGATGTGTAAAATACTAAAAATTTCAAAAGTTATGTTAAAACTACATTCGGATAAGCAAAATTATAAGTGTTGTGATGATAAGGAAGGTTTTTTTCATAAACTGCTTATGATATGTATAATATTAACCTTAAAAAAAATATACTAGAAATTTTAAAAATGTGAAAATATATTCACATGATGTATGGTTTATATTTTTATATTTATTATAGTGTTTTTAAAGAATCTTATGCTAATATATGGGTAAATTACATCAAAATGTATCAACATTTAAGGGTAAGTTCATTTAAGGTATCAACGTTTCAAATTGTTCAAATGAGGAATCAACATTTGAGGATAAATTTATTGAAAGTATCGATGTTTAAAGTGGTTGAAAAGATGTATCAATATTTTGCAAATTAAGTCAAATAGGGTATTAATAATTGACTATCAATGAAAATTTGGAAAACTTAATTGAAGATTAATTGAAACGTTGATACCTAAAATGAATTTTGTATTGATTCACTTTATGAAACATTGATTTCTTAAATGAACTTACCCAAAAATATTGATATCTTCTAGTATAATTTACCCGCTAATACATATGTATATATTTATATATATTGTGTGCATATAGTTATAAACAATTATTACATGTTTATATTTTTTATATAATTCTACCAATTAAATAATTTCAAAAGTGCTTATTTTGTGATACGACAATAATTATACATATTTCTAAACCAATTTTATTTATGTTTTTCAAAAATTACATACTTAATAAAGGTATTATGGGTTTCTGCAAATATATACATATATATATATGTGTGTATGTAAGTGTTGTTTTCTAAAAAGTGCATTTAGCATATACTACTTTTCATTTATGCCAATAATATATCCGTCAAATTTGCTAACACTATCATCTGACATAGCTTTTTAACCAATGTGATGAATATAGTGTTAGCATGCATGAAAAGTTCTTTTAGATACTAAATTGATTAATTTCAAAGTTTAGGTAGTAAATTAATTAATTTCATAGTTTAGGTATCCAATTGCATGTTTTACTAAAATTTAGTACCATTCATGATATTTATCCTAGAAATTTTATCAACAAAATATATTAGAAGTGTAATTATCTAACAAACTACACATAACTTAAAATATCTAGTTGAACTACCTAAAAAATGTAGAGAAAGGAAACTTCCCTCCTCTTTCTAGGGTTGTTTAAAGGTTTCTTTAAAGTTTATCTTTCTCTCACTGCCACATCCTAGCGTTTGGATGTTAGCCCATTATATCATGATTGGAAATATTTTGACCATGTGAAATATGTTTAGCATCGAGACGCTAGCTACAATTCACATGATTACTAAACATGCTAGTGTTCATATGCCATGTCTTGAGGCATGTCTAGCATTTGGATACTAACGGGTATGCACAGGTTAGTTTTCAAACCATAATTTATGGTTTGATTTTTTCTTATCGCAACCAAACAATTAATTAATTGGTTTGGTTTCGATTGGAAAAATTTCAAACCATAAAATAATTGTTTGGTTTAGTCTGGAGAGTAGATCAAATCGGATTTCTATTTGAAAAAGAAAGTTTTGTTTTAATCTCTTACATTCATGCAAATATTTAGATATTTAAAACTTGAAAAAATAAGAAAAAAAAAAGATTTATAAGTAAAGATTGATATGATGGTAGCTAATATCCCTGTTATAAAATGAACACAAGTTTATATAAGTACAAAGGTAAATTGCACCGAAATATTACAACGTCTGAGGATAAGTTCATTTAACGTTATAATGTTTCAAGTAGTTAAAAAGAAGTCACAATGTTTAGAGAGTAAGTTTATTTTAGGTCACAATGTTTCGAATGGTTAAAAAGAGGTTACAACATTTAGAGAAGTAAGTCAATTGATGTCATCATATGACACGTGCTAGATTTTCCAAATTTTAATTTAAAATATTTCTCCTGTTGACATATGTTAATGATGACCTTAATTGACCCACTTCTCTAAACATTGTGACATCTTTTTAACAACTCAAAACGTTATGAATTTAAATGAACTCACCCTCAAACATTGCGACAATTTGATGTAATTTACCATATAATTATATATATAAATAAATTGACCCAATTTTAAGACTTATGTGAATCTCGTATGCATTTTAATAAATTTTCTTATCTTCATTTGGATTGTTTTAAGAGGATCCTACTCAATAAATTTTGTAATCCTTCGCTTTCATTTGAGTAATAGGTTCTATAGGCTTTTGATTACCATCATAATCCCACCTACAATGTCACACTTTAAGAAACTCTTTTGATTGAAGGGAATGATCTATATCAAATAATGGCTACCCATGGAATTGAGACACGCTTAAAGATAGTTTTCCTAAGGTTTTTTATTTGTAAACTGGAGTAAGAACTAAGAATTGATTTTTTTTACAAAATTTGCTTTTACGACATATCTCATTTGGTGAAACCCTTGAGTAAAGGCCTTACATTATGATCATCAGTTGATTGATTGGTTTGTATCTCTTACAAGATAGACCGCAATTTTTTGAAGTGATGTTAAGCATAAAAATAGACCATTTGGTAGTTAGAAGAAGTCCTCTTGAACTGGATAATTCAGATGGTGATATACCAATTTCTAGGAAGAAAAACTTAATGATTTTGAACATGTAAATGCATTTTCCTAAGGACACAAAGGGTCATTTTACCTTAAATTTAAATGTCACAAAGAATTCAGCGTTGTAATGACCCTTATTTGTGTAAAGGAAGTTTAAGCATTTCATGCATCTATTAAGTTCGAGAAACATGACCTAAGTTTAAGAGCATGCCTTTAGACAAACATATAAAAAAGTGAATATTCATAAGGCATTAGGGCAAGTCCGTCACCGATTTACAACTTTTAGAACCACTAGAAATCTTTTTATTTGCTAATAATACTTTGAAACGACGTTTCTTTTTGAAATATTTTTTTCTTAAATAAAAAGGTTTTTTAAAAAAATGAAAAAAGCTTTTAAAGAATGAAACTTATTCATTAGAATTGAACATCATTAAAATATGAACCAAGGTAAGTCAGTTATCAAGTCTAGGTCCATCTAAATTCTAAGTTCAAGCATTTCATGCATTCTATTAAGTTCAAGAAACATGACCTAAGTTTAAGAGTATGCCTTTAAACACATATAGAAAAAGTGAATATTCATAAGGCATTAGGGCAAGTATGTCATTGATTCACGACTTTTAGGGTCACTAGAAATCTTTTTATTTGCTAATAATACTTTGAAATGATGTTTCTTTTTGAAAGAGTTTTTTCTTAAATAAAAAAGGTTTTTAAAAGAAAAAATGAAAAAAAAATTTAAAGAATGAAACTTGTTCATAAGAATTGAACATCGTTAAAATATGAACCACGGTAAGTTAGTTATCAAGACCAGGTCCATCTAAATTCTAGCATCTTTACAACTTAAGTCATAAACTCATTAATCAATAGCTTACTCATAAGAGCACTAATCTTGTCTTAAGAAATTTTCAATAACTTACTCATTAGGGTGTTATCACTCTTTTTCAGGATAGCTTGTTTATTAGAGTATTACCCTAATAACGAGCTCATTAGAATGTTATCACCTTCTTAGGGTAGCTTACTCACAAGAATGCTCCCTCGATAACATGCCCATCAAGGCGTCATCACCTTTTTAAGATAGCTTGGTCATGGTAACTTGCTCATTAGAGCATTATCACTCTTTTAGGATAGTTTGCTCATCAAAGCGTTTTCTTCGTACTCATCAAGGTATTTATCACTTCTTTTGGATAGCCTGCTCATTAGATTGTTTCCTTAATAACTTTTTAATACGGCTTTACAACTTTTTTAGGATAGCTTGCCCATCAGAGCATTAATAAATTTTCAATAATTTACTTGTTGAAGCATTATCACTCTCTTTGTGGCTTACTTATTAGAGTGTTATCACCGTTTTTTGGGAAATTCACGATAACTTGGCCATTTGAGCATTATTATTTATTTAAGAGCTCCTAATAACCTGCTCATTAGAGTGTTGTTATGATCTTAGTAGTTTGCTCATTAGAGCACTATCACCTATTTAAGAAAATTTTAAAATCTTGCTCATTAGAAAGATCTCTTCTTTTTTTAAGAAATTCTTGATTGTTTGCTTATTGGAGAGCTTTCCACTTGTCGAGAAATCCTTGATAGCTTACCTATTGGAGTACTATCCCTCTTTTGATAAAACCTTTATAGTTTTCCTTATAGAGCACCATCTTTCTTTCAAAATTTTTTTTGATAATTTGTTCATTGGAGTGTTATCTCCACTTGAAGAAATCCTTCACAACCTACTCGTTAGAGGGTTATCCCTTAAATGAGGAATTAAATAACCATTTAGACAGAATTAATCGTCTTCTTCTTCTTCTACTTTTTTAATCTCATATTTCACTATAAAGAGGGAAATTTCCCTCATTTCTTCATTTTTATCAAGTTTAAACAGAAAAATAAACCCCCTTCACTGAAAAAAAAAGAAGCGACAAAAGCGAATCAAGCGAAAAATTAATTTTTGGGATTGTAATTTCAATATATATGATTTGACTAGATAAAAGGAGTAAATTAGAAATTAATTTTTTCAAGCTTAGTCCATTTTATTAAAATTTTCTATGGAGAAAAAGAATCAATTTAAATTAATTGTGGTTTAAAACAAGACTTTATTTGAATTTAAAAAGACTATTTTCTAAGCGAAAATATGTTAGATGTAAACTAAAATTTTTATTTAATTTGCAATTTATTCGAATTAAAGTATTTTTTTAGATATTTTTAGCATGTGTGTATAAAGACTACTAGTAGCAAACAAGACTTGCCAAGCAAGTCTAAGAAAGTGATGCAAAAGGGAAACTACAACTTTTAAATCTAAATTGTTGCCATTTTTTGTTGGATTTTTCATGGACATTACTGAAATATTAATGAAACAAGTTACTACAAGTTTGATTCAAGCTAGTAGATAAGTAATACGTAAAGGGCAGCGTTAAAAAATACTAAAAAAAATATTTTTTTACCATTTTTGCTTTTGTTTTTCATATTTTCTCTAATTTTTTAATAGTTCATATTTTAATATTTTTCACTAACATTATAAATTTCACTTGTTTTCATGAATTTTAAGAATTTTGTGTTTTTTTAGTAAATCTCAAGTAATTGTAATTATTTTACTATATCATTCATTTGTTTGTGAATAATTAGAAATTAACAAATAAATATAGCAAATTAACTGTTTAAAAGCCAAAAAGTGGTAATTTTAAGATATGATAGGATAGCCCGAACTTATGTTTTTTGGTTAATTTTTCTAGTTATTTTTGGAATATCACAAATTAGCTGCCTAACTAACTTTCATTTTTTCTAATTTCTATTGGTGACGGCTCTAAATTAATTTTAAATGATTTTTCAGAAGGGCTTTCAAAATATTTCCTTAATTATGTCAAACTCCATGACAAGTAGTTTTTGCCTATTATCACCAATCCCTTATCTCTTTCCATAGCACCACCAACCCATGAACCCATGACAACATGGGCCCTAACACAAACATATAATCGCATAAAACTTAACTTTTCCCTTCAATCCACCATCATTACTTGCCTTCATTTGTCCTTGCCATCTATTGTCCATGGTCTGCTAACCATAGACCCTGAATCCTCCCTTAACTTGATGCTCTCCATAACTTCTCACATTAACACTCAAGACACTACATGCTTCATCTACACTTGTCTCTTCATGCTTTACTTTTATCGACTCTTCAAATCTCTAATGTCATTGTTGTAATATTTCTTAAGTTGAGTGTCAGCAATTATCAATTATGATCCTCCTCGACCACATCACTCCCCATCTCGATAGATTTATGTATATATGTTGATGATATTGCTACTGTGCCATTTCAAATCCTTTTAGTGCTCTACTTATACCTAATATAGATAATGTACGCTCATTTTAGATTAATCATATTGCTTAAGCTCTATCCTTTCCACAATCTCCCTTGATATTCTCATGAAGATATGTAACATCTTAGCTTCTTATGACATCTAAAAATCTCTATAACAATACTTCATTGAAAATTTTATGACTTGGGAAATGGAATAGAAGTGACAATCATTATTCCTCTACCTTACCTACCTCTCTGCATCAAATTATCTTTGCAAGCTTAAATCCATTGCGAATTATCTTGCATCCATTGATCAACTGCTCAATTTGATGGATCTCATCTCACATGTCTTTTGCAGTCTTATACACATATAGCGTGATCTCGTCACCTTTATAACTCATTTTCCAATTCCTTTCGTCTCACCTTTGATCAAGTTTTTCAAAACTATTATACCATAAATAATGGTTCAAACACCATGATGTTGATGCTATGATACTTTAGTTTTTCTTGGCCACTCTTTGACGATGAGCATTTGCTTGTAGTGTTCTGATGCTATGATACCTTGGAACAATTCTTATAGCTTTTGCATCTTAGACCACCTTTTAAACCATCAAGGTCTCTTTAAGAACATATATTCATTGGCCCTTGAAACTAAATTATGCTTTTGGGGGTCTTAACCTAGCTTAGAATCTACATTTACCCAATCTTATACTTGACATATGTTGAGTCTTGTTAATTCTTATCTAAAGGCGAACGTATGGATTTTCAAATCCTATATTTTGTTTTATCTCAATTATAAGATTTTCCTCATTAACCATAATTTCAAGGTATAATTGAAAAAACAATTTCTATTATAAGGATTTAATTTGAAGAAACATGATTAGTTATAATTGGAACAAAAGAAAAATTAAATAAGTAATGTGTTTGATTTAAAAAATAAAAAAAAACAAAAAGAAAAAAATTGAAAGAAGGGCAAGTTGTGTGTTGGGAGGACAAGCACATGCGATGCGGATGCTTCAGGCACTTGCGGCCTCCCTCTGTCTCCCTCCTCTTTATTATTTATATTTTTATTCTGTTCGCTTCACGCTAAACCTCTCCACTTCCTGTTTTCCACTTTCCGCTCCAGCTATCTAAGAACTACTATTCCCTTCTCTCTCTCTCTCTTCTTCTTCTTCACTCATCTTCCATCTTATTCTTAATCGTTTAGGAGAGAGAACGTAAGGTAGAGAGAGAAACTCTTATCATTTTCAAGTAGCTGAAGTTGTGAAAATGGAAGACGCGTCTAGGGTTTTAGGAAACCTCAACAACAACAGCGAGTCCTATTGGCTCGACGCCTGCGAAGACATGTCATGTGAAGTTACGGTGGAGGATTTGACTACTCCTAACATCGAAAACAACAACAACAGTAATTGCTCGCCGCCGTCTTGTTGTCCGGACTCGACCGACTTGGTCGGAGGCATTGAGCATATTCTAGATAGTATCAAGAACGACAGCGGCTTGCCGAATCTTACTTCTTCGGCGGCTGCTGCTCCTGTTTCGAATGGAATCGTGGAAAAGGAAAAGGAAAGGAAAAGGAAAAGGAAAAGGAAAGGGATAGGGATAGGGATAGGGATAGGGATGGGGATAACCAAAGTCGGGTTTGCGAGGAAAGAAGTATCTGCGGCAAGAGGAATAGAGCTGGGAGTTATAAGAACGGTGATAGAGGAAGTAATTACAGCAGGGAGAATTTTAATTTTAGGAGCAGGAAGAGATTGCGGGATTGGGATGCGACAGATAGGAGAGATCAATTTTACTATAACAACTTTAATAATAAAACCACTATTAGTAATAATAATGGTTATAGTAGTAATAATACGAGGAATATACGGAGGGAGCAGCATTTCAGTCGTAAGGATAGCGGCAGGGGTTACTGGGAGAGGGACCGGAGTGGTTCCAATGAGATCGTGTTCCGTCCCGGTCCTTGGGAAGAAACACCGTCCATTAATAATGATGGTAATGCCGGGAGAGGAGTACCGTCATCGGAATTGGCATCGGGTGGTGATGGTAATGGTAATAATTGGGATGAGAAGAATTTGGTGCAGCAGCAAAACGAGAGATTGCCTGAAGAGCAAGCTCGCCAGTATCAGCTGGATGTTTTGGAGCAAGCTAAGAAAGGCAACACGATTGCGTTTCTTGAAACTGGGGCAGGGAAGACCTTGATTGCTGTTTTGCTCATTAAAAGCGTGTCTACTAAGCTGAATAGAAAGATGCTTGCTGTTTTCTTAGTGCCAAAAGTTCCACTTGTTTACCAGGTGATGATGATATGATGATGATTATCCTTAAGTTAGCTTGTTTATGTAATGCTGTTATACTATTCCTCATCTAGTTGATTAATTTCAGCAAGCTGAAGTTATACGTGAGCGAACTGGTTACCAGGTGGGGCATTATTGTGGTGAAATGGGCCAGGATTTCTGGGATGCAAGAAGATGGCAGCGTGAATTCGAGACAAAAGAGGTGGGTTCATTCTCTACATTCTTCACTTAGATTTTTCTATATACCTATCATTATTGTGTTTGGTTTAGAATTGGTGTGCCCTTTTGATGAATGGTTAAATCTCGTTAATGAAACTGGAACCCGAGCCGAAACAAATACTAAATTTGGGGGCTGGGCAGAAACCTATAAGTGAAAAAAAAAAAAAATAAAGCTTAAGAAGACTTTAGAGAGTGCTGTGAGAGCGTCCAAGTCAGAATAACCTAAACAGAGCCAATATTTTAATCATTGGCTATCCTAGTCTTTAAATCACTGTGCAGCTTTTTTCTATTTGAATGCACATCATAAAGATGGGCAAGCTACCAAGTATTTAAGGGATGATTGTGCATCTGTCTAATACAGCGAACAAAAGGCTTAATTCCTAAATGACACCTACAAGCACACTGAAACATTTTTTCTTCTGGGCAAAGGAATCTCATGATTGGGCAGCTTGGAAGCCCGGCCACTCTTTTCAAATAATGAAGTTGGCTCAATTTGGCTAGGTCATAGCAATAACAAAATCGTCAAATATCGGGGTCGTAATGTAGTTTCCACTGTGGATTAAGTCTTGTCTAATTAAGCTCCAAATTGTAATATTTATTTGGACAACAGGCAATTGTAAATTGTTACTTGAATGAGTCTAGAGAGCATATTTGAGGCCCGTGAGCTAGTTCTGACCTCAGCTGGGGGTTTGGAATACATTTTATAGTTTGATTAGTACTGCATCAGCCATGTCTTTTTGTGGAATTTGTTTGTCACTGGGTCCAACCCCATGTTTAGTGGCAGAAAGGTTAGGATGTCCAGATAAATTTTGCTAAAGAAGGGTTCCTCATGACCATCGTTTGTGGTGAAATAACAGGAAAAAAATGATTTCCCTATGGCAATTGATAATGAAAACAGTCACCCACTCGAAGGGGCTGTTTGGATTATCTAATTTTCATCTGTATTTTATCTATATTTGGTTTGTTTGATTTGTTTATAAGTAAAAATGTCTATTTTTTATCTATTGTCTGAACCAAAACAATGGCATACCATTGGCATACCGGTGAAGCAAGCAAAGCAAATAGGTCGGGAATGTAAGAAGGGAGATCTTCTAGTACTGGTAGATATGATTTGCAAGCATTTTAACATCTTTGTAGTAAGGATTTCCATCAACCACATGAGTTGTGATTCAGAATACTTCATGACCATTAAAAAAAAAAAAAAAGAAGCTTTTGCTGAACCTCTGGTGCTTTGTCTATTAATTAAATTGATGTAACACATGGCATGTCCCATGATACAATTTTTATTGATCAGACAATTTGCCTGTCTTAAGTTGATGATCACACAATTTAGTTTTTGAGCTCGTGTGTAATGAATGATTGTTGGTGTAAATCCAAGATGTCTACTTCTAGGTATTTTTAATCTAGGTTTTGTGTATCCACAAATTCGTTCTTTTGCCTTGCTGCAGGTTTTAGTAATGACCGCACAAATATTGTTGAACATCCTCAGGCACAGTATAGTAAAAATGGAGGCAATAGATCTCCTTATTTTGGATGAATGCCACCACGCTGTGAAGAAACACCCCTATTCTTTGGTGATGTCTGAATTTTATCATACGACAGTCAAGGAGAAGAGACCAAAAGTTTTTGGCATGACTGCCTCTCCGGTTAACCTAAAAGGTATTTATTTATTTTTTGGATAAAGGTAAAATACGTATTTAATGTGAAGGGGGGAAAAATGATTTGTACTTCTCTGGCTTCTCAGTCCTTCATGAAGTTCTAGTAAATAATTACTATAACAGTGGAATTGAAGTAGTTGGTCTATATGCTTGTACAGGTGTTTCTAGTCAGGTTGACTGTGCAATAAAGATACGCAACCTTGAAAGCAAACTGGATTCAATAGTTTGTACAATAAAAGACCGAAAGGAGCTGGAAAAGCATGTACCCATGCCCTCAGAAGTGGTAGTTGAGTATGACAAAGCAGCCAGCTTGTGGTCCCTTCATGAGCAGATAAAACAAATGGAGGTGGCAGTAGAAGAAGCTGCGCAATCCAGCTCCAAAAAAAGCAAGTGGCAGTTTATGGGTGCTAGAGATGCTGGAGCAAAGGAAGAACTACGTCAAGTATATGGTGTCTCTGAAAGAACAGAAAGTGACGGTGCTGCTAATTTGATACAAAAGCTTAGAGCTATTAATTATGCTCTTGGAGAATTGGGTCAGTGGTGTGCTTTCAAGGTGCTTTTTTCTATATACCTGTGTCCTGCTTCATTTCATCTTCTTTTCTGTGATTTACTTGTCTGATACCTCTCCTTTTCAGGTTGCACAGTCATTTTTGACAGCTCTGCAGAGTGATGAGAGAATAAATTATCAGCTTGATGTGAAGTTCCAGGAAACTTACCTTAGTAAAGTTGTGACTCTCTTACAATGCCAGTTATCTGAAGGGGCTGTTTCTGATAGGGATTCAAAACCTACAACATTAGAGGATAGTGCCATGTCAGTTGATACTCCTAATGATGAGATTGAGGAAGGAGAACTTCCTGACAGTCATGGTGAGTAAAACTTGAATGGTTTTCTTGATCTTATTTGTATTGTAACAAGTGTTGCAATCTGATTTCATTATAGAGGAATCATAACGCTCCTGCCTCTTTCTGTTTATCTTGCATTTTTCTGACGAACCTTTAAATTTTGAATGAATCAAAATGCTAGAGAAGTGCTTAGATTAAGGTGTCCTTTGGATGGCAAACATTTTCTTGGGAAATTCTTCATATAAGTAGTAAAAGAGTCATGGTATAGAGTTAAGCTTTTGTGCAACCATAGAGTTATAGAATCTATAAGATTTCTAGATCATGCAATTCTAGATGATGAAAAATAGCATTGCCATGGCTAAGAAAGCATTAGTATGTATTGGCGATTGCTTCCTACCAATTTGCAACTCCTTGACTTAGAAGATTCTATGGGCTTTTTGGTGCAGTACTGTCATTCAAAAGATAGATGGTTAATGGTCTCTTAATGATACCTGCGCAAAAATAATCATTATTGGAAATCACACCTCTTTAATCTGGTTGTAGACAACAAAGCAAATCTGTATTTAGGAACTTTATCTTATGGTTTACCAAAATAAAAACTATGTCTTATGCCATGCCATAAAGTTCCAATTTTATTTTACACAAGGAACTTGGATAGCATTATGGTGACTTTATAGTGCATGTGAATGGTCTTCTCACCCTCATAAAACAATCGTCCAACCTAATATAATCAGCACCTGCAATATAGGTAAATAGCTAGCATTCTTTTTTCACTGTTGTCAATTGCACTGAGCCTTGCTTTCTGCCTTAACCTAAAACAGTAGAGCAGTGTGTCCACAATGACAAAATTTGAGTAAATTAGCTAAAATTGCCTTTCTCTTCCCCATTCCTTTCCATTAAATAATGATTTCTGTACAACTATTTTTCGTATCCATATATACAGCTAATGCACAATTTTTGATATTCTCTATTCTAAGTAGAACCATATATACAGTTAAAGCACTAATTATTGATATATTCTATTCTAGGTAATGATATATACACAGATCTGGGATATAATATATGCCATATTGTTTGCTGTAATTTTTGCCATTGATACCATTGATATCTCTCCCCACCCACCTCCCCCTCCTCTCTCTCTCTTCTTCTCCTTTCAAATTGATGCTAGTTGATCAACGAGCATCATTTTGTCAACAAGAAAGTGATGGCGGTGTTTGGAAAGAGCCTTAGAAATCATATCAGCAATCTGAAGATCAGTGGTAATATGCGGAAGAGAGATGATATGGGCATCATATGCTCCACGAATAGAGTGATAATTCACTTTAATGTGCTTCGTACGCTTATGAAACATTGGATTAGCAGCAATTTGAATTGAATTGCACTAGTATTATTTGCATAGAGCGGAGTAGGCTTAATTTGAGGAAACCCATGTTCACCCAACAGTCAACGAAGCCAAACAATTTCAAAACAAGTAGAGAACATAGCACGATACTCAAACTCAGTTGAAGACTTAGATGCCCGATCTTGCTTCTTGCTTTTCCAAGAAATGAGAGAGTTACCAAGAAACATGCACCAACCAGTAACTGAACGTCTAGTATCAGAACAACCAGCCTAATTAGCATCATTGTATGTGACTAGATGAATAGAAGAGTCTACTGGAAAGAAAAGACCCCAGGCAGAAGTTCCTTTCAAATAGCGAACAATGTGATGAACAGTTGCTAGATGAAGGTGCTTAGGTGCTTGCATAAATTGACTAACTTGTCGAACAACAAAGGAAATATTAGGCCGAGTAATGGTCAAATAGTTTAGGTTGCCCCCCATTTTCCTATATAAAGATGGATCAGATAGAAAATCACCCTCATTACGACGGTATTTGACATTCATTCTAAAGGAGTATCAACTGACCGGCAATCTTGAAGACTGGCCAAAGTAATTAACTCCTTAATGTGTCTATGCCTGTGTAAGAAAGTATTAGCTAAGGTAGAATGTACCTCAAGACCTAACAAATATTGTAGAGGACCTAAGTTTTTCATATGAAAACAATGTTGAAGATGATCTTGAAGTTGAGAAATCAATTTAGAATCAATCATTGTAGGAACTATCATTGGCATATAGTAGAAACATGACAATTCTTGTAGATGTCTTGCAAAGAAACAAAGAGGAATCATATTGACTTTGGACAAATGAGAAACTGAGAAGTGTAGGATGAAACTTATCAAACCAAAAACGTAGAGCTTGTTTCAAACCATAGAGCAATCGTTTCAACTTACAAACATTAGGAGAAGGTGTAGAAAATAACTCTGGTGGTGGAGTCATATAGATTTCTTCTTTAAGATCCCCATGTAAAAATGCATTTTTAACATCCATTTGTCGTAGTGACCATCCCTTAGAAGCAGCAATAGCAAAAACAAGTTGCACCGTTGTCATCTTTGCTATAGGTGAAAATGTCTTATAATTTATTCCATATTCTTGTCTATTACCGAGTGCCATCAACCTTGCTTTTTATCTATCGAGTGTACCATCAAACCGTAGCATAATGGAATAGACCCATTTACATCCAATGGGTTTAACACCACGAGGACAGGGAACAATGTCTCAGGTATGATTCTCTTGGAGAGCTTGAAGTTCTTGCATAGCTTTTACCCAACATATATGATTAGCTGCCTGAGAATAAGAGGTAGGTAGGAACCATAGTATAAGCTAAAGTAACAGAAAAACTGTACCTATCAGGAGGTTTACTAATGCAAGACGATCTTCAAAGAGCCACTGGATCAATTACAGCGATACTGTTAGCTAAAGTGGTAGGCACAAGATTAGGATCAGGAATGATTTGTGGTGATGCAAGCCTTTGTCATTGACGGATAGCATTAGGTTTAAAACGCTCAATTGGTGGAGAGATATCATTCTTAGAGCTAGGAAGGAGGATACTGTTGGAAGGAATAATATGATGTTGAAAATAGTACTCATTCTCAAAGAAGATGACATTTCTAGAAATGCGCAAACGATTAGCAACGGCAGCATTACATAAAAAGCCCTTTTGAGTAATGCTATAATCCATAAAAGCACATCAGAGTAATTGATTTGTAAACTTGTGGCGCTCATGAGGTGGCAAGTGAACAAAACACACACAGCGAAATGTATATAGCATGTGATAATGAAGATGCACACCAAAAAGATGATAATAAGAAGAATCAAAACCCAATTGTTGAGATGACAGACGATTATTTGGATATATTGCAGCTGACAAAGCTCATAAAAGATTGTAATAGTAATGTTCGAACCATATCTAACAAATGGCGGATTTTACGTTCAGCCACCCCATTTTGTTGAGGGGTATAAGGACATGATCGCTGAGATATAATGCCTTTATGTTGCAAGAAGGCTTGAAAGTCATTTGATACATATTCACCACCATTATTAGACCGGAAAATCTTTATACAGGTGGAAAATTGTCTCTCAATATAAGCCACAAAAGTTTGAAAAACAGTAAACACGTCAACTTTGGTGGGTAAAAAAATATATCTATGTGAACCGACTATAGTCATCAATGAACGTCACTAAATATTTATATTGTGCATGTGAAATAACAGGAGTAATGCCTCAAACATCACTATGTGTAATCTCAAAACATGCATTAGCACGATCACCATAAGTAGGAGAAGGTAACATTTTGCTGTTCCCTAATTTACAAGTAGAACAATTAAGAGATGCATAAGTAGAACACTGATCTTTATGCAAGAAAACCACGCTTCGTTAAATTAAGTAAAATCATGTCGTTTGGATGCCTTAATCGTTTATACCAGACTTCATCCTTATTTGCAACAACCATAGAAGCTAAAGATAAAGTTCTAGGAATAGTAAATTGTAATGGGAATAATCTTTCCACTTTTTTGCGATCACCTTCCCCGACACTTGATCCTGCACAACACCACCACCACGAGAGATGTACATCACAATTTCTTTTTTAACTAGCTGACCAATAGAAATTAAACTAGTAGACAATTTAGTAGCAACAAAAACATGATGAAACGTCCAATATCACTGACAATTGTATTTGGAGGATTAGTACCATTAGCAATTTGAATATTTTGTCTACTAGTATGTTGCTTCAAATTTTGTAAAAATTTAGGTGAACCAGTCATGTGGCTGGATGTTCTAGAATCAACATACCAAGTAATAGAGATTGTCTTACCTTAGCCATGAAATCCTAGGGTATTGTGAGAATCATTTGTTGGACCATTTCTAGTTATAACAGCCTGGTTGCTTGTGATTGTTCGGGTAGGACCAATAACGGTTGAATCTAGAACAACAGCTCTAAAAGCTTGAGTTCGCCTGTTTTCTGATCGAGTAGGACATTCCTTGATAATATGTCCACCTTGCTTATAGTGATTACAAAATTTCTTAACGTAATTGCGAGCAATGTGTCCAAACTCTTTGCAACTGTAACACTGCATTTATCCCTTTCCTCTATTTCTCTCTTGTGCAGCATAAGCAACATTGACTACTTTTGATGTCCAATCAAATGCACTTATAACAGATTGTGTAGCTAATCTTTGTTCTTCCCACAACAATTCACTAAGACATACATCCAAAGAAGGAATCAGATTTCTATTTAGCAATCTACACCGTGTAACTTCAAATTTTGGTCTTAGTTTCGTCAAAAATTGATCACGCATACTAACTTCATGATCCTTTTGAAGGTTGGCTAATGCCTCCTTAGGTACCTTAGAATAGACGATACTAGAATATTTGCCCCATAGATCGATAAATCCAAAATAATATTGCTCAATAGAGAGATTACCTTGACTGAAATTACTAATCTCGAGTTCAAGCTGAAATCGCCTTGCGGCATTATCTTGATGATATATGTGCTTTAGATTATCCTACATCTCCTTAGCTGTATCAAATGAACGTAAATTGTTCACGATATGGGCTTCAATAGATGCTAAAATCCAAGAGATAATTCGAGCATCATTTGCCACCCATTTATTAAGTTCTTTCTCATTTTCGGGAGCAGTAGAAGACCCATCAATATGACCCTAAAGCTCCTTCCCTTTTAGAAACATTTTGAACTGAAATTTCCATACAGTATAATTCTTGCCTATAAATCTTATAGCCAAAGTCTCTAGGGTTGGTCTTTCAAAAGAGTTCTCAATAGACATTCTAAAAAAATTCAAGTGCAAATCCAAAACCACAAAATTGATTGACCACAAAATCTCAAAGCTGAGATGTTGATTAGAAATCAACCTAGAAAACTAGAAAAGAAAGGACCTAAAAATTCAAATACTCATCTATGGATTCAGAAGACATTGCTCTAATACCATGACAAAATTTGAGTAAATTGGCTAAAATTGCCTTCTCTTCCTCATTCCTTTCCATCAAATAATGATTTATGTACAACTATTTTTGTTATCTATATATATAATATAACTAATGCACTAATTTTTAATATATTCTATTCTAAGTAAGAACTATATATAGTTAATGAACTAATTATTGATATATTCTATTCTAGCTAATAATATATACACAAATCTGGGACATAATTTATGCTGTATTCTTTGCCATAGTTTATGCTAATTTTTGTCGTTGATACCATTGATACACAAGTTCTTTGAAAAATGGATCAAAAGCATGTGTAATGTCAATTGCCATACCTTAGGAACTTAGCTGGACCATCACCATGGAAGAGAAGATAGCTAGAAAAGGGAGAAGAAATAGAGGAAATCGGATAGGAAAGGAAAAAGAAAGGAAGGCCCCACTTCTTTTTGTAATATTGGAAGGGATTATTTTTGATAGTATGATATTAAATTCTCTTTTATAAATTAACATGAAACCAAATATTTGGTAAAAATGAACCCTAATAGGCCTAATAATAAACAAACCCATTAGCAAGCCTAACATGACAATTCCATAAATGATTAAATATGATAGATGTTGACTACTGATACCAAATAATGGTGGATTGAACTTACCATAAAGCAGTAACAAGCTTTCCCCTCAACATAAAGAAAATGCTTTCCCTCCTTTTGAGTAAACAAAGTTACATGGAATAGAAACAAATTGCAGCTTTCTTAGAGTATTGCTAAAGCTGAATTTATTGCGATTTCTCATGATGATGTTTTTGATGCATCCTGGGTGCAAAGAAAGATGGAGGATTATATCTAGTGTGGTGTTATCTTATTTAAATTTACAATGGTAGAATATTTGCTATTAGTATAGTACAAAATCCTGTATAATGTGATTGGAGAAAACATGTAAGGATTGATATGCAATTTATTGAGTTCAAAATTGAACCTTGTACGATCTAGGACTGTAAGCAAGTCGAGACAGCTCACGAGCTACTCGAATTCGACTTGCTTATAATCGAGTCGAGCTCGAGTTCGAGTTTTAAAATACTCGGCTCTATAATCTTGTGAGCTTAATCAAGCTTAAACGAATATTAAATGAAGGTGAGTCGAGTTCGAGTTTAAGTTTATTGAGTATTAAATACTCTCTATAGCTAAATGAATTTTTAAAAGAATAATCGAGTTTAATCGGGTCGAGTTCGAGTTTATTGAGTATTAAATCGAGTTGAGTTCAAGCTTCGAGTTTTTTATTTGAGTCGAGTTTGAGCTTGGTACTATACCGACTCGACTCGACTCGTTTATAGCCCTAGTGCGATCTACTTGGCATTCATTCCAAGTTATCTTTTGGAGTCAAACATTTTGACGAAGCCTCTATCTTGATAGGGATTTGATAATATGTAAGCAAAATAGAAATGATTAATATATTTTGTGAAGAAATAATGCAGAATTATATCGAAGTAATACATAGTTTCTATATAAAAATCTTGACATGGATCGTACCAACAAATATTAGTGCACTGACCTCAATTCCCTGCAATATTAATTCTACAAATCTAATGCATTAATTGTTAACTAAAATAGTACTAAACTTGCCAACAAAAATTATTACCTATTTACTGCTTGCGCAATGCTTCCCCTCAGGTTGGAGGATTTATTTCTTCCATTCCCAGCTTGAATATAAGATCCTAGAAACTTGAAAAGGTTTAGCCCTTTTGTCAGAATATCGGCTAATTGATGTTCCAATGGATGATCTCCAATTTTTCTTGATAAAATATCTATCAATTTTGTAGGAAATCTTGGATGAGTAATCTTAAGAGATATTTCAAGAAAGTTAGTAAAGGAAATCAAGGCTAATAATTTGTCCCTAAAATCAAGGGAATTGATTGTAATTAATTAGCTGTAGGCCTTCCTTTTTTAGGGTAACATAGATTAGAATAAATTGTAAAAGAATTAATAAAATTTTCAATATTCTTTTCAACATGGTATCAGAGCCCATCTAGAGTTTTTGCGCTTCTTGTTAATCCCAGCCTTAATTGCTGGTTCATTTTGTTTTTTCTCAGCCTTCGTTGCTATTTAGTCTTCTTTCCCGCCTATTATTTGATCCTATTCCATCATGGAGGAAAATCAGATTACATGAAGCACAACAAAACTTCAGAACATCCGGGCAGCATATAGATTAAATGAAAAAAATTATCTAAAGTGGTCTCAACTAGTCCGGACTTCTTGAAAGGAAAAGAAAGGCTAGTTCACCTGCTGGAGACAGCACCGGAGAAAGGAACGCTAAGATTTGAAGCATGCGAAGAAGAGGATTCAATGATCATGTTGTGTTTATGGAATTCCATGACCCTAGAAATAAGTGATACGTGTATGTTTCTTCCTATCGCAAAGGCGATTTGGGATATGCTTCATAAGACATATTCCAAGGTCAATGATGCAACTCTTATATATGATATCAAAACGAAGACAACTGGAGTGAAACAGGGGACAAAAACAGTGACGGACTATGCCGATTTTCTGCAAAACTAGTGGCAAAGAACTGGATTATTACAAGAAACTTGACTTGAAGTGTAGTAAATCTGCAGTGGTCATCAAAAAGTTTATAGAAAGGGACCGAGTTTATGATTTCTTGACCGGTCTAAATTCTGAATTCGATCTTCTACGAATTCAAATTCTGGGCAGACCAGAATTTCCTTCTCTAGTCGAAGCAATATCCCTGGTTCGTGCAGAAGAGAGCCGCAGGGGCATTATGTTAGAGTCGCCTTCAACTGAAAATTCTGCTCTTCTAAGCTCTAAAACTCAGGGGCTGGTATTAGACAAAAGTACTGCAAACAAGACCAATTGGTCAAGTGTGCTAAAGGATCGGGAGAGTTGTGGTGCACGTATTGCAAGAAACCGTGGCAGACCAAAGAATGATGCTGGAAATTACATAGGAAACCATCCAGCCATGAATGGGGACAAAAAGTGGAAGGCAAGCTCATGTGTCGGTTTAAGGCTCAACTTAAGTGATTGGAGGACTTAATATGGAGGAAATTGAGAAATTAGAACTATGCTAGGGATCGTTGAAAAACTAGCAACTAACCATTCTCAACCAACGAATTAGGGTATGTGTTCATTGACCCTTTCAAGTAAAGGATCTAATCTCTCTTGGGTTAAATACTTTAGGTAGTGAGCTTATGAATGCATGGATCCTTGAATCTGGTGCTATGGGTCATATGACCCATATTTCAAAAAAATTCAAAACCTATAACCCCTGTCCTAGCAATAGAAAGATTGTTGTTGCTGATGGTTATACAACCACAGTAGTAGGAATAGGAGATGTTCAGGTTACTCTAAAATTGGTTCTTAAAAATGTTCTTCATGTTCCCCAGTTATCTACAAATTTGGTTTCCATACAAAAGCTTACCAAAGATCTAATTGGCTGTGTTATATTTTATGATTCTTGTTGCGAATTTTAGGACTAAGTTTCGGGAAAGAAGATTGGACTTGCTGAGGAACATAATGGACTTTATTATTTAAGATACATCAAACCAATAGGAACTCAGTGAATCTGCCATGTCCACGTTATTTTCTTCTTCCTATAAGGATGCCATCTGGTTACATCATAAGCGCCTAGACCATGTGTCATTTCCTGGACTAAAAATAATGTTTCCCTCTTTGTTCAAAGGAGTTGATATTTAGTATTTATATTGTGATATTTGTGAGTATGCAGAACAAACTCGTGTACCGTTTCCCATTAATAATAAAAGATGTTCCTTTTTGAATCCATAGTGATATTTGGGGGCCATCAACTATTCCAAACATCTCAGGATCTAAGTGTTTTGTAACGTTTATTGATGATTGCACAAGATTCTCTTGGATTTATTTACTCAAAACTAAGTGTGATGTGAGTAAATTTTTCCTATCTTTCATGAAATGATTCAAAATCAATTTGGCACCAAGATAAAAAACTTTCGTCCGGACAATGTTTGAGATTATTTCAATCAAATTTTCAGTCTGTATTTTCAAAAGGAAGGAAGGAATCATACACGAATCATCTTGTATCACCACTCCACAACAAAATGGAGTGGTCGAAAGGAAAAACCGACATCTTCTTGAGTGCACTAGAGCCTTATTATTTCAACAAAATGTGCTAAAACCATATTGGAGAGAAGATGTACTTACATCAGCTTATGTCATAAACATAATTCGATTTAGGGTCTTGGGGTTTCAAAGTCCTTTAGAAAACCTATTCAAATTCTACTCCGATATTTGATCCTCCTTCAATCTCATTCCTCGGATTTTTGGGTGTACTTCCTTTGTCCATGTTCATAGTCATAGCCGTGGGAAGTTAGATCCTTGCGCTCTTAAATGTGTATTCTTAAGGTACTCATCTACTCAAAAGGGTTACAAATGTTATCATCCACTAGCTAGAAAACTTTATATCTCAACTGATGTCACATTTATTGAACATAAACCCTATTTACCACTCCGTATTTTCATGGGGAGTCACATACGCTTGAAGATAAGGAAGATGAGGAGTCAAACTTTCCACTACTAGAGTTATCTAGATTTGAAACTCAAAAGTCAATTTCACAATTTGATGGGTTGAAAGAAAAAAAGGAAGGAGATGGTAAAATCTTTGATGAGTTCCGGATTGACAAAGTGTATGCAAGGGGAGGAGATCTGAGGCAAGAACAGTCTTCTGAACCAAGCTCTGGAAATGAGGTAACAATGAATGAATCAAGTCTAAATTCTACGTCACCACCAACCCATCATTCTACTAACCTCGAATCCTCTTATCTCGAGCCTCTTAGCCTCAATCAGACCTTCATTTACCTATTGCTGTAAGAAAAAAGACCCGAGAATGCACCGAAAAACCCCTACTCTCATTGCCTCACTTTGTCTCTTTTGAGAAGTTTTTCCCAAGCCATCAAAGTTTCCTTTCCACCTTAAACACAATTTCTATTCCTAGCCCATTGTTTGAAGCATTATTAAAGAAAGAATGGAGACTTGCTACGGAAGCAGAAATGGATACATTAGAGAAGAATGGAACGTAGGAATTGGTAGATTAAGTGGGTGTATGCCTTAAAATTTAAGGCAAATGGGAACCTAGAACGCTACAAAGCAAGATTAGTAGCGAAAGAATACACGTAAACATGGAATAGATTATTAAGAAACATCTGCTCCAGTAGCAAAAATTAATACAATAAGGATTTTGCTGTCCTTGGCTGTTAATTTTGATTGGGAATTGCAGCAGTACGATGTGACAAATGCCTTTCTTCATGGAGAATTAGAAGAGGAGATTTATATGGGCATTCCACGGGATTTAGTGGAGTTGAAAAGAACAAAGTTTGTAAATGAAAAAAGCATTATATGGGCCGAAACAATCCCCACGTGCTTGGTTTGGGTGGTTCGCCAAGGTGATGATAGTTGGTGGTTATAAACAAAGTCAAGGAGATCACACACTTTTCATCAAGCATTCGGTCTCAAGGGGGGTCACTATTTTAAGTGTGTATGTAGATAACATTATTGTGACAGGAAACGACGAAGTAGAGAAGGAGGCCTTGAAGCAATGTCTAACCAAGGATTTTGAAATAAAAGATTTAGAAAGATTGAAGTATTGCCTTCGAATTGAGGTGGATCGATCAAGGCAAGGAATTTTTATTTCTTAGCAAAAGTATGTCATGGATCTGCTGAAGAAAACAAGCATGATGGCTAGCAAACCGGTTGGAACTCCCATTGAACAAAATCACAGATTAAGTGAAACTCATGGGGATAAGACAGTGGACAGAGAGAGATACCATAAACTTGTTGGGAAACTCATCTCTCTCTCATATACTAGGCTAGATATAGCTTACCCAGTCAATGTTATTAGTCAGTTCATGCATGATCCTAGAGAAGTTCACCTACAGGCAGTCTATCGAGTGCTTCATTACTTAAAGGCACATCTAGGGAAAGGAATTTTGTTTTGAAAGGAATCTCTAATTGATCTGACAATCTACATAGATGCGGACTTTGCAGGGTCTCTAGTTGACATGTAATCAACTTTAGGCTATTGTACCTTTCTTGGAGGAAACTTGATATCCTGGAGAAGCAAGAACAGTGTGTGATAGCAAGGTTAAGTGCTGAAGCAGAATTTAGAGCTATGGCATCAGGAGTATGTGAACTGGTGTGGGTCAAAATTATTCTAGAGGACCTAAAGATTCAATAGAACAAACCAATGAAGCTATACCGTGATAACAAATCAGCTATAAGTATAGCCCACAACCTAGTGTAGCATGATTAGATGAAACACGTAGAGATAGATAGACATTTTATTAAAGAGAAGCTAGATAGTGGATTGATTTGTACTCCATAAGTCTCAGCACGATTGCAACTTACAGATGCGATGACAAAGGGACTGTGTAATAATGTGTTTCATGAGAATGTTAGCAAGTTGGGAATTGAAGATTTATATTACTCAGCTTGAGGGGGAGTGTAGGAAATCTTGGATGATTAATCTTAAGAGATATTTCAGGAAAGTTAGTAAAGGAAATCAAGGCTATTAATGTGTCCCTAAAATTAAGGGAATTAATTGTAATTAATCAGCTGTGGACCTTCCTTATATAGTGTAACAAAAATTGTATAGGTAGACTAGAATAAATTGTAAATGATATAGAATTACAGAATTAAATTTTCAATATTCTTTTCAACAAGTTCTAATGTATTTTGTCCTATCGTGGTGTATAAGATGATAGATAATATTGATAGCTGACTTATTATCCTAGTAGAGCTTGATATGGCCTTCCCATTTAACTGTCAAATTTTTTAGAATAATCTTCGATTAGAGTAGCGCACAAAATCCCAAGCAACACCTCTGACTTCTAATTTCACAGATGACCTTTTTACTACATTCTGCTTCTTGGTCTTCATGTTGTTACATTACCTTCAAGTAATGTATAATACCCGGTTATTGATCTTCTATCTACTAATTGTGGGTAGCTAAAGCAAAAAAAGAAGATTAGAGATTATGTTGGCCTAAATGAGCTCCTGCCACAACCTTCTTTCTGCTAGGGTCATGTATAGATCTGTTCCTTTTTTTTTCCCCTGCTAAATATCTCCTCAGATATTTTCTTGATTTATATTGCCCGTCTTTCCAATGAACTTCTAACAAACTTTTAACTTGCACTTTCTCTAACCACACCACTGGCACATACACATGCTATACTAAACATGTGTCACCCAAACAGACGACATTACACACCATCACAGAACACGGCACCACATTATAGAGCACACAACACTACACCAACAATGCTGCACAATACAACACAACCCAAACTGCACATAACATCCCCATGCTACACACCTACAACCCTCTTCTTCTATACATTTGTAATATAGGCTTGTGTATTCTTGGGGTTGTATCATTGGGTACTTGCATAATCTACGTCATTATAGACTTATAAAATAAGAGCGTTGTTCTTTTTTAACAAAATTTCTTTTCTCGTGCTGTCTTTCAAGTGATGCAACTCTCTATAAGCCTTTTGGAGATGAGGCTTTCTTGAATCATGCATGAATTGGTTGATTATGCGCCACTAAGCTATATTTAGTCGATTGTAAATATGTTATAGGACTTTACTAATTAGCCTCTGATACATCCTTTAATCATTAACTGCTGCTGCTTTAACTTCTCCTAAGTTGAGGTTTGGATTCATTGGGATAAAAATTTGTTTTCACCCGATCTTTCTTGTTTCCATCACCAACTTAATAATTTTTTCTGAGACACTATGATCCTCAATAGAAATATGCGACCTTTACCCTAGGTTCTACTTTAGTTTTCCCGATTTCTTTATTCGAAACTGTTACTAGTCTTATGCTTCTATTTATTCTTTTCCTTCATCAATTTTAGTTACTATGATGCCATTCCTGGACTCTGACTTTGTTTGTAATTAGACTCCTTCATGACTATAGCTAATCTCCTAAACTATGGTCTAGGTTATTGTTTCACCCCATAAAGGGCCTTTTTCAATGTGCACATTTGGTTGCCTGTACTACTTTCAAATCTTGGTGGGATATTAGTATAAATTTCTTCATCCAAGTGACTCTGAAGAATGTATTTTTAACTTCATATTTGTAGGAGTTGCCAATCAAAATGAGTACCTATGATAACAAATTTCTTACAATATTTTATTTTTGTAACAAGAGTAAAAGTTCCAGACAATTTATACCATAAGTCTAATTATACCCCTTGAATTGTGCTTTATATCTCTCAAGGGATCCATTAGCCTTGTATTTTAATGCAAAAATTCACCTGTAGTCAATAACGATTTTCCCTTTTACTTTATCAACAAGTATCCATGTTTTATTTATTTATTTATTTTTCCAATGCACTCATTTCCTCCTTCATGGCATCTTTGTGTTCCCTTTTTAGAATCGCCTCAAACAACATCACATGTAGCAAAGGTGTTTAAACTCTCAGTGAAGTTTTTATATGCTAGTGATAGATGCGTAAGAGGCTTAGTAATATAGTTGATAGAGTGGTTGCTTTGTGCATTCTCAAATGCCTTTCCTAACAGCAATAGGAAGATCTAGGTCATCCATTGGGTTAGTAGGTGTTTGGATAGATTGTGTGTGTATAGGTCACTTGGATCCCTATCGTAATCTCATTCTTAGAGTCTGAGTTGGATTCTTGAACTTGTGTTGGTTCTATAATAGCCTTCCTCATGAAATATAATTGAGAGAACCTTGTGAAATTTTGTGTGACACTAGCTGGATAGGAGAAGAGATGGTTTTAGTGGATGAATTAGATGGTGGCTTAAGAGATGACATAGATTCAGTGGAAGGATTAAAAGGTGGCTCAAAGCACTTGGGTTCATCAACTTTGGATCATAAGAAAGGTCAAGTGTTTTCAAAGGTTTAGGTTCAAAGGATTGAGTACTAATCTTCTATCATTGCGTTCACCAAAGAGAAAAGGGTGTGTTTACTATGAAAATGACACCTGTAGAGATGTAAAATTTTTTATATGATGGGTTGTAGCTTTTAGAGCCCTTTTGAGTAAATAATTAACCAAAGAAAACACATCTGATAGCTTGGGATCCAATTCATCCCTTCTATTACTGTGTACATGAACAAAAGCAGTAGCCCTAGGTGTGAGTTCATTTATAGTTTCAAAGTGAGAGTATGAACTAAGAAGTTCCTGGGGACTTTTTTCATCCTACACTCATGTGAGTAATTTATTTATCATCTACGAAGCAATAGGAATAGCCAGTTCTTCATAGGTTTTTGGAGCATTGGCTTGAAATAGTAAAGCATCAATATTGTTGAGTAATGTCTTTTTTTTTTTTTTTCTTTTTATTAACTTTCAGCTATCACATTTTGTTGAGAAATGTTGACACATGATGACTCATGGGTGATATCTTGTGATTGGCAGTTGGGTAACCAAATTTAGTTGAAATAGTGTTTAGTATCATCTATTCTGAATCTTTTTATTTTTACTT
This sequence comes from Combretum micranthum, assembly GCA_024138025.1. Taxonomy (NCBI): domain Eukaryota; kingdom Viridiplantae; phylum Streptophyta; class Magnoliopsida; order Myrtales; family Combretaceae; genus Combretum; species Combretum micranthum. Next base: position 1,604,820 of record JAMXBD010000061.1, on the reverse strand, counting down.
CAAATTGGTTTTGAACCGGTGGGTGAAATTTTGGTTTAATAATGCTAAATTAGAAATTTGTTTAAGAAGAGAGAGCCAAGTAATCCAGAATTAAGGATGCAAATCAATGAGCTCTTGATATATCAGTTGCTGTGGAATGGTTTCATATGTTGTTATGAACTAATTGAAAGGGTAAGGACTCCTTTATCACTAACAGGAAACTATATTAAGTATGTTTTCACTTTTCACCAATTCACAGTTGTAAAAATGAAACTCAAGAATTTGTAATCCTTGAAATAAATAAGGAAACATGTTTTTTCAGACTCCAAACGCTAGATGTCTTAGAATTTAATGATATAGCCATATGATGTTTTTTATCTAAAGAACGATGAACAAGACAGATAAATTAGTTTGAACTTTTTGAGATAATTCAAGGTGGTAAAGGACATATCATTTCTTAGCAAGTCCTATATTACTCCGCAAGTCCTCGTCTTAAAAAATGAATAATATGGGAAAGAGTAGCATAGCATTTATGATCACATGTAAGCTTTAGAGTGGAAGTTAGGCTTGATGACAAATTCGGTATGTGAATGACATTTTTTAAGGGTAATTGTAGTCATGACATGTGTCTCCTAATCCTACTACAGAAGCTAATGGACCATGGCCAATATATTTTTCTACTACCCGAGCAAGGGGTATAAGTGTGGAAATATATTACTACTAGGTGTTGTATATAATTATTGTCTTTTATGATAGTGGCTTAATCCAAACTTGAGTAGACTAGAATAAACTAGGATTGATGTTATAAAGATGATGGATTTTTCATCCAGTGTAGACCAACATTTTTGTGATTTTTTATTATTATTATTATTAGCCAGCATTTTGGTGATTATAAGGTAGGGCTAAAGCATGTTCTATTTTATTAATGCCATGTCCTTAGATCGGGTTTTCCCTCATGATTAGATTTGGCTAGCTAAGGGGACTCCATTTGTCACAAAAAAATAATTTGTTTTTTTTTTTTTTTTCCTGGTGTAGATGTAAGCCTTGTTAATCATAATATTGGAAAATGTACAGAAGCAACTAGTTGTGATTCCTTGCTCTACAATTTATTGATTTATTTTTAAATTCATGTATTTTAAATTTCCATTAAATAAGAAAAGTTACAAGAAAGGATTAAAAAAAAAAAAAAAGGATACAGAACCAAGAGTGGTTTTATTTAATTTCATGTTTTGTTTATAGTGGGATATGGCCCCTCCATTCCTCACATTGTAGTTGTATACCTCTCTCTCTCTCTCTCTCTCACACACACACACACACACACACACACACACACACACACACACACACAATATTTTTTGTTAAATATGTATACCCTACTTTTGGGCTACATGAAAAAACCAATTAATGCGAAATGTCAATTAACCAAAAAACTCAGCATTAGAGGAATTCTATACCTTTCTTCATTATTGTTTGTTCTATTTGTTGAATTGGGCTTGAAAGCTCTTTTTTGATTGATATTGCCTTTATAAATTTATGCTATATGTATAACTGCATCTAAAGTGGCGAATACGACATATATATATATATATATATATATAGGGTTTGTTTGCATTGTTTGAGTTTTATTTGTATTTGGTCTGTTTGATCTATTTATGGGTAAAAATGTCTGTTTTTTATCTGTATCTGTTTATTGACAAATAGTCTATTTGAAAACAATAAATATAGGATGTCCAAACGACCATAATAAGATGAACCAAACAAACCAAATAAATATAACACAAGAAGTCGATCCTTTCCTTTATAAGTGGCCATCTTCTGTGGTTTAGTTGTTTCTGGGGGAGAACATGTGGATGTTATAATAGGAGCTGCTGTAGCTGATGGAAAAGTAACACCAAAAGTGCAGTCACTGATTAAAATACTTCTCAAGTATCAGCATACTGAAGATTTTCGAGCAATAATATTTGTGGAACGTGTTGTGGCAGCTTTGGTTCTTCCTAAGGTTGGAGTGAAATTTTTCTTTAGTTCATAATTCATTGTCATTCTGACCTCTCTATATTCATTAGTTGTTTACTCACAATTAGGTATTTGCGGAGCTTCCATCTTTGAACTTTATTAAGTGTGCAAGCTTGATTGGGCACAATAATAGCCAGGAAATGAGGACATGCCAGATGCAAGACACGATTGCGAAGTTTCGAGATGGCCGTGTAAGTTTTTGCTGATCATATCTGAAGGATCCCAAATTTTGCACTGGCTAACATACATTAAATTTCTACTTATAGGTAACTTTGTTAGTTGCAACTAGTGTTGCTGAGGAAGGCCTTGATATTCGGCAATGCAATGTGGTTATCCGCTTTGACCTTGCCAAAACTGTTTTGGCCTATATTCAGTCACGGGGCCGTGCTAGAAAGCCTGGCTCAGATTATATTTTGATGGTGGAAAGGTATTTTAATCATGTTGTCTTGGAACAGCTGTTGTGTTTCCAATGGTTGCTCAAGTATTTATTTTTAATCTTTTACTCCAGGGCTAATCTGTCACATGCAGCATTCCTAAGGAATGCAAGGAATAGTGAGGAGACATTAAGGAAGGAAGCAATTGAAAGAACTGACCTTAGTCATCTTGAAGACACGTCAAGGTTAATTTCCCAGGATGTGAAACCAGGTACTGTCTACCAGGTGGAATCAACTGGTGCTGTTGTGAGCTTAAATTCTGCTGTGGGTCTAATTCACTTTTACTGCTCTCAGCTGCCCAGTGATAGGTGTGGTTGACTTCCTATCATAAGGTCTTTAGCTTTATATTTAATTTGGTTTTTCCTCACCATGACATTATATTTTCTTATTTCTATGTGAAGATATTCAATCCTTCGTCCTGAATTTATTATGGAAAAACATGAGAAGCCAGGTGGTCCTACTGAGTATTCTTGCAAGCTTCAACTTCCTTGTAATGCACCATTTGAAAGACTTGAGGGTCCTAGATGTAGCTCAATGCGCCTTGCCCATCAGGTCTTCTTTTTTTGGATCCTAACTGAGTTCTTTTTGCTGCTACAGTTATATCTAAGCTAGACTACATAATATCCTTAATGTGCAGGCTGTTTGTTTGGAGGCTTGCAAGAAGCTTCATGAGATGGGAGCATTCACTGACATGCTCTTGCCAGATAAAGGAAGTGGAGAGGAAGGTAAAAAGGTTGACCAGAATGATGAAGGGGATCCACTTCCTGGGACTGCCCGCCATAGAGAGTTCTACCCAGAGGGTGTAGCAAATGTATTACAGGTCAGATGATTATATTATTTGTAGATTTAAGAGGTACATTAGTAATCATGCTAAACAATTTGCTGCTCCTTGTTCACTTCTTGCGTTTGCAATCATGCACTCCCTAAAGCAGTGTGCAATAGCTATGCATATACATTTTACCCGATTACCCTGACCATTCTAGCATGCAGTAAACAAGTAGCTTTATAGCTAGTTTTGGCAGTGATGATGAACCTAGATGAAGTTTCCCTAAGGTAGTGTGCAATAGCTATGCGTGTACGTTTTACCCCATTACCAACCATTCTGGCATGTGATAAACAAAATAGCTTTACAGCTAATTTTGGCAGTTATGATTAAAAACCCAGATGAAGTTGTCAATCCAGAATACAATCATATCCACAATAACAAAGAAGAGTCATTGTTTCTCATTTCTATGGTGTAGATTTATCTATTTGCTTTCTTCCTTGGTTATCATCTTTTGATGGCTTCCAGAGTATAATTGGCACGGACAAAGAGACCTTGAAAAGCTAGCATATCCTTGATATTTATTTTCTTTTGAAGAGGAAGAGAGAGTTGATACTTAGCCTTGTATTAAGACCTTCCTGATACACAAGTTAGAGAAGTGCTGTGGTTGAGTACACACGACCTTATTATTCAAACTAAAGGTTGACATCTCCTTTAGATAGTTTGATTGAAAATGCAGCGACTGTCATTGCTTTGCAGTATGATGCAACAAAGTTTCAAGAGCTCCTACACAAAGTTATTTGTATATTGTTTTACGATAGTCACAAATAGAGCTCTCCAATTTTATTGTTGTTGACTGGTCTTTTCTGTTACTTATTATTATAGATGCATTTATGTCTCATCTTCAGTAGACAAATAGCATAAATGTGTGTGTGAACAATTTTTACTCTGTTCATTTATCAAAAGAAAATAATCTGAAACGAGAGGAGTAAGAAATAGATTGTGAAAATCTTGGAGGTATAGCTTGTTCCATTTGTTGTTTTTTTTTTTTTTTTTGGGCGCTTGCATTAGCCCAAATGCATTTTAATTGCCGAATTCTTGACCTTGGTACTGTTTTGACCCTTGGTGTAGTGTTTGAGTTTTCAGGTCTCTTGTTTATGTTGATGGGGTTTTTGGTGTCTTTCAGTGTCTCGATGCTTTTCTTTGTTTATTTTGAAAATTAATGAAAATATAACCTTATGCAAAAAAAAAAATAAAAAAAAAAAGTTAATAATACTCTTTGTTTCAAACATATTTATTCTTCAATGGTTTCTACTTGTCTATTTAATGATGGAGTTCATCTTTTCTTTTTCCATAAATGATGTAGTACCTATGGACTGCTTATGTTATAAAAAATTTTCAGGGAGAGTGGATCTTGCAAGGGAAAGATGGTTTCACTGATTCCAAACTTCTTCACTTGTACATGTATGCTGTCACGTGTCTGAATGTTGGATTGTCAAAAGATTCATTCCTAACACAAGTTTCAAATTTTGCTGTACTGTTTGGCAATAAGCTGGATGCAGAGGTACTTTTATTTATTTTTTGGGTAGATATGTACTTTTATTTTTTGGCATTGTGGAATTGAAACATAAGGCTATTTTCTTGAGCACACTGTGGATTGTAGGTGTTATCGATGTCTATGGATCTATTTGTCGCGCGAACCATGATAACAAAGGCATCCCTCGTTTATAGAGGGGCGATTGATATTACACATAATCAGGTTTATCCTTCTTTCACTTGAATATTCTTTTCTATTCACTTCTTGCTTCATGGTTTTGCTTTATTAATTGTTTGTGTTGGCTGTACACAGTTATCATCACTTAAGAGCTTTCATGTGAGATTGATGAGCATTGTACTGGATGTGGATGTTGAACCTTCTACAACTCCTTGGGATCCTGCAAAGGCATATTTATTTGTTCCTGTGGTTGGCGATGAATTTATAGATCCTCTTAAAGAAATTAACTGGGATTTGGTCAAAGAAATTGTTGAAACAGATGCATGGACCAATCCACTTCACAGAGCTCGACCAGATGTTTATCTTGGTACGAATGAGCGTACCCTTGGTGGAGACAGAAGGGAGTACGGATTTGGGAAATTGCGCCATGGCCTGGCTTTTGGCCACAAATCCCATCCAACCTATGGCATTAGAGGAGCTGTTGCACAGTTTGATATTGTCAAAGCTTCTGGGTTAATACCTACCAGAGATGCCCTTGAATTGCATAAGCATCAGGATTTGGCTAAAAAAAAATTGGTAATGGCTGATTGTTGCATTAACCCAGAAGATTTGGTGGGAAGAATTGTTACAGCAGCACACTCTGGGAAAAGATTTTATGTGGACTCAGTAGTTTACGAAATGACGGCAGAAAACCCATTCCCTCGAAAAGAAGGCTATCTTGGCCCCCTGGAGTACAGCTCATATGCTGATTATTATAGGCAAAAGTAAACTGTCTACCATTTTAAGTTATTTGACCATATTATTTACAAGTAACTAATTCTGCTATCTTTTGTTTTTCCTTCCCTAACGTTTCTAGTCTAATTTTGGAGTGAATAGCCGTACTACCTCTTAGTGTGCCTGAAGAAGGGAAGCTTATCTTGATCCTGGAGGCAAACATGAACTACTTCCATTAATTACAGAAACAAGATCTATTATTATGAAGCCCCATAGATTTTTTGGTAGTAGTTCATGAAACCTCTTGGAGAGAAGAAGCTTCTCTTTCTTCTGGTGCAATTAAGGGGCATATGGCCATTCTGTCCTGTTTTGTGTTTTAACAGGTATGGAGTTGAGTTGAGCTATAAGCAACAGCCTTTAATTAGAGGACGGGGGGTTTCATATTGCAAGAACCTTTTATCTCCAAGATTTGAGCACTCAGAAGGTACCATGTACCTTCTTTTCAACCTCCTCTTTATTGTTGAGATGTCTATGCTTGATTGCACTGTGTATCCAAACATTTCAAGTTTTGTTATTTTTCACTTATATATAATGCTAGAGCTCTTTTTTTGTATGTAAAGGTGAATCAGAGGAAAGTCTTGACAAAACATACTATGTATTCCTTCCTCCGGAACTCTGCCTTATACATCCACTTCCGGGTTCTCTTGTTCGAGGTGCTCAGAGATTGCCTTCTATAATGAGGAGGGTTGAAAGCATGCTGCTTGCGGTCCAACTGAAGGATGTCATAAATTATCCTGTCCCTGCTTCCAAGGTGATTTATTTTTAGTATTTTTTATGCTAGTGTTTTATGGATTGCAGGTCTAATGGATTTGTTGCATGGACAGATTTTGGAAGCATTGACAGCAGCCTCATGCCAGGAGACATTTTGCTATGAAAGAGCAGAACTACTGGGAGATGCCTACCTAAAATGGGTTGTCAGCAAATTTCTGTTTCTTAAATATCCTCAAAAGCATGAAGGTCAACTCACCAGGATGAGACAGCAGATGGTGAGTAACATGGTTTTGTATCAGTATGCTTTAAACAAAGGACTTCAGTCATATATACAGGCAGACAGGTTTGCTCCATCCAGATGGGCTGCTCCAGGGGTTCTACCGATCTTTGATGAGGACACAAAGGATGGAGGAACATCCTTGTTTGACCAGGAAAGTTCTCCCACCCATGATGAGTCTGCACTGGATCTCCATGTTGATGGTTATGATGACGATGACATGGAAGATGGTGAGCTTGAGAATGATGCGAGTTCTTATAGGGTTCTCTCCAGCAAAACATTGGCAGATGTTGTTGAAGCATTGATTGGAGTATATTATGTTGAAGGTGGTAAGTCTGCAGCTAACCATCTTATGAAATGGGTGGGGATCCTGGTTGAATTCGACAATGAAGAGATAGAATGTGAAAGAAGGCCATCCAATGTGCCAGAAAGTATACTCAGAAGTGTCGACTTTGATTCTCTGGAATCTGCTTTAACAATCAAATTTAAAGATAGGGGCCTCTTGGTAGAAGCTATAACTCATGCTTCTCGGCCATCTTCTGGGGTCTCCTGCTACCAGCGGTTAGAATTTGTTGGCGATGCAGTATTGGATCATCTCATTACAAGGCATCTCTTCTTCACTTATACTGATCTTCCACCTGGTCGCTTGACCGATTTACGAGCTGCAGCTGTAAACAATGAAAATTTTGCACGTGTTGCTGTTAAGCACAAGCTACATTTGCACTTGCGACATGGGTCCAGCGCTTTGGAGAAGCAGGTTTAATGTCTTTCCTGTCGTAGTTCTATTAATGTCTATTGAGCATGCTATGCTGAATTTGATCGGACAATCTGCTCAGGTGAGAATCTTTCATATCTTGTCTAATTTTCAGATACGGGACTTTGTAAATGAGGTTCAAGAGGAACTGTTGAGACCTGGTTTCAACTCTTTCGGTTTGGGAGATTGTAAAGCTCCTAAAGTTCTTGGTGACATTGTTGAATCCATAGCTGGTGCAATTTTTCTCGACAGTGGACATGACACTGCAGTCGTTTGGAGGGTTAGTTGCACATATGAATATTGTTCTCTACATCTCTAATAGTAATTTTTTGTTTCTCCAGTTGAGGTGGTGAATTGTAGTATAGGTGAGATGGAGTGCCGATGGATATTGTAATTCCCTCTTTATGTTGCAGGTTTTTCAACCTTTGTTGCATCCTATGGTGACTCCTGAAACACTCCCAATGCATCCTGTACGAGAACTGCAAGAACGGTGTCAGCAGCAGGCTGAAGGTCTGGAGTACAAGGCCACTCGAAATGGAAATCTGGCTACTGTTGAAGTCTTCATAGATGGCGTGCAGGTGGGAGTAGCCCAGAACCCTCAAAAGAAGATGGCACAAAAACTAGCTGCCCGCAATGCTTTGGCTGAACTTAAAAAGAGGGAGACATCTTCTTGTAGAGATGATGTTGGCGATGGAAAGAGAAAAAATGGGAACCAAACATTTACAAGGCAAACATTGAATGATATCTGTCTACGAAGGAACTGGCCAATGCCACTTTATAGGTACGAAACGATTAATATCCTTAATGTCCGGTAACTGGAGATTTTTGTATTGATTGATTCATTGATGTCAATCAGGTGCGTCCATGAGGGTGGACCTGCACACGCAAAAAGGTTCACGTTTGCAGTTCGGGTGAATACTACTGACCGTGGATGGACTGATGAATGTGTGGGAGAGCCCATGCCTAGTGTCAAGAAGGCCAAGGACTCTGCTGCTGTTCTTCTTTTGGAGCTCCTAAATTCATGGTATTCATAACATCAAATTGCTAGTCTGGAAGGAGGTGATCCCTTGTTTACAGTCATCATATTCTTCTTGTTGTTTTTGCACCATGCAAAATACCTATTTTGAGATCTTGATGTCTGGAAAACTATATAATAAAGGCTCCAATGCGTCTGAGATTTTGCGAAGACTATTCATAAGTCTTCATGCTACCATAATAATTCATTACGTTGCGCTTGGTTTATAAAGTGGAAGAGCTATTCACTCATAAATACCATGCAGTAACATTTTCCTAAAGGTTTATTTTGTCATGATTCATATCAGTAATTCTGTCATGATTGTTACCGTACATAATTTGATGAATAATGTACGTATGTAATGCTTTATCGATGTATGCTTGTAAGATCTATGCAAAATGCAACTCAAAATATTCACTTAGTCCGAAAGCCTGGTTGAAAATATTATTAAGGAAAATTGGTGACAACTAATCGCAGCCGGTCGGATTATTTTTCATTTTTGGTGCATTTTAGTTTTTATATATTTGTCACAAATCAATTCGTTGGTTTTAGAAGTTTCTTTTGGATGGAATGTTCCGAAGTCAGACTACTGTTGAAAGAGTTTACAGCTACGTAAAAACAACTATATATTTGTTTTTTCTTTTTATCTTCTTTTTTTCCCGCTCATCATTTCATTGCAGCAGGAGGAAGAGGAAGGGGTCGAATCTGGTGTATTCACCGCACCTGGAGGACCCCAGTTAGATGTCATTTGGTCCATGATATTATTATTATTATTATTATGACAAAACTAGTGACAAGCTCATCTATAAGGATCTAGCGGAAACGGGTTTGGGGTAGCTACATTTTATCCAAATGTTGCCCAAATCAAAACAGTCGTGGGTTTAATTAGAAAATAATTATTTTGTGTTTGGTATGGAAGAATCATTTCTAATGGAATGAATTGAAATGGAATTGATTGGATTGGAATAGAATGGAATGCAATGAGTTTCTGAATGACAAATTCATTCCTATGTTTGTATGGTTACATGGAATGGAATGAAATGAAATAATTGTTTTTAATAATTAATGCAAAGAAAAACATATGATAGGATAAAAGGGTAATTACATTTTGTACATTAATGAAATTGGAACATAATCGATTCTATTTTTGAAAAGGCGAAATCGAATTGCCCTTTAAAGTTGAAATCATCGATTCTAAAGAATTGTGATTTCGGCTTTTAAAAGTACATCCAAACATTAGGAATGGAATGGAAGCAAAATCGTGATTTCATTTTGGATCTATTATGGTGTGCCAAACATAACATTATTGTATTTTGACTAGTGTAAAACTAATTTGTAAATATATTATCTATGTTATTTTTCAAGTGACTTGAGTTTTATAAAAAATATCAATATTACTTGGGAAAAATATCAAATTTGGTACTTGAATTTTGCACACAATTTTAAATTGGTATCTAAATTTTAAACTTGTTAATTTAATATCTAATTAGACTTTTGGCAGCTATTTTTTACTATTTTACTAGTACCGTTTGCTTTAAAAATTGACATGAAAAAAGCAATTTGGTAGTGCTAAAAAGTATTAGGAAAAGTAGTAAATATCAATAACTATTTTTTGTATGTCAACAAATAGATTAAACATTATTAAGGAGATATGAAAAATAGTCTCGAAAAGTTTTGTGGGTATTAAATTGATCACTTTATAATTTATAGGAACCAATCATCCTTCTCATGGCGAATTATTATTTTTCATTTATATTTTTGTTGTTTTTTTATTATGTTATAATTAATATTATTTTATTTTTTAATAGAACATTATATTTAAATTCAAACTTAAGCCGCTTTTCTAACTTTGTGAAATAAACTCATCAAGCAAGTCCATATTACTTCATAGGCTTTTATTTCTTAATTAGAGTTTGCGCTAATTTTACTTAGATACAAGTCTATTTCTTAAAATTATTTCCATGTGAGATATCTTTGTGTGTAATAGAAGTGCTCAACAGCCATTAAAGCTCCTTCTAGATGAGTTCCTTGATATGCTTTCCATTGCATGACAGATGCTCAAAATTGAAACTGAAAGGCCTTGGGCAGATAGGCTCATTGTTGACACGATGAAGCATTCAAGAGGTGAATTCCTTCTTGAGAAGTTTTGGGGTCTTTTAATACCTCTTAGGCATTTGTTGGGATCAAATACAAGCATTTTCTCTAATAGATCATGGCTTTAGGAGACATGGTTGGAAACCTCACTAACATTTGCTTTATTTACTCTACTTTATACTTTCATATGATGATTTATATATGTTCCATCAAAACAATTAATAAATTGATGAAAAAAATTGCTCTTAGAAATATTCTACGAGACATCATAGATCGGAGAATTGCAAGAGGGAAAATGTCAAAACATTACATATCATGAATAACTACTTTGCAACCAGCCTTCATTAGATTGGAGGGATAGAGGCCGGTTCCATTCAAAAGGAACATTTTAACGAGATACCCAAGATGAGCTGTTTTGGATGCAATTGATATTCCAAGCTTGGAAGATCTGAGAGTGCTTTTCCTCTAAAGTGGTGATACAATTTCATTTGAATGTTGGGAAAAAAAATGTTTCCATAGTACGAAACGAAAAATAAGATCGTACAACCAAAATCATCACCATAACATATAGTTGTTATAATCACTTTCTATAATCCTTAACTTGTAATTAATGGTTAGTGATGTATGAATTAATGAGAGAAAGTGTACATGAAAGGAAAATTTACAGTAACCCATTAAGGCCGATGCAACGAAGGCTAATACCGCACAACTAAATTTTGGCAATGCTTGAACTTGGTTGGTGGTTCGAAGTTGATGGTGTGACTTGTCACGATGGTGATTGTTGTGACTGTGTGGTCACATATGGTGGTTGGGTGTTTGTTGAAGGTCATCAATGGTGGCCATCCAACATTTAATAGAGAGAGAGTGAGTCAACGAGAGAAATTGGGGAGCGGATTTGATGAAGAAGATGGAGTTTAGAGTAAGGATACGGTGATATGGTTCCTAGTAAAGATGGAGAAACCAAGGGACGGAGGGGGGGGGGGGGGGATTTAATAGAGAGAGCTTTTGTTTGGGGAAGATCATTAGTGAGGAAGAAGATGGAATTCATTCCAATTGGGTTTTATCTCTTATAATGGGTGATCTCTTATCTTACATTGGTGAAATGTTGATTATGAACCTTTTATATATTTACTAAGTAGTGAAAACATGAATTGATTTCTTGTTTATGACACTAATTGAAATTAATTCCTTAAATAAGTCAAAATGAAAATAATTACCAATTTACCACACCAAAATCTTGTTCTTATCACAGGATATATGTATATTTAAAGTACGGAGCAATATCGCGATTATTAATCGCGATATCCGTACAAAACACTTATACCGCGATTAATAATAGCGATATTGCGACTATAGTCAAACATGAAATCGTGATTTTTTCACGCGATTTTTGTATAAAATTACATATCCTATTTCTTAAATGCGATTTTGCAACTGGAAATTGGTAATTAATTTCATCCAAACGGTATATTAGTAATTATTTTGTATAGGGACCTTAGACATGTATTGAACTCTGAAAACATGGTTGAATTTAATTTGAAATTTAAATTGGTGGAGAACTTAGGGATAAGAGTAGGTTTGTGGTGGATTGGGCTCTTGAGAGGCCCAACCGATTTTTGTTCTTATAATGAAATAAAATTAATTATAATGAAAAACAAATAAAAATTAATATTTACCATCCTAGAAAGAAAATATAAATAAAAAATAATATAGTGCTACGTCATATGATATGTGTCACGACATGATTGGTATGTTGCAAAAAATTATTTGTATTATTTTTTAAGACATGCAGTTTAGTTTTATCTAAAAGTATCAATACTATTAAATACTATTAAGGGACATATATTAATATTTTATTGATCTAATAAATTAATTTAATAAAAATTTTATTAATAAAATAAATAAAATATCAAAAAAGTACTTTTAACAAGCTAGAAAATCGAAAAAAAAAATGTAAAAACTCTAAAATTTACAATACTTTTTAATGAAGCTCCTATTACCTATTTGTTAAAATGATTGACACTAGCCATGAATTTTGCGAATAGATTAAACGCAGATAAAGTTTAGTCCTTTAATATATAATAGTCCATTAATATAATTGCGGGTGAATAAGAGATAGCGGACAATCCAACCATTTATACTTTTTTTTTCCCTTTCTTTGTCTTTTGGGGAGCCATCCAACGGTTTTTATTTATACTGATATATTTGAAATATATAACATGTACATGGCCTACACCCATTGGCAAAAGCACCAACAATGAAGTCGCTCATAATTCCACTCACCAACGACGCAGTCTCAATCACTAAAATCCTTCTGTTACGTATACCGCTATATATGATTATGGTTAGTTAATTAATGGATGATTTTTTTTTTATTTCTTTTTGTGGGTCACAGGATAATTACAATACGATCATTACAACATCCTAATGTAGGAAAATGAACTCGGTTTCTCAAGGATGATGATCTAAACCGGATATTATTAGGCTACAAGGCCATTGATATTGCATGATTTTCTTACTTATTCAATTGGAGATTTACATCTATTTTAAGACTAATAATAATACACACTATTTTGATTAACTTAATATTATTATAAAATCCGTATTAGGTAATTGAATCCATCATAGATTTTAAGGATTTCATAATGTAATCTTGGTGACTTGGTTGATTGTGTATTTTATAGGGAAGAAATTGTATAATTATTGACCTATCCAAATAAAAATTACATATATACAAATTATATAAAATTAATTACCAAAATGCCAATGCAAAATTGAATCTATAAGATGCGATTCTATTATTAAAACATGAGTCGCATCTATATGTGTTAATACATAAATCGCATCTTAGAAATGTAATTTATTAAGGAAATATGTTTATTGCATTTCAAAGATGCGATTTAGCACTTGACAACTTTTAAAAATCTGCATTTTAAAAAGGCGACTATTTAGAAAAATTATAAATCACATGCTGAATATGCGATTTAGCATTGGTTGCTTTGTAGTAGAATCATCTTATTTGTATTTAGGACATTTTTTCTAGAAAAGTTGATAGATACATTTTTCATCCCTTTTATAGGTGTTATAAAGTTTATCATGTGTTTTAAATTATTTGTCTCCATTGAAAACAAAACCCTAATATTTCTCTTCTCTCTCGCTTCTCCCTATTGCTAGTCTTGCAACATTGCTCTCTTTTGTTAGCCCTACTCTTGTCCCTTTCTCTTTTCTTGGAGACACCTTTGAGTTGTCTTTTTGACGCGCGATAATGATATATGTTTTAGTAAAATAAAATCTTTAACAACCTTTACCCCATTTTAATATCGTTTGAGAATGGATAATTCTTTTATTCTAAAATCCTTTTAACATGTTTAAGAAGAGTAATAGTAAGGAATAATGAAGATTAGTAGTAAATCAATAAAACCGAATATTTTCCTTTTGCTAATAGAATATTAACTAGTAGAAATTAGGGATGTGCAAAAAAACTAATGAAACCAAAAAATTGAACTAAAACTGGAAAACCAAAAAAAATATGGTTAACTAGTCCGTTAGTTTCGATTTAGGATTACGGTTTTATTTTTTTTTTTCGTTTCGGTTTGTAAATATAAAAAATGGACGGTTAATGTTTAATCATTTCAATGTTTATAAATATATTATATATATAATTTACATATACATATAATTTAAATATGTTAATGTTTTAGATTTTAATTAAAGTACTATGTTCTGTCCTATGTTTGATGGAAGTTAATGTGGTAATTGATTTGGTTTGATTTTGTTGATGATGATACATCCAAAGCTTATTTTCCCATTTTTCCTTAATTTGATTTTCTTTTTTTACCTCTTGTAATATATGTAATAATTAAAAAAAAAAAACTTTATGATAAAGGCTAAAAAATAAGATTAATAGGAACTATCAATTTGATTTGTTGAATCCATTAAGTTAAATGGATAAAAACCGAAAATTGAAAAATTAACAAAAAAACCCATTAATCGTTAAAACTGTTAATCATTTATAATGGTCCGGTTAAGAATCGAGATACTGAAAAACCGATCATTATTGTTAGATTCAAAAAATAAGGTTATGAACTGATTAACCGAATCATGAACATCCCTAGTAGAAACTTAATTACATCTTTTTGGGATAGCAGAATATATTTGGTTGATAGAGTGTTAATCTTGGAAGAGATTCATGAGAAAGTATTCATCTTCTTCATAATTCTTTCAAAGGTTAACATTGATCATACCCTTGCCATTCATCCTTTAACCTTTGGTCCAGTTTCACCATTAAATTGGCGTTAGAAAATTCCCCTAGGTTATGAATCTTAAAAAAAAATAAAAAAAGAATGAGTATGAAACATGTGAAAAAATGGAACTTAGAGTTAACAATTTAACATATAGGATTTAATAAAAAAAATCTATTTGATCATGCATTAGGCCAACTACTTCCTTAAGGTGGTATACCAACATCCCATTAACTTGGTTAATCTTCTTTTCCCTAAGTTTGACTCCTTGATCCCCCTTTTGCCTTAGTTAAGTACACTACTCAATATGGCTAACTAATGACTTCTCAAAGATCCATAACTTCAACCTAACAGGTTTATAATAAAGGATACAAGCAGAATATGGGCTTTACTCTTGGGATCTTATCTCTTGATATATTTGTATAGATTTGATCTATTATATGTTGATTTTAGGTGTTAATTATAAATCTAGTGTTTGTTATGGCATTGAGCCAATATTAAGTAAGTGATTGTTATGGTCTTGCGTAGGCTGGATAGATTATTTATGACCATCCAATGAAATGAGCACATGTACTTACTTATACATAGCTTGGGTTGGGATCTATGGATGGGAAATCATGGGCAATGTTTTTGTGGCTTCTGAAGGGATGGATTCTAGAGATAACATGATAAGTTAAGAGTTTATGCACATTCATGGCCTAACAAAACAAATCATCAATGAGGGACCATCACTGATATAAGTCAATTAAGCAAGGATAAAGTTGGTTCGAGTGGTATAAATGGACTGTATTTTTGATGCCATGATATGGATAATGAACCCTATATGAGACAATTTCTTTTGGCTGTTGGTGATGCAAACTCAAATCGTTCCTTACATGAGTTGTTGTTGTTTGGTATCATTGTGACATGTGTCTTGTTTCCCAATGATGGTATCATTATGACATTGGTATTCTAATGCGACATTAGCATCGTTTGTAATGTTGTATCATATATGATTGATTGTATGTAATGAAAGTTTGAATTACTTCGAATCTTGAAATGCCAAAATTGTATCATTTGTTGTGCTTCAATATATAACTTAATGAACCTTGTTTGACTCATTTAGTAATTATAGGCTTGTGTGAAATTTGACTTATGCTTTGTGTGATGCAACAGTTGCATGGTAGGCTTCATAACTTACCCATTTTAGATTTGTGTTTCAGCTGCTAGGGGTTTTTCACATTGACTAGAATCCACGGTGGATTGAACATTGCCCTTAGTGGTGCTAATATGATTGGATCTAATACTAAGCTTCCCCACATGGTTATTCCAATTGTCAAAATTGCTTGGTAGTAGTTTGACTAGTGAACTAAGATAGGGAGTGATGCCAGTGCATCCAATATATTTAGATTATAGGTGGAATTAGATCTAAGCTATGTTGTATGTGATTCTTTAGAATATGTATTCGGATATTGTAAAGATGTTAAGAACACATTGAGCCATAAGAGTTGAAAGATTTATTCATGATTGTGGATTTGATAGGAGGTTTTGAATCTTGTACATTTTTTTTTTTAACTTCTTTGAACTTTGTCCTTTGCTAAAGCATACATGAATAAATCCACAATCATGACTTACTCAAAAACTTATTATAGTGGATTTGATAGTAGGTTTAGAACAAATTGAATCAAATTATTATAAAAGCTAAAAGATTCATTCAAAATTCAAAAACCGATCGAGTGAGGCCTCAACATCGTAGTAACAAATCTACTATCAAGATTCAAAAACCTGTTATAAGAGATTTTTGTTAGTACTTCTTAGAATTATTTTGTTTTTTTGAAATATTTTTTTATAAGGAAGTTAAAAACTAATAATATGGAAATGTCAGGTGGCTAAGACTGCGCAACCTTCTGGATCTGTGTGTTCATGAGCCCATATCACTAGTGATCTTTAAAATTTAGCTTATCTTGGACATTGTGCTGATGTTTTGAAATTTTAAAAGAAATGTGGGTGTAACAATTAAAATGCTCACGTCCTCGTACAGGAATCCATCAAAAAAATCAAAATGTAATGAAAATTGAAAATCCTATATGAAAAAAAAAAAAAAAAACACATTGGATATTTACTGTATGTTGAAATAAAACTTATAAAACCTATGACTTGGTGGTATTATTCTGATTTTTTAATAAGATCTGTTACAACTTAGATAATAGAAGACAAAAACAACCAGTTAGTACAAGATTATATTTAGATAGAATAATTGAGATTCAGCCTAAACGGTTAGGAAATTAACAAAAATAACTAGATTGGTTTAGATTTGTAACAAATCAACAAAATTATGCAACAGACATAACAGATCTATTATGATCTTAATCAGTATAAATAAACGAAAGTAGAAAAGGAAAATGATTCTTGACCCTTTATAAAATAGAGTCTCTTGACTAAGAAGTTCTGGCACTACTCCGAAGCTGCCAATTTTGCAAACAACAAACACCATTATAGTAGAGATATTAAAGTAACAAAGAAGAAGAGATATTAGAGTTTGTTACCTAGAAAGTGTGAGGCGGAAATAACTGAGAGTGGTAAGAAGTAGGGTTATTAGCGGTAAAAGAGCTAGGCTTATTATCTGAGTGGGCCAAGTGCTAATATGATCTATCATATTTGAATTTTTTTCTCCAATTATAATAGTAAATAAATAAACAAAAACTCCAAGTATTTTCGGTGGATGTAGAAGATGTATTATTATTGAAGATACCATTTAGCTAAATCTTTCAATAATTATATATCCAATGCAGTAAAACATATGCTTTTGCTTATTATTACACTCTTTCTCGAGGGAAATATAGATTGAATCTGTGTTATTAGGATTTGATTCACGGTTTCTAGTGAATTTAAAATGTTGTTTTATTGATTATGAGTCTAGATTTCCAGTCCCTTCTTCCATTTTGTGATTACATTTATGAAATTACTATTTTTAATAAAAAAATTCTTAATAGAGAAAAGAAAAAAAATATTTTTCTTAATGAACATATGCATCAAGCTTATGATTGGAAGGAATAAAAGAATTAGGAAAAATGTTTTTATAGCATTTTTCTCTTGTTTAGAGAAGAGAAAAATGGGCAAGGGGTTGATTTAGATGAGAATATTTTCCTTATTTTAACATGCCTTGTTCACTTTTAAATTAAAAAGAAATAGGAGAGAAGGTAAAAATTATAAATAAATAAATAAAATAAATTTCATTTTATCTCTTCTCTACTTACCTCTTCACTTTCTTATTATTTTTATCCGTATATTAATAACTTTTAATCATAATTTATTTATCTTTAACAATAATGATTATGATTGTTTTCCATATTCTTTTTTTTCTTCTTTTTGCCTATTCCTTTTCTTCTTGTTAAACGAAGAGTAAGATTTCTATGTCATCACAAAGCATGTAACTGGATTAATTAAAAGGGTTTCAGATCTTAATATTGCTAATGACAATTAAATAATTAGAATTAGGTTAATGACGGAGGATTGGTGTCCAATCTCTAGGCTGGATCATCTAAATCCTAAGCCCTTGGAATAGGAAAAAAATTGAATTGCCCCTTTCCCAAAGACCAATAGTCACTTGTTTCAAAGTTTCAAATGTACTATCCCCAACATCGTTACTCTTACGGTTGGTGTATTCCATTCCAGGCTTTTAAATGCTAACAAAAAATTCTTCTTGGATTACAATGTGGTCAAGAAAAATAAATAAATAAAGATTTAATATGTATGTATATTTTGTAGTTATTCGTGATAGTTATTATGATGGGTAAAATGTTAAGATTTTATCTATTTTTAATGGCACGTTCACTTTGCTGAATGGAATAAGAGGAGAATGAAATTCTAATTCAAAGAGAATGTAATAGGGTTGTAATAGCTATTACAATATTCACTTGATGTAAAAAGTAAAACAAGTAATTATTAAAATAAAATATAAAATATCTATAATGCCTCTGAATTTATTATAAAGAAAACTGTATATGTGTTATTTTCAAGACAAGTGTATTTATAACAAAGTTAAAAAAATAAACTAATAATTCATGGGATGAAGATATAAATTGCTATTCATCATTTTAGTAATAGCAAAATATTACACATGACATCTCACTCTTCTCTCTCTCTCTCTCAAATCGCAACATTCCAATACACATAATTTTTCTTTTTTGTTGGACTTGGTTGTGTAGTTTGTTAGAAAACTGTGATCAATATATGGCTTTTGAATATGACAGTTACTAATGGTCTTATAATTTAGTATCATTAACCTTTATCGAAGAGGAAAAAAATGTCTATTCCACTCTTCTTCCATTATTAGATAAAATAATGGATAGCAATTTGTTCTTACACTCTCATAAATTGCAATTGGATACTTATTCATCATCATTTCATAAATATCTCTACCTTAGAAACATTGCTACCACTATCACCAGTATTAACTATAGAAAATGTAATAATTGCTATTACAATGGTGGCATTATCAATATTTTACTTTTGTTTTGACATAATTCACTCTTCTTTTTTTTTCAATTAAACGGGATAATGTACTTGTAATGATTTTATTTCATTTTGATTAAATTATAATATTATTTCTCCCTTATTCCATAAACATATTGTGCTCAAGTCAAACCTAGTTCAAGAAGCAATGGTTCCATGTGAACCTAGAACTAGGCTCTTGTGGTATGCTTCGTGGTAAAGTGTCTATGGTCTGGTGAGAGGCAAGATTCAAGGTGAATCCCCTTTTTTGCTAAGTGGGTCAACCATGGGAAGGTCTTATCCAAATAAGATAAATTATATTAGTGGATCATAACATTTGGGGATAAGTTCATTTTTGGTAACAACGTTTAGAAAAGTGATTCAATTCAAGTCTCTGTGGACACATGTCAATAGGGAAAGTTATCACATGTTAACAGACAGCGGCATGTGTCCATGAAGACCTGAATGAATCACTTTTTCAAACGTTATGGCTCAAAATGAACTGGCTTCCAAATGTTGTAACCTCTTTTTAATCACTCCAAACACAATGATCCAAAATGAACTTATCCTCAAACATTGTGACTCATTGGTGTAATTTACCCTATCTAAATACAAGTCTCGGTGAAGGGGTTTTTGATGCTTGTGGGTGGTCTTACAACCATTGATGGTTAATTCAACAATTAATGTTGGTTGGCGGGGGGGGGGGGGGGGGGGGGGGGGGGGGTGTGTGGTGTTAAGATTTCCAAGGACCAAGGTGAAATGGAGAATACTCAAATGAAAAGAGGAGGAATAGGAGGGGTAATATTCATTAATCACTATTTATTATTTAATGGGATATTATTACTTCATAAGACAACATACATCCTATATAAATATAATAATTATCTTATTCTAAGGAATTGAGCTAAAATAGAATAGGATTTTTTTTTTATTAAATAACATGAAGGATTGAAAGTGTTTTGACTCTTAAAATTTTTTTATAATGGTTTCATAAAGTGGCACTATCCTTTTTATGTTCTTTATTGGAAATTATATGGTCCAATCGTTAATTTTGCGGGACTAGTCCCATCACCATCCAACGGCTCATACATTATCCAATTGTGATCGAATCACTAAATAGTTAATGGATGGGCCGTCAACCGAATCGTAGAAGCTCCTATTCTTTATATGTGTGTGTGTGAACAAGAATAATACCAAAGGGAATAATGATCATTATAACGAAAAACTTTACTAAATCAAAAGATCAGGGTAAATAAATCACGCTTTTTAGAGGGATAAATAATCTCAAAAAATAAACATCTCACCCTTGGAGACTATATTTATGTGACAATCACCAAGTTCTTAAATTCAAAAAATAGGTTTTGCTTTTCTTTTTTTTCCTGTAAAATGGAAAACTTAGTTTGTGTAAACAATGTAATTATGAAATTTACTCAAATAAATATCATTTCCTTATTTTATTTTATATATGTATAAACATATATATTATCATATGACATATGTGGTACCCCTTATTTTATGTATTGAAAGTATAGATTAAGGCTTAGTAATAGTACATACATGCCATGCTAATTGACCAATAACAATGAATGCTAATAAAGTTTTAATACGTAATAGTTTGTACAAATATAAATAATAATTGTTGGAAGCTTCATTATCATTACCGTGTTTCTAATGCATCAAGGATTTGGATTCCTAAAGTTATGTAATCTAAAATAATATAAATTTAATAGTTGAGATTGTTGAGATTTTTAATTTTTTTTAATTTTTGCATTATGATAACATCCTCTTTTTTTGTAACCTCAATTGATAATGCGGTAATTGGTACTTGGTAGCATCTTAAAGGGCAAAATTTAAGGAGAAAATATATGATATGTAAATACCAATAAAATTTTATTATACATAGTATGTATAAATATAGATGACCATTATTTTAAAAACTATATATCTCAAGTTGCACTAGAACAAAATGCACTGACCTAGCATATAGCTAGTTTATTTTTTTATCCGAAGCAAAAACACTGACTTGAGACAAATATATTGGACCTAGTACATTTTGCACCTAGAAAAAAATACACTAAACCTAGAACAAATTGTAGTACCTAAGACACATTAACTTGTACATAAGTCTCCATTAAAAAAAAAAAAAAAAAGGAACCACTTGACCTAAGAATTTCAACATGTTTAGGCATAATACCCAATCTTTTTTCCAATTTAAAAAGAAATTATTAAAAAAAAAAATCACCCGAGAGATCCATTACCATATGCCAAAAATATTGAAATTAGCACATCTTTCATCAATGAACTCACATGTCATTACCAAGGCATCTTTTACCAAATGGAGAACCAGTATAATTCAAATGAATGACCATCTCTTCTGCTCCTAGCTATTCCAGGAATGAATGTGTCAATGGCACGGCCAAAATCCTTGTTTCTTCCCCGGAGCACCCATTATCGGAGTCCACTATCCACTAGTCATACATTTAAATAAACCTCAGTAGAGCGAGCAGGTGTATCCTAGGAAATTGTCAAAGCCATGCCATTGTCACCAACATCAAACATTAACTCTGTCTCTTCCAGCAATCCACGGCTCATGATGATTGTGTGCATATTATTGCTGGTAGCCAGACAATCAAACCAAATAGAAGCTAAAGATCACCCACAAGTTTTCCTTCCAAAAGTATGCAATGACACATGTGGTGGTCTTAGCATTCCCTATCCATTTCGCTTGAGCAATGGCAAAACCAATGCTTCTTGCGGTTATCACAGCCTTTCCTGCTACTATTCCTCCGTTGTCCTCCTCCCTTTTGGCTCTAAGAGATACCGTGTCCTGGAGTTCTTCCAGGATGGCATACTGCTCGAATCATTCCCGAACTCTCCTATGAGTTTGAATGACATTGATGGTGATTTCCTCAATAGTTATAGTTCCTTGGGGTTGGCATTTGGAGTTTCTGAGGACAGCATGTTTCGGCTTTATGACTGTGAGGACTCTTCTATATGCAGCAGTGTGATGATAACAAGACCCGAGAATCGTGCTGCTATGCATTGTGGAATCGTGCTGTAGTCCAATTGGTGCAAGATGGTTTGTCTGTCTTCTCAAGGAAATTTGGATGCAAGGGGTTCTCATCCTGGGTCAGGACAAGAGGAAAGAACTCTATTAAACTGATGCGGGGGCTAAAGCTGGAATGGGCAATTCCAGGAACTCATCCAAGGCTGTTTGTGCCAATCATGCGTACATAGTAAATGCTAGCAGCATCAAGGGAGGGATCAGGTGTTTGTGTCAAGATGGCTTCTTCGGCGATGGATATGCAGCTGGGCTTGGCTGCTTCAAATGTAAGTTTAGTTTGTAAGCTTGTCATTCATTACAACTTGGAAACTTGTAGCTATCACGGATATGTATGAATCAGGATCATATGTGTTACTTCTACAAGTCTTTACACATGTAATATGTTGATGGTGGGATTATCCTTCAATGGTTGACAGCAAGCACTAAGGATGGGCTAGAGACATCCCGCAAGGCCAGATCTTTTGGAAAACATCACAAAAGGAAACTTTTAACTATGGCGGTACGATGAACACACACATAAACGCAAAGGCACCAACTTAAATGCTGTTCTTGCACCATTTTTATCAATTATGACCCAGTTTGTTTCATTTGTAGAAGGAATATACTTAAAATCACTGCTATTTATGTCCTTTTAGCAATAATTTTAACATTTTAGTATCCTTTTGGTGGTCAGTTTACATATTTTCAAAAGTTAAATGAAGTGGAGTCACACCTACTAATTTAGGGTGTCTATCAGCATTTTACCAATAGTTTATAGGTATATGTTTTACCTAAATCATTCAGGGTTTGAAGCAACCATTTGGCTTTTGGAAGTATCTTGTTTTTAAAATGCTTTGGTTGCACTTGCAATGAATACTTAACGAACATCTTGTTTCAATGGATATGTATTATATGTATTTGATCACCAAAATTCATGTTAGCTTAACTAGAACCCCTATGCAGGAATCGCAGCTCCTGCTTTTGTTGTCATTTCGATCGTGATCCTGCGTTGGCTGCTTAGAAGACAGGGTAAACCAGGTGGGATGGATGATACATATGTCGGCTATAAGTATGTGTCATGTTCAGAAGCATGTAGCTGTCAGAATTTTGCGTATCAAGAGTTAGAGGAAGCAACCAAAGAATTTGGAGACACTCAAAAGCCAGGACAAGCTAGCAATGGGACAATGTATTCTGGAATTTTGAAGGATGGATCCCACATAATGATGCAAAGATGCCTGTATTTCAAGGCAATCGTGACCCGGAATCAGATCCTAGCCAGCTGATTCATTCCACCTCAACCCGAATCAAAGCGTTATGTGAAATTGCACATAGGAGTATGGCTTCCATTATTGGCTATTGCTTTCATCAATATCAGGGCCATCTAATGCTACGTGTAGTTTATGAGCTCCCTGCTAATGGAAGCCTAGACCAACATCTATCGGTAGAGAGGACATTCATCAAGGACTAGACTGGTTTACAAGATTGAACATAGTATCAGAGACAGCATTTTCCTAGCATTCCTAGAGCGTGAAATTTCCCCACCCTTGTATCACTATAATCTCAGCCAAGTTGCATATTCCTAGAAGAGGATTTCTCTGCTAAGATTTCGGGTTCAACATCGTTCGGTCTAGTGAGGATGAGGATGAGGATGAGGATGTCCATGACTTGGGAGCAATGTTGCTACAGATAATAGCTGGACCTAAGTTTTACCATGAAAATCAAGTGGAGGGGCATCAAGACTTGGCAATGGTTGCTTTGCAGAAGATCAGGAGTGGAAGGTTAGAGGAAATTGTGGACCCTTTTCTTAATTATGATGAACAATCTCTATTCCTGAGGGAACAGATTGGAAAAGTTTCAGATCTTGCCACAAGGTGTCTTCTGTTTGGAGGAGGAGGAGAGTGTAAGCTTAAAATGAGTGATGTAGCAAGGGAAGTTGTGCAGTTGATAAAGCATGGTGGAGAATTTGGAAAGGAGACTACAGCACTTGAAGAAACATTTTCCAATTCAAGCTTACTGCAGATGATATCTATGTCTCCTGACTCCATTCATTGCTGACTGAATATTTCAGAATTTCTCTTGTATTCCAGAGTGCTTCTCTCTCTCTCTCTCTCTCTGTTTTTTTTTTTTTTTTTGTTAGTTATATCTTTGTAAGGAATTGTGTATGTGCTCCAGTGGTTGTTCATAGAAATGGCTCTCATTATTTACTATATTCGTCAACCTAGCCCAATACAAGTAAAAGGTGGGTAGAATCTTGAAACAACGGTCTCTAATGAGAAAAAAATTTACTAGATGCTACACGTCCCATTTTATACATACTTGGTATTTAAATACGAATAAAAAAGTGATATCTCCTTTCATCTCTAATTGCATTTAAGAGTCTAATTGATGTATATTTCATAACCATTAATATTATGTTTTCTAAAATTTGTATTGTGTAATGGATATAATGCTCACACTATATCTATTTAAATTTTTAGATAAGATGGTTGTAGTGCTAACCATGCATACTTATTACAATCTTAATTAGCTATGTCATCTTAGTCAAAATCCCGACCCACAAGTAAGGGGTGTGTAATAAATATAATGTCACATCATATTTATAAACTTAAAACTATTAGATAAATGGTTATGACACTAGTGTTAACAATTTTAAGCTTAGAACAAGCATTATCCCACAAGCTTTATCTTTAGCACCCTCGTTACTTTCCATTTTTCAACTCGAACTCCCCCTTTGCAAATAGAAAAAAGGTTCATTGGTACAAACATGCACGTGTTTGGATGAGTAATGAATAAATATAAATGATATTTAAACACATGAAAATATAGATAGTAGTTTTTGTTAGTTATGTTTTCATATGTTAGAATTTTATTGGTACTTGAATACCATTAATTCATTCATATAACTCGTCTTAATAGCAATGAAACTTTTATGATTAAAAGCAAGACTTAAGCTTACTAATTTATTTATTTGAATACAATTAGAAGTGTTTTGTATTATTTCACATAATGAAACACATGATATATAGAGTATTACTTATACAAGAAAAGCCCATATATAGTAAAAGATTGTTTTACCCTTACATGATAATAAATATAAATAATACACAATAATATGCCTGTTGATCTTCTTTTTAGAGCTACTGAGTTTTAATAATTTATAAACCTAATATTCTACTCCTAAACTCGGTTTTAATAGGCAAGTGCACCTATTGTTTCAGTAGCATAGAGGAGGGTATTAGGTCGTCTTCATAAGGAACATTTTCAAGTATTAGTACTTCTCTAATCTCCCTATTATCTAGTAAATTAATTAAGGAATTGATTGGATTAATTCTTATTAATCTAAAACTAAGAATTACACTAAGTTATATTAACAACACAACACACAAAAACAGAACCCAAAAAGAATAATTAGATTTGTTCATTTCCTTAATATGAATTTACAAATAGGCTTTCTAATGATTACTACATGTAGGAATTCATTAAGTAAGTGAATGTTCTTCACATCTAATAACTAGTGTGTCCATCGAAATTTCTTCTTGATTAACAGCTACTTAAATGTTGCATTAAGACTAATTTATTTCTGAATTATCTAAAAGGTCTCACTATGATATCTCTATTACTATTGGTAGCTCACCTAGTAAAGAAGATTTATTCAATGGAACCATTTCTCGATATCTTCCATTGAAATTAGGTCAAGAAGGTGTTGCGCTTATACTACTTCTGGAGATTATTAATTCTATTTATTAGAACTAGATAATTACTAAATGAATTAAACTTTAACGATCATATTCAAGTTAATTCCAAGAACAAATCCTATTCTCTACTCATACACGGTGATAAAATAAAAAATGAACAAGATTAACAATAATAGAAACATAGACATGATAAAATAGAGAAGAGAGTACAAAAAATAAAACCCTTTTATTAGATTTGGATAAATATTTAGAGTTTACAACACAAACACATGAACAACAACATAGTCCCTTCGACTCTCTCGAGTTCTTTAGGAACAACACAGACTTCACACACATGTATACACTCACACACACACAATGCACTCCCTCCCAGGGAGGAGAAATGTCTACATGGTGTTCTAATCTAATTGTTATAATGAATGAATTGACTTGATGGAAATCACATCCCCTCCCTCTTTATTGAATGGGTACTGGGGTATTTATGCCTTAGAGTCGAAGAAAATAATGTAACTCTTCACTAGGTTCATATTCCTTCAGATCACAAATGATATATTTCTTGGTGCAAAAAGTTAGAAAAAATTCATAGGCATCCTTTCCCTATTCTCAGGGTCATGACTCTTGGATGCATAGGAGATTTTCACCTCAAAGCTCCAAAATCACGGGCATAACCGATGCTTTGGTACTATCTGGTCATCATTGAAACTCTTTGACTCCCACAATCACAACTGTGATTTGCTTCACTAAAGTTTTGTTTGGCCTACTAGAACTAGAGTTACGGCCGTGAATCATCCCTCAGTAGGTAATGTGCTGGTAAAATCTTGTTTGGATCTCAGTTTCACGCCCGTGACATGCAAAATCCATAAATCAATATTTTACAGCTTTTCAAGAATCACTCCTATGATCTAGTCCTTGGTAGACATTGGTCTTGAATTTTTTTCGAATTCTTCATGGATTACGACCATGAACTTCAATCCGGTTACTTTTAACTCTCCTACTATGCAATTTTCATGCCTGTGAAGCTTTCATATGTTATCCTTATCTTCGCTCTCTTAAGTAGTCCCTAGTGAAATTCACCTTCAGTCTTCATACATGTCCTCTATATGCTCTAAAATGAATATATGACTCAATTAAATATCAATTCTTATATAAATATTACTAAAAAGCTCTAAATTGAACTTAATATACATGAAAAAAACCTATAAAAATTAAGCCTATTGATTTCCCATCAATCTCAATGTGCTAAAGTCAGGTGAGATTGGAGTAATGATTAAGAAAAGTGTATGCTGATAAGTTCTTAGTGAGTATATCTGTGCGCTGATGGCGTGTGGGAATGACTGGTCAAGAGCCTAACCAGAGGCTACTATTTTATGCACGAAGAGATAGTCTATATCAACATGCTTGGTGCAAATTATTTATAGATCAGGTGATAAAAAAAAATGCTTTCTAAGTATAGGGTTCAACCTACATTATCCTTAAAATTTAGAGGGGTTTTTGTAATTTTAACTAAATATATTTATAGTTAAAAACTAGTGCTAGTTTATTTATAATTAAATAATATAATAACCATTACTTTCAGATTTTATTAAAATTGTGCCACCTTTCTCATATTCTATTTTACTATATCATGATGTTTACTTTAAGATGCAATTAAATACATAATAAAGTTTAAAACTAGCTATTGTACAAATTGAAATGCTAAAGTGGGAATTGAACAAAGGGGGAAAATTTAGTAAAGCGGTTATTTATTACAAACTGTCGGTTTCGATCAATTTTAATATACAAACACTAGCAAACTGAGTCTCAATCCACGTATGTAATAAATAAAAAAGTACTTATAAAAAGATGGATTTGGTGTTTATCTTTACATGAAAGTAGGATGTTAATAAAAATATCGAGAAAAAAGTGAAAGGCCGGAATGAGATTTTTCAAAGTTATTAGTCACTTTCTTTTACGTGTCGGATAATCTTAAGAAATACAAATTCAGCCCGTTTCCTCTCGGCTTTGAGTCGATCCAATCATACCTTAGTCACTTATTGATGGCGACAAGGCAGTTTTGAGTAAGCGGGGAAAAATGTTAATCCCGTTATTAATTTTGATAGGATTGATTTTATTATTATCTAATAGATTATATTACATCAATCATGATCAAATCATTAAAATAATTAATATTTTAATTATAATACTTATTTTAATGGTGAGATGGTTGATTGGACGATTTTATCAACAAGAGAGTAAACACTTCTAAGTAAGTGGTTTTGTATCACAATAAAAATTTAATTTAGCATTTTAAAATAATTAATTCAATATTTAATTAAATTTTTGTGATTATTTTTATTATGGATATGATTTATTGATATAAAAAAGACAACCTATTATAAAATTTTTAAATCAACTTGCCTAACAATGTATGTCAATAATGATTGTTTTGTCCACTTTAGTAAACAAAACAAATAATAAACTAAGCATTTAAAATAATAATGAAAAAATTTGATTACATATCAGAATAATTAATTTAAAGCTTAGTATCTTGAATTTTTACCTAAAATTCAGTTGTCAAAGTCATATTATTCATTCTTGACTTAATTATGGATAATGAACTAAAAAGATTTACCGGTTTGGTACGTTGTTTTGATATCATTTTGTCATCATTTTCATATCAAACCGATATTGAACCGATATGATACTATAAAAAACTGATAGTTTTACTCATGATCGATTAAACTGAAACGATACTGAATCGATATAAATATGATACGGATGAATTATATACGTTGATCCGATACTAATAAAAATATGATAATCCATTACAATGAAATTGTAACTGTCACGTCCGAAGCGCCAAGCATGGAACACTACACAGTTTATACCAACTGCCATGTTTTCAAATCTTGTGTTCTGAAATTCAAAACCGCATTAGCTGAACGTGGGCTTTTTCCAAACGTAAGCTAATTATGATTCGCGAATTTTGATTGTGGTAAGATTATTGTTTTGCGTCACAATTTTTCATTTTTCCCAAAACCGTTATAATTTATTAGTATAAATATTAATATTCTAAATTAAAGTTTTTCTATTTTTTTAATATGAATTAGATTTGAGTCTTCTTTATTTAATAATTTAAACTTATAAAATGCATTAAATAAATAATTTCTGATTATTTCATTTGTATTGTTTGCTCTTTTATTTATTTATTTATTTTTCTCTCTATGTAGCTCTTTTATTTCCGAACTTTTTTTTTCCCAACTGAGATAATTAGTTTGCAGGATATAGATATCTGTATTAATTTAAATTAAATTCGATGGCCTTCTCCATGATAACGTAACTTGACTGGTGATAAACTCAATGGGAACCTCAGTGGTTTTTCTTTTGCATAATTGCTTAAATCGCATATTACATATTAGAGAGCGTCATATCATCTTAGTTGTGCAAAAAAAAAAAAAAAGAAAAAAGAAAAAAAACGTAATAATTAATTAAGTAACTCATTAATTAGATGATGATAGTCATGTGGCCTAATGACATTCAATTTAGATCACCATCCTTAAGATAACTGGTCCTTAGTGGCAAATTATTGCAACACAAAAAAAAAAAAAAGAAAAATACTCATTAGTTAGATTATATAACAGTAACAATTTCTATCATACTAGCATGTGAAAAAAAAAAAAAGCTAAAAAGATGAGTATGCAAAAAAAAAAAAAAAAAAACAATAGAGTAGTGGAACAGTTAAAAAATACTTTTTAATCCAAAGTGAGGAAGAAGAGCGGAGAGAGAGGGACAGTAACCGCCACATAAAACCGCTATAAGATAAGAAGGAAAAAAAAAATTAAGGTCAATATTACAATCCATCATTCACTTAACAATAATATGGATAATTAACAAATTATAATAGATAAACATGGAAGGGATTAGACCATCAAGCTTGACATTCATGCGAAGTTTGGACTGCCTTACTCTTTACAATTATGAATATTAGCAATTGAACACTTCACACACTTTGTAGTTGTTTCATCCTTTTCTGGTGGTTTTAAAATTTTATTTTTATCGTTTTTCAAACAAATATATGTAAAAAATAGACAGATGAAAAATAAATATTTTAACATCAAACAAATCAAATGGATCAGATACATATAACATACAAATGCAAATTGAATACTAATAAACTAAAGATAACAATTCAAAAAAAATCTAAACGGACCCATTTTAATAAATATTGTAAATAAAAGCTCTCCAATTATGGATGTACGCAGGCGGATTTTTATAGAGTACTCGACCCGCCCAACCCGATAAATACCCTATAGAATAATATCCTATAGGATTTGGGATGGGTTTTGGGAACAATAATAAAACCCTATAGGGTTTTGAGATGGGTTTTGGGACAAGCATAAAACTCGTTAGGAAACTCGAACCCGTTTAAATATATATATATATATTTATGTTTAGCCTCAGTCTCTGAAATTAATCAGCTGTGTTCCATTAATTGTAAAGTTATTTTTTTCGTTTTTATTAAATCATTTAGAAAAAAGTAAAAAACCCTAGGACAGTAGACTAATACTCTATGGTCTCCACTTTCAGTCTTGGCCTTGGCTCACACTCGTCAAATTCAAGCCTCTCACTTCCGTTGTCGTACTATTTCATCAAATGATTTTCTTCTCATGAAAATGATTGGGATTTTATAAAGAAGATTGCATGAGTAATGATAAGAGTTTTTTGTTTGGCCTATAAAGTGGGAATGGATCGGAAATAGAAAAAGATGAAAAAAAATTTATAATGACGTTTTTAAATATTTTATTATGTAATGATTCTAATTTTATATCGGGTTTCGGTTCGGATTTAAGTATCCTATGGGTTTGTCTAGTGGGTTTTTGGTTCATGGACAAAAACCCTATAGGATTTTGAAAATCCTTTTGGGTATCGAGTTCGAGTTCGTGTTTTAGTATACCTGTCCGGTTGCATTCCTATCTCAATGCACTTAATCTAATCTTCACTCAATATTATGTAAATAATGAAGTAGACTAAAATAAAAGTGATAATAATAGGATGTTTATAGTCTTCAAATTATCCTTAAACTTTTATATATAAGCTTGAGATAAGCTTCACCATTATTCTTTCTCCATCAATGCATGTATGCAACTGCTCGATTTCAGATTTTCAGGCAAGATGTTTGAATATCTTTACAATTTTTTTTTTTTTTTTTTTTTTGGAATCTATTGGAATTTTGCAAACTCAAATGCTTTTCGTAAAGAGTATTCGAATCTCTTTATTCAAACTACTCCTTGCCACCTAACAAGACATCATAAGGACCACAACATTAGAACTTTATATTTTTTGACAGACTGGGATCACTCTAGCAAAAAACAACATATTTAGAAGTGATTTGCAACATTTGAAACGTCTTAAGGTGTTTTCACATTAGGACCAAAATTTCGAAAGATTAATTATTTTTTTAAAAACTTTTTTCCTAATTAAAAATGGAAATATCTGATAATCAAAACATATGGAAAAAAAGCTAGCTGTGCTATTGAAAGTTGATGTGGTAGATCAAGTTGGCTTTTTTTTCTTCTTCTTTTTCAATAGAGATATTACACATGTTAGCTTGCCTATTATTTTTCCATATTAAACACCTAATACAAAAAAAGGTCTAATACATTAGGTACTAAGTTAGGGACATATGTCAAAATGGATTTATTTTGGTATTGAATTTGATATTTTTTGTCCATCCATAATGAAAATATATTTAATAGATAATATCTTGGTATCTTGATAAAAATCTTTCAATGGCATTGAGATATTTTTATTTAGTGTATTTACTTGTAACGTATGTTGCGTATGAAAATTTTTATCATTATATTGGATTGTTTGTTTCCTATCTGTATCTGTATCTGTATCTGTATCTATATCTACATTTAAATTTATGTATAAAAATATTTTTATTTATAGCTATATTTTATTGTTTTGAA
The DNA here is from genome assembly GCA_024138025.1 of Combretum micranthum. NCBI lineage: Eukaryota > Viridiplantae > Streptophyta > Magnoliopsida > Myrtales > Combretaceae > Combretum > Combretum micranthum. The sequence goes on along the minus strand of JAMXBD010000061.1, from coordinate 1,572,889 downwards.
TTTTTTTAATATTTTTGTAAGAATTATTATATTTTTTTATTTATATGATTTTTTTATAGATAATTATTTTTAAAAAGTTTGAAAGAGAATGTCTGCATTTACCATTTTTCAGATGCTATACAGAGAGTGGGCCAATTTGTCTAAATCATAATAAATAAAAAGGAGGTGCTGGCGTAATAAACGAGACGAGCAGACTTTAGCAGTGGCTTTAAAAGTCCAAAAAGTTGGAAGAACGTGTAGGTGTAAGGGGGAGGGGAAGTGGTGGTGGCCGCCAAACTTCATAAGAAAACACGGAAGAATCTTATTCAGTATCCAAAAACAAACCAATCCCATCTTCTCGGATCCATCCATTTCCATCAGAATCAGGTTCTTTCTCTTTTTCTTTCTCTTTCTCTTCGTTTGAAGTTGACCCTCCCTCCATTCATAGTTTTTTAAATTTCTTCACTCTTGGATGCAAAGAATAGAACAGAAGGAAAAAAAGGGCATCTTCTGAGATTACAATGAGTACTAACGGTGAAGAACAAGCAGTAGCAGCAACAGAAACAGCATCTGAGGTTGAAGAAATACAACCCCAACGCAGAGCTCCACGTTTGAATGAGCGGATCCTTTCTTCCTTGTCCAGGAGATCTGTTGCCCATCCTTGGCATGATCTCGAGATTGGTATTGCTATCACAATCCAAATCATATAAACTTGTGGTGTTTTATGAAAGTATAATCAAAGTGTATGGAATGATTAGCAATGTACGAGTACTAGTAATGTTGGATATGTCAAAACTCGAAAAGTTTTATTTGCAATTGTCCACTATTTATCGATGCATGTGGCATATTAGTACCAATGAATCCTTTTTCAGTGTCCGACCATATTATTGTATCTTTGTATAGATAGAAACTGATTTGACCTAATAGCTCATTGAATCTAATTGTTGTCTTTTTCCAGGGCCTGGTGCACCAGCATTTTTAACTGTGTAAGTACTTCAGTTGTCATGTGTTTTGTTGTTTTGCTACTAGAAGGTTGCTTTAATTTATCAGGGCCTATGTGTAGGTTGTTGAGATCACCAAAGGAAGCAAGGTTAAGTATGAACTTGACAAGAAGACTGGATTGATCAAGGTTACCCCATAAATCCTTATTTGCATCCATTTTGAGTGTATGGATCGCATGTCATTTAGGATAATGATCCATTTGTTCGTTCGTTCGTTCCTTCATTCATTTGTTCAGGTTGATCGGGTCTTGTATTCGTCCGTGGTTTATCCTCACAACTATGGATTCATCCCCCGCACCTTGTGTGAAGACAATGATCCTCTTGATGTTCTCATTCTCATGCAGGTATTAAGAGCTATTTCCTCGCTTTTTAATTGCTTCCATCATTTTACATCAATTTGTCTCTTTAAGATACTATCACGTGTGATCAGTGATTGAGATTATAAAGAATAAGATGGCATCATGATGATGTTGCAAGCGTCTTAAGAACATAGGTAATTGATTTGTAAATTTAGGGAAATGGAGATAAGGAAAATTGAGAGATCTAAATCACTTGCTTTTTGACTTGGTTTATCTGTTTTGCATTTACTCAAGCCACAAGCCAGCACTGGGGTTTCCTCATGTTTCTTTGTTAAAAGTGACATAGTAAACAAAACTTGGATCTACACCAGTTTATCTACCCTCTCCATTTTTGGTCACTGTGATTCAACCTGACTTAGGCATGTTTGTAGTTATATCTGAGCGAGTTCTATCTTTGGTTTAAAACAATCATCTTACATTCCTTTGTTGGAGAGAAAGAATACTTTGAAATATGTTTTGAATGTTCCAGCAACTCCTATCATCCAAGGAGAAAGTGAAACACATACTCGTTTGAGTTTACCACCTCCCAGTACGTATAGTTTGGCCAACAGGATTTACTGGCTAGCCTTCCCCTTCCACCATAGATCAGGCTAGTGGATTTGCCAGAAGATTAGGGCAAAGTAAGGAAAGCATCAGATGGACTTTATAACTTTTGTCAATATTCATTTCTATGTGCTCTCATATTGATAGCATTTTGATTGACTCTTTTGTTCTTCGATCTACTGCCATGAATAAATATTCAAGAAAAGTAACTCCGCTGCTTCGGACTGTTTTCTTTTCAAATGCCATCTTGACAAGAAAAATGCTCCAATGAGATTTTCTCATCTTATCATAATTCTAAAAGCCATTTATTAGGCTCATCTCTAGCTTAGCTGTTGAGCTTGTTCTGTTCAGATCCATCCTTCCAAATCCATACACACTGCCTTGGAAGTTCTAATGGTTTCTTCTTGTGAAATCCAACATCTTGGTCTTCTTCTATTGCTCAGGTTATAGTACCTTTAACAGCTCGATGTTGGTCATTCTGATACAGGGATATCATTCTTCTTCTTTTTCCAATATTTAGTTTAAGAAAACCACAGAAAATTTGCATGCTGATACATTCCATTTCTTCACAAGTCTCACTAAGGCACTGATTGATTGTCCTATCATTTTTCTTCTTTTTTGAGATACTTAACTTCCAAGTCATCTCTTTTTTGAGTAGATTTTTGCTCTGTTTAATTACTATGATAACAAGGATAATAATTGTATGGGATCACCCTTGGAATCCCAAGATCCTTTGGACTTGAGTGATAGTGACTATAAACATACCTCTCCTTTCTTCATTATAAACTCATTAGTAATGAGTCATATGGATTCATCCAAATCATGATTTTCTTATACAGGAACCAGTCCTTCCTGGTTGCTTTTTACGAGCCAGGGCTATTGGATTAATGCCTATGATTGACCAGGTTTTTCTCAACCAAAAGCCATTTAAATAAGGAGCCTTGTGATTTGTTAATGAATAACGTATCTTCTTTTTTTCCAGGGAGAGAAGGATGATAAGATAATTGCTGTTTGCGCTGATGACCCAGAGTACAAGCATTATACCGACATCAAAGAGCTGCCTCCACACCGCCTTTCTGAGATCCGCCAATTCTTTGAAGACTGTATCCTTTTCTGCTAACTTCATGTTTCAATGAATTAGATTAAATTTGTGTAAGATGTCCTGTTTCTTTACGACATTGAACAGATAAGAAGAATGAGAACAAAGAGGTTGCTGTGAATGATTTCTTACCTTCTACAGCTGCAGTTGAAGCTATACAGTATTCCATGTAAGTCTATATGTAAGAATAAAAGCAGGCAAAATGCATTTAAAGAAACAGTTGAATCGGTCTCATGCATTGCATGTTAAAGTTAGCACATAGCGAATTGATCTAAAAGCATAAATCTGTAGATATAATATCAGCTGTTATATTCATTACTCAACATTGCAGTCTAAGTCATTGGCGAGAAATGGAACGTTATAACTTCATGAAGTGTTTATTTAGGAGCTAAACTTTCTTTTGTCCATATTTTGGGTTAATCATGATTTCGCATATTAAATGATGTCTTTTGAATGTTGTGGCAGGGACCTGTATGCTGAATACATCCTGCAAACACTGAGGCGATAAGAAAGTGGTGGAAATTTTTTTTCCTCTGCAATAAGCCGTTCTTTCCAGAGAATAACATTCAAATAAACTTCCCATATTGGCTCGGGTAATTGCCCTCGGAATGCTTGATATGGTGCCACATTCTGATAACTGGTGTCTTCTTACTTTCCTTGAAGATGCTTGCAGCTTCTTCAAACATGGCCAGCTTGATTGTGGGAAGCCATATCCCTCTTAAACTTCTCTTCTGAGGATTTTGTATTTTCTTGTTGTTCCATTTTTCAATGATTAAACAGGTGAACATTACTTTCTTCTGTCTTCTCTTCTACCCCATTAGCTTTGGTGTGATTGGATTGATGTGGCAGGCCATAAAAAATATTCTTAAGGTTTGAGTCCTTTTAATTCGTATATTTTTTTTATCTATTTCTATCATTTTGATGTTGCTTTTTGTTATTAAATCGTGTGTTTCCTAAAATGAGATACCAAAAATGTGAAAGAAATAGGATATACCTACCCTACTTATAAAAAAAATATATAGAACTTTTTTATTCTAATTGACAGGACCGTAAAACAATCCTTTTATTAAATACAAGGAAAATTTATCCAAATATTAAGTTAAAACCCAGTAGAAGGTTTTATTATCTGGGCACCAAATGTGTGTAGTGTGTATCTACGCACTTTAGTTGAATAGAAAATGGATGATATTTCAATACAAAAATCAATCATAAAAGAGGGTTAAGAGAGGGATCAGAGAGGTGAAATAGGTAATCTGAACAAACCTAATATTCCTGTCTCAAATGTGTAAAAATAGAGTGGTTGGGTTCTAAGTATACAAATCTATTTGTAGCTGATCATAAACCCACTACATCTTATAGATTATTAACAAACAAGACTAATTAGGATTTGCTAACACTAGTGGGCTAAATAGGAGAAGAATAAGTGAAGCTAGTTGGCACTTGAACGAGCTCAAATGGCTAAAAATGTGTGACACAATTTTATCAAACTCTATTTTGAGCCTACTAATCCAAAGATCTTTAGATCATCCCAAATATATAAATCAAATTCTTCAAGTCCTCTTACTATTCTAAAGAATTAATACCAAACATAATTAATCAATTTTCAATTTTCCCATGAATTGTAATTTATAAATTAATCTCTCTACAAAACATTAATCAACTAGATGGTTTTTGCGATATCATATTAGATGCAGATTATTTAAAAAAATACAAAAAAAAATTTAAACTATTTAAAAAGGGATATGAAGAGCCATAGTTGAAAACAACATTGCCAAAGACAAGGAGCTACAAAAGTTCCTTTTTCCCAAAGCCATTGGGCCTTAGCGCTAGGCTAGGTGATTCATTCTATGAGATTTAAGATCTAAAATCATTAATAACGATGATAACCATACAAAGTGCATATTATGCATCAAGAATACTTGATCTCTAATAACCATAATTGATCAATTCACCAATTTGAAATTGCATGCGCAATAACCTCCTGTCTCTGGTGGCCACTTATTACAATGAATTGATACCTCTTGATTTAAATTATTGTGATAATTTTTCATGTATTCTTTGTCATATTACGAAATTCATTTACAATATGAAAAATTTTCACCGGATCAGGTATGAAGCATACTATGAATTTCACAAGATAAACTACACATCTAAACATTTTTTTTTCTTATATGATTCAAAAAGAGATGGAGAGAACTTAGAAAACCATGGATATACACTCAATTTTATAATGATATGATAGTATTGTCTACTTTGTGAATACAAAGAATACATATGACAGTAGCTACAGATATAAGTCTTGGGCGTATATGTGTACAAAATAACTTAGATATAATAATTGATAGATAAGAGACCACAAACATATCGGTCTTGTTCATACATGTGGACAAGAGACCATAGGCACAATAATTGATAAGGTCCCTAGATGGAAAATATCAAAAGTGGTATAAAGACATTGGTAAAAAAAAAAATGTTATAGATACTATAAAGTCAAAAGCTTATGGAGATTCTCAACAGTTTGGATAATCTTTCATATAATCTAGTGAGAAGTAGAGAGATTATTTTCTAGTGAGAAATCATGATCACCACTATTGCCACATAGGTCTTTAGAATATTAAATGAATCCAACTAGGTAAGCATTATCCTCTAAATCCATTGGTATTAATTTATTTTGCATCTTTTCATATTTTTTTTTCAATGCTTGCTTGATATATAACATGGTTTTAATATAATTTTGGTTATAACCCCATAGAACTTTAGAATCAAAGGATCCTTGCTAGATTTCTTTCGAATTGTCATGTCAATAATAGCAAGGAATGCACCTACTCCTTTAAGAAGAAGAAGAAACCTTTCAAGAGGTCTATGATTGAAAAGCCCCTTATAATCACGTAAAAGAGGAACACAAAGTAGAAACACTTTAAAAAGAAAACCAGGAAGGGAAAGAAATCTTCTCATTTTTTCATTTGTAATAAAATGTGGCATATTCAAATTGTGACCATCAAAGGAGCTCAAAAAATGATAGGAAATCCTTAGAAAATCTTGAATTTAAATAGATAGGGAAGAAGACTTAGAGTCTTAACTCTTAGAAGAACATGAAATATCAAAGAAGTCTCTTTCCAGTAAAAGTCTTTCTATAAGCTTTAGCCTAGCATGGCTAGATTTCAAAGATAAGTCATACTTGGTACAATCAATTAAGGGAGAATGTGAAATGAAATCAAGAGCATCCTTCAAACTCCTCATGTTCCAATTCATATTTTCATCAGTAGTCATGCATAACCTAATCTTATGATAGCACATTCATTAACATGGGAACCATTGAGGGCATTCTCAATCTAAAATGTATTGACCAAGGAGTACTAGGGACCGTACATGAAAACTTTTGTGATGGCTCCAAATGAAGAATTAAAGGTTTACCTTAAGAGTAAACCTATCAAAATTCAATTCTTCCTAAGATGGGGAAGAATCACACCAATCCATGGTTCTCCTCACCAAACAAAAAAGTTATGACGAGATAGGATATCTTGCTTAGGAGGGTAAAACTCAAGATTTATGTTGATGGTATTAGATACAAAAAAAGTACATATATAAATATATATTTTGAGTTACACACAGACTTTCCCAAATTCTATACTATTGAAGTAATTACCATCCCAAAAATTGTGGAAAATCACACTAAGTTTCTCATCAAGTGCAAGCATCCACTTTAGAAATTGAAATATTATTTGTGAGGTTCTACTTTAAAAAGAATGAAGACATCATTCTAACTAAAGACAGTCACTCAAGAATGAAGCCTAAACATGCCAAGCTTACTAATAGAGGTGTGCAAAAAAACCAATGAAACTGAAAAACCCAACCAAAATCAGAAACTAATCCAAAAAATATGATTAACCGATCTATTGATTCGATTTAGAATTACGGTTTTTATGCTTTCTGGTTTTTGATTTTGGTTCTAGAAGCTAAAAAAAAGCGACGGTTAACCGTTCCAATATTTATAAATATATTATATACATAATTTACATATACATGTAATTATTTTTTAAAAAACATATATATATGTGTGTGTTAATATTCCTTGAATTTTCATTAAAATACTTTATTTTGTCCTATATCTGATGGGAGTTAATGTGGTAATTGATTTTATTTTATTTTATTTATGATGATACATCTAAAGGCTTGTTTTTCCTATTTTTCTTAATTTTATTTTCCCTTTTTTTTTAGTTATTGTAATATATATAATAATTAAAAAAATTATATGATAAAGAATAAAAAATAAGGTTTGTTGAAATTATCAATTTGATTTGTTGAAACCACTACATTAAATGGTTATAAATAAAAAATCGGAACCGTTAAGGTGGTTAACCATTTATAATAAATTAGTTAAGGATTGAGATATTAAAAGCCGATCATTATGATTAGATTCAAAAAATAGGACTATGGATCGGTTAACCGAACCATGAATATCCCTACTTGCTAAACAAGAGTGCAAGGAGTTACTGCAGCAAGGATTAATTGAGTCATCTAATTCACAATAAACCTATGAGGCTTTTATGTTTACAAGTGGTCAAAACAAGCTTAAGGAAAGCTTTGGCTTGTAATCAACTATCACCCGCTAAACTATTGATAAATTTTAAATCCCAAATAGAAATACTATATTCCAGAATATTGTCAAAACGAGAATCTTTTCAAAGTTTGATCGTAAAGCAAGATTTTAGCAAGTGAGGGTTCACGTTGAAGACAAACATAAAATGGGATTTTGAATCTTGAACCACTATTGCCAATGGAAAGTCTTGCCTTTTTAACTAAAGAAGGCCTCATCATTTTTCTAAAAAGCAATGATAAAAATTTTTGAGCCCATTTTCAAATTATCAAAATTCATTGAAACATTTATCTCAAGTGACGTCATGCTGACGGAAAGAAAGACGAAGATTGCCTAAACTGAGATAAAGTTTTTGAGAATGAAAAGCAAAGATGGATGTTATCAGTCAAAACCTTCCATACTCCATAGCACATGAATTACTTAAATTCCCAAACTTTACTCTTGCAAACAAGAAAATCTAGTAATTCCTAGGAATTTTGAGCTATCTCAAAGATTTTTCCTTGAAAATTTTCAAATACACAAGCCTATTTTCAAAAATGCTGAAAAAGAATCACAAAAAATTTGGGAGATAATCAAACAAGAATAGTAAAGTTTTTGAAAGAAAAGCTTCAAAAATCCCACCCTTAATAATTCCCTTTGAGGGGGAGATTCATTCTACAAACTAATATTAATGACAAGCATTAGGAGCAATAGTCATTGAACAAAAAGATGGCAAAAGACGATTATGCAGTTACGAAAGCGAAAGATTGAAGGACTCAAAAATCCATTACCACTCCACTTTCAAAGAAATTTGTACAGTCAAATATGATATTTAGAAGTTTGAAAATTATCACATGGGATCCTACTCCAACATCATGTAGAGATGAACATGAGCTCTTTCCCTAAGATGCTTCACTTAGAAAAGAAAAAAGAAAAAAAAAAAGATAGTAATGCATCCTCAATTGCTAAGGTGACAAAAATGGTTCTCAAAATACTCTTATGAAGTCCAACACATTGTAGGACAAAAAAGTTTTTGTTGTTGATTTTCCTTCAAGATCACAATAAAAGAAAGAAGATTCATCCTAATTCCCACTATGTTCTTTGCTCTATCATTTTTTTTTTAGTTGATCAAAAGCATAAGACATCTAGCATGATAGCCATGTGTCGACCCACTAGATCATCACCATCTCATCACATCTTTCTCAACACTTTCAATAGTTTACAAATCCATAAGGTATTGGGAAACGACACCACCAAAATTGGCATATCATTGTAAGAAGACATTCTTAGAAGGAATGGAAGAAATAATTTGAGAATTCCAAGAACTAATTTTCAGTGTCTATGGAGGATCAAACCACATCTCCAATTTCAAGATGAATTTCCTCTAGAATTGAAATAATTTTGTTGTATCTATTCCATCATTATATTTCTACTTTACAATTTCCAGCCATAAAGCACTGAATTTTTTATCTAATGTTATTGATCAACCAAGAAGATCCAATCTTCCTCATTTAATAGAATTAATAAGATGGTTTAAACCACTAAAAAACTAAGATGGCATTTTTCAATCATGGATTGAATGTGCCATAAGTAAAAATCTAAATGCCAATAATAAGGACCTCAAGTTAATTACATAATTCATATGGAAATGGTGACAAAGGCAACAATTTTCTTATTAACCCATTTCAACTTATACAATTGGTGGGATTCTCTTTGATTTTAGAGAGCTCTAGAGAAAGTTTTGCATTACCAACATGAGAAATTCCAAAAAAAATCTAGAGCCTTTAATTCTAAAGTTATATGGGATTATAGTCAAGATTATGCTAAAACTATGCCACGTATCAAGAAAGCATTGCAAAAGTTTGAAAAGATGCAAAATACATTAGGGTCATTGGATGTAATTGAGAAAGCTTATTTAGTAGGATTCGGTTAGTGCCTAAAGACTCACCCTAAAGTAATCATTATATGCCAAACTAGATTAAATGAATGATTCTCTGAAACCTTTGCAGATCTCAACAAAATTTGATAAGTTTTTTACTTTGTAATGTTTGTACCACTTTTGATATTCTCCATTTAGGCATACAATCAATTATTGTGTATATGGTCTCTTGTTCGTAGGTTTGTGGTCTCTTACTATCAATTATTGTGTCTATGGTCACTTGTCTATATGTATGCCAGGACTTGTATCTCTATGGTCATTGTCATATGTATCCTTTTATCATAAACAACAGAAGATTTGTATTAAAAAGGGGGACCACTGGTTATCATAACAATATTGAGTGCTTTTATATATCTATGGCTTTCTAAACTATCTCTATCTCTCTTTGAATCCTATAAAAAAGAAATTGTTTAAATGTCCGATTTATTTTTTGAGATACAAAATATGCTCGATACTTATCTCTTGCAAGAATATTGTATATCATGAATGAATTTTGTAACACGACAAAGAATAGAAGAATGGTCATAGCTACAGTTTGAATCAAGAGGTATTATTACATTGTTAGTCGCCACTAGAGGGAGAAGGTTGTTATTCACACAATTTTCGAATTGGTGAATTTATCAATTATGGTTGTTGGAGATCATATATTCTTTTTATTCATATTCAAGGCCATAATGCATAATACGCCTTTGTATGGTTATTATCTTTATTAATGATATTAAGATTTGAGTCTTACGAAACGAGTCACACTTAGCATGACCCATGCTAACATAACGACTTAAGACCTCGGTTGGTTAAGTAAATTAAGCTGATGCCTCGAGCACAATTAAGCGTAAGCTCGGTTAAGCCTATCTTGACCCATCTAGTTGAGTTTTATTTATTTTTTAATTATTATTAATGTGCAAAACTCTACCTAATAATTTCTATAGAATAAAGGAGCTTTTTACCTTTTATTTGATTTGCATATAATTGGCAATACATATAAGCACTTTGATATTTTGTGAATAAATTCCTTTTTTCTTCGCTTTTTTGGCTATAAGTGAATAAACGTTAATGCTACATTTGGTTCACTGGAATTAATTGGAATTGATTAAGGTTGGAAAAAAATAACAATTCCTTATTTTATAGATAGAAGTATTTTCGAAACAAAATATTGTCTTTTATCAGGAGTAGTTATTTTTCCAATAAAAGAAATGAATGAGGATTTCTTATCTATTTTGCATTATATGAATATATATTTTTTTGATAGAATTTTTGCAAATCAAATAAATGAATAAATAATCTATTGTAATAAAACTGAAATATTGATTCGATTCAAGCAAACATAGTGTAAATGTCTTGCTATATAAATTATTAATCATGTGTTTGAGAATCATTTAATTAAACAATAATGTGAAATTTAAAGATTTCGATGCAGATGGATATTAATGAGACCCTAGTTATAAATTTGAACAAAATATGAACATAAAAATTACAATCGAATCAATCACTTTATTTGGATCGGGTGCACAAGGTTCAAAATCCTATGTATCTTTGTCTATTTTGTCAGCACTTCACAACAGAAAACATTTTAAGAGTAAGTTATAAATTGGGCCAAAAGAAAAATAAGATTAAGTTATAAAAAACAAATTAAAAAAAATAAAAAAGGAGCCAAGGCGCACCCACCAATGCACAATTCGATTTCGATTTCTCAAAGACCTGCTCTTTCATCTACCGATCTCCTATCCTTTGCTTCACTGAGCAATCGGTGAAGCCGACATGGCCGGAGTTGATGACTTCGTCGAAGCCGATAATGCGGAAGCCATCATTAGTCGTATCGAAAACAAATCTCGTAAAATCGAAAGCTTACTCAAACAGTACCCTCCCCTCTCTCTCTCTCTCTCTCTCTCTCACGTCAAGCTTTATGCATTATCATCATTATCGGATTCATTTAATCTAATTCACGTAATGTTATTTGTGCAAAATTTGAAGCTATAAACCAGTGGAAGCTCTGAAGACTGCACTGGAAGGATCACCACCGAAAACACGAGACGAACGATGCAAGGTTTAGGGTTTTCGTATTTGATTGTTTATGGAATGAATTGGAATCTAAGATTCGTGATCTGGGATTTTGAATTTTTCTTCTTGCAGTCGGCGAATTGGATTGTTGTGCATAGAGCATTGATGGCTATAAAGGATGTGGATGCACTGTTCGTCTCTTTGGATCCTGAATACTATGACATTCTCATGAAGTGAGTATCCTTTTACTTTTAGGATGAGATTACGGTTTATAAGTTCAAGTTTTTAGATCAGAAGGATATGGTTTTGACCTAAATATGTTATCGGGAAGCCTTGAATTTGACTCCTATGCACTCATTTCAACTCGTATTTAATTAATGTTACCCACTTGATGAGTTCTATTCAAGAAGTGCTCCCTATAAGTAGAGAGTGTTATTATAATAAATATAATAGTTGCTCCATATTTACAAGTTTAAACTTTTAGTTACGATGAACTTAGCTATAAGAGCTACTCTAATTGTTGTTCTTGTTAAAGGCGTTGGGGCTTGGGGGAGATGAGAAGGCTCTATTGAGGGAAATAATGAAAAATGATATGACATTTTTGGTTATTGGATATGATATGATTTATATCAGACATGGCGATGTTAAAGAATTCAATTTGCACACCTGATCTAGTGTGAATAAGGCTTTAGAGATGATGTTGTTATGTTATGTTTCGTCATGGATGTGAAACCTAAAATTTTGTAGGTTGTCTGAATTTGTATAGAAATGTTGTATTGCTATGTAGGATCTTTCAGTTTATGAAGGGATTTTAATTTCTGAAATTTGATCTCACCATTCTTTTAATTTTGGCAAAAGAACTTGTCATTCTAGAAAGCATATTTACATTTAGTTGTTGTATTGGCCAGTCTAAGGTTTCTGTACAGGGATGGGATTACTCAAATAGAGTTTAACTCTCCATGTTTATTTATAATCAATTCCATGAATTACTATCTATCTTGGAGCAACAGGTTGTGCCTTGTACCTCTACACACTTCTATCTGCACTATACTTTATGTTGAAAATTAACTTACTTCCTACGACTTCCTCTCTCATAGGTAAATCTAAAACTTCCCTAGTATTGTTCTTCCATAAAGCCCGTTATTCTTCCATGATCCCAATGACTCTGCACTATCGTTCTCTCCCTAAAATTTGCAATGTGTTTGGTGTCCAAGAAGTAGATAATAGAATGATGGAGAATCTTTTTTCTTGTAGGGTGATGACATTCATGTCCCCTTTATTGTATCAAGCTTACTTTGGGTTGAGTGGTTGTTGTAGACAAACACTGGATATCTATTTTAATAGAATTGATAGAATATGCCATGTCCATTTAGGCATTTTGTAAGTCAGGACAGAAGATCCTTCATTATCTGATTTTAATATGTATATTGAAATTTGAAACACATTTCTAATCAAGATGTAAAATTGCATGAACACCTGTCCCACGTCAGATTTTTCATTTGAAACATACTCAGCTCACTTGAGTATGGGCATAGATAAAGTGAAAAATCACTGTGTCCGGTGGTATTTGGACTTCTTGATGGACCCCATATATCCCTATGAATAAGGTGGAATTGTTGGGAGGGTTTATAGGGTCTAATGATGTATAAGTTTCTAGACATTTTAGCTAGAGGACAAAATTCACCCAAGTTGTGCTCCATTTATTCGTGAACTATGGATAGAGATAATTTTAACAAGAGAAACTTACATGTCCTAGGTGTTTATGCCATAAAACTACATCAAATTCAGGCTTAGATTCTACCTTGGACAAATCCACTACTCATAGGAGGTACAGAGGTAATATAGGCCATGTACTCTATGGCACTGTCAATTGTTCCCCGCAAAATTGGTTCTAAAATTCACAATGAAAAAAAGAAACATCACTCACCAATTCATATCTTTGAACAATTACTCATTAGATAACAGTGTATCTTCAACATGGTGCTGATAAAGTTAAATTTGACTCTGGTTGGCACAACATCCTTTGCCACTTTAGCATGTGGGACCTTCTCCAGTCGACACCTGCACCTTAGTATCATTATGACCCTTTTCAAAAGTTTTGAAATATCTCAGTTACATATGCGGTCAGACACCTATTGATAAGTTAACTACTTCAACAGTCATGAGTGAAGGGACATGATTGCCTCTATGAGTAGCAGCAGCTAATGGAAGGGACTCGGATTTGTCATCAATTTTGGAGATTATGGTCTGCTTGAGGATTTGCATATCAGGTTTATTTAAAGAACCAAATGGAGTTCATTGTAGGGTTGATTTTTCATGTGATGATTTAGAGGAGATATCGTGCAATTTTTTCCTTCTCCCTTTTTCCTCGTCTTTTTCTTCTCCTTTTTTTTTTAATTTTTCATTCCTTTTTTACCTAATTGGTTATTAGAACTTAGAAGCGACTAAAGCTCTAATACTAAGAAGACATTGATAGTATTCAACACTCTTTTAAATTTTTTTATGTGCAAGTTGTGCATACATATGCATGAACTGTACATCAAGAAAAATCAAATCAAATCTCTATCTATGGAGATACAGTGATATGCTCCACCAAACTCAAATATTATTTGACTTCAGTGCAACCACAGTTTCTGATTTTCATCTTCTTTGTGCAAAAATCTATTTAGTTGGACCTTGATTTCCTTTTTAACTTCAAAAATGCCACAATTCATATGCCCAGATGCATTTTTTATTGTATCTGGCCCTCCAGATAACATGCTGTCAAAATGTAGCTAGGACTACTAGCCAGAGGTGTTGGCCTGGGTTTTGCATTGTACCTGACTGTTGATTTCTAATACTGGGAAGATGTGAGTTAATGCAATCCATCTCCTCAATTGTGGGTTCAGAAATAATTGTACAAGCATTACAATGCATGAGGAAGGCCAGCTAATCTGTGAACTTGAAGGTGAATACTGGAATCTGAGTTAATGGGAGTTTTTAATATATATTTTATATATATAAAATATATATTCAAAACAATGGAGATGTAGAAATCCTTGCTGACCAGTGAAGTTTCTAAGAAATCATTGCATGGAATGGTTATTGGATTTCAATCAAAATCGCCTATTGCATCTCCAAATGTTGATGCTTTATCTAGTTAATTATTATTGTCATCTTTGTATTCACAGGTGAAGATTTTCTGCTGTTGGGTTATGCCTTGTAGTCATGATGACTGTCCGTAATTTATTTTCTTTCTATTATGCTAGGTACTTGTACAGAGGTTTATCTACTGGCGATCGCCCCACATGTGACCAATGCCTCAGAATCCATGAAAAACTAACTGAGAGAGCTGGCTTGGGTTGCATTTTACGTTGTTTGGCAGATACTGTGAACACTGTATGAATTTTACCACTCAGGTTCGTAAAAGATTATAATGTTTCGGTGTTGTACTTTTGTTATCTAGCAAATGGTGTAAATGTTCTGTATTTGGGAAACTGCAGATGCTAAAATTCCACGATCTTGCAGGTTGGGATTGCCTCGGGTAATTTGTGAGTGCTGGAATGAGTATTTTCCTACCTTCTGATCCATTGCTTCTTGTCCTTGCAATCTGTCCATCATTCTTACGCTAAAATGTTATTTCCTTCTTACCGTCATACTTAAATCACACCTGTGGGCACCCTCTGATCACAAGCAAGAATCACATACCATGGTTTCTGTTTAAATCAAATGTTAGTGGACCAAAGAACGGAAACTGATATAGCATGTGCTGTGTTTCCCCATTATCCATTCATTGTGGATTACAAGGAAATGTATCCAAACAAAACTGCTATATTGATGATTAGAAAGGATCAACTCGAAAAGCAGAACAAATGTGTTTGCGTAGCAGAACGGCATAATTCTCTGATGTTAATATTTTTCTGGCTATTTAAATTGGATTTTATCACATATATGTTGAGATTTAGATGAGTGGGAATTTCTCGTCGATAATATTATCACTAAATTGATTATAAAAAAGTGTAAAAAAAAATAATATTGAGGGTTTTGATCTCAATTGGGACTGATTTAAACTATTTAATGACGTAACTGACCAGTCGGGGCTAGAAAATTTTCCCAGATGAGCTTGACATAATATGCGAATCTTTGCACAAACCTCTTACAGATCCAGATATGACGTCCTGAGTCGTTTCAATCATTCTGTCGAGCAATTAGAAAATCTTCATTCAACGTTATTTTCCTGGATTATAATTCAAGTTTTAGATGTTTTAATGCCTCAGAAATGCTCTTCAATCTGGCATTGGTGACACCAAACACTGAGTAATGATATTTAAGTTTCGAGTTGCGATGGGCGAACACGTTCATTAGACTGGAAAAAGAAAAAAAAAAACACCCAATACAATTTTTTCATATAGAACAAAATGTAAGGGAAACCATAATTTAATCTCGCCTTAGATGACAACGAACTTGATTTTCCTTTGATAACAACTACGAAAGACGCGTGTAAGAATTTCTTTGAACCATCCACACCCACTAATTGAAGGCAAATATCCACGATACGAGTAGGGATTCAACTTTGGTGGTTGATCTGCTAAACCTAATCCAAAAGCCTTAAAGCTAGTCAAGATTTATGTTTGGATTGTTGTATTTTTATCTGTATTATGTTTATATTTGATTTGTATCTGTAACTTATATGTATCGTATTTGTATTATATATGATTGACCATTTATAAGTAAAACTGTCAGTTTTTTATCTATACCTGATTTTTGATAAATATCTGTTTGGAAACGATAAAAACATGATACCAAAATGACTTGAATATGATGAAACAAAGAGACCATGTTGTACTAACATGTCATGTGTTCACATAATGTATAAATACTAATGTTTTATAGACAAACAACTATAATAGTATATAGTTTTTATAAAATTATTTTTAGCCCATACAATGACACATTAGTATCATTAGAGCTTGCTCATTTGAGGGGAATAGTTATTCATCTTCTCTTCGTTCTATGTAAAGCTTTATTATTGTGTTTAATTGAGAGAATAGCATTTCATGTTTTCATGTCCCCATACTATAAATTGTTATTCAAACGTAAATTTTTAATTTTTGTCATGAATATCTAATTATCATATCTCTTTAATAAAGATAATGCGGGCATTATAGATATTTTACTTTTATTCTAATAGTCATTACAACTCTATTGCATTCTTATTGAATTGAACACCTTTTATTCTATACAATAAAATAAACAAGTCGATGAGTCGAGTCAAGACAATATGGTATCAAGCTTGAACTTAATTCAAATGTAAACTTGAAACTCAATTCGAACTCAATTAAGTTTTGATTTTTAAGCTCAAACTCGACTCGAATTGATACTCAATAAGCTCGAGGTCGATTCGATTATTTCGATTAAAATCAATTAGGCTAAAAAATAAATTAGGATTTGAAAATATAATTGAGTTTTTAGTTGATTTTGTCTTAATGTGGATCATTAGATATGAAGGGGGAAAAATAAGGTACAAAAATAGGCTTTAAGAATATAGAAAAACATAAATTTTATAATTTTTTATAAAAAAACTAGATTAGGCTTGCAAGTTGATGGAATCAAGTATTTTAAAACTCGAACTTGAGCTCGATAGCTATTCAAGTAGGCACTAAATATCGTACAACAATTCCTAATCCTATAATAGGCATTGCTCATTAAGAAGATATTGGACTTTAGGGTTTAAAGTTAAAAACTTATCTCTTAATAAAACAAATTAGATCACAAATGCATGCTTCATTGTCTTCATCTCATCGATGAAATTAGAATTTGTGGATACAAGTATTAATGTTATTTCATAAAAAAAAAATTAAAATGAAATGAAAACAGAAATATATATTTCATCTAGAAAAAAGATTTAGGGTTCGATGATTTTTGTTTACAATTGTGTTGTTATTATGAGAGACATGCTTTATTTTTTGTTTTTAAAAAAATAATGGATTATATTCCTACATCAACAAATAAATATGATATGATATTTTTTTATGTTTTAATTTTCTCAAATCTATGTATTAAACAGTAACATAATCAAACATGTAATAAATATATGTAGGTCTCACGGTTGCTCTAGGGGGGGAATTGTTGACTTTTTAAAAAGTGGGTGTCCATGTAGTTTCAAACTTTTCAAGGGATTTATATGTAATTTACCCAACAATAAACGCATCATTAGTATACTTAATATATCAATTACTATATATATTTATACCTCTAGATATTATATATTTTTTATATTTTTATTATGCATAAAATATTATCTTTTTTGTATTTACACCTATTCAGTGTTACCTTTTCAATTTTTTTTTTTTTTGTATGGTTTTGTTACATTTCATGAAAATCACATCATTTTTGAAATACTTCAAACTTTCACCTAAGTTAGAAATGGAGTTTAAATAGATTAAATAAGTCAAATGAATTATAGAATGTAAATAAACAAGTTGATATAATTAGATTAATAATTAATTAAGTTGAAATTTGAGATTTTAAATTCCTAAGCTCTAAACATATTGTTTAAATGTTAAGTGGATTCCTAAACCATCAAACTTTGACCTAAATTCCAATTCTTAAATGCTTGTAAAATATGATTTCATCTTCTTGTATAAAAATATCAGTTCTTAAACTCGAACTCAAATTAAATATCATTGTGATTTACAATAAGTTCATAAATTAAGTTCTTAATTTTTAACATATTGATTCTAAAATCAACTTCTAAATATTTTTAGAACTAAAGATATTGATATGAAAAGTCCTAAGCTTAATATCTTTATTCTAAAATATCCTAATTAAGTCTTATCCTTTCCTTTCCCTTTTATTTTCGCCACCTACCTTTTTCTTTCATTCTTTTTCTTGTCTCTCTCTGTTCTTCTTCCTTTTACGTATCTTGTTCCTCTTTCCTTTTTTCTTTCTCTCTCTCAAATTTATCTCTCTAAATCTCAATTTCAAGAGGAGAAAAAGAGAAATCAAGCTAGAGGATGAGATAGGAAAAAAAATCAAGGTTAAAAGTAGCCCAATAAGAAGAAGAAGAAGAAAAGAAAAAGTATAGAGAAGATTAAGAGTGCATGTGATTGCTAAAAATAGATAATTTTGCTTTTTCTTTTGTTTTAATTGTTGTTTTATGTTTGTATGTGTTGGTTTGATGCTTGATACAAGTTAGGTTGGTGACGGAGATGATGAATAGTTAATATAGGGTTTGATGGAATAGTTTGGAGGTGTTTGATGTTGTTATATGAGTATAGAAGTGTTAGAAGTATGGAAACTGGCTTATATAATGTTTAGATGATGCTTTGATGAAAGTAAAATGTGTAAAAGTTGGTAAAAAGACGTAAAAAACAAAGCAAATTTGTGACAGGGATTATAGAGGTGGCACGAGCGTGCATGAAGTCGTGCAGAGTGTGTTAAAGATAAATTTTTGCTTTTGGGCAAAACTTTGGGCTCTGTACGGGTATGTGCATAGGCGTATAGGAGCCCGTGTTGAGTTTTGCTAGGAAAAAAGTCGAATCTAGGCTTTTTTTAGGGTCAGCACGGCCTCAAGCACGGTTGTGCAGGCAAGTCATGCAGCTTTCCCTATTTCGTAGTCTGACCATAATATGATCATAACTTTTTCATTTGGCCTCAAATTGAGATGATTCAAAAGGTTACGAAAAGCTTAAAAAAAGATATACAGCTTTCATGTTTCGAGTTTTTGCAAATTCTAAAAGTATCAAGGCTTAAATTTCATTTGTTTCCAGCTGCTACATAAATAAACAAAGTTGAAAACTTGTTTCACTAGTTAAGTGTATGTAGTAAAGTATAAAATGAATCTTTTTTAACTAAATAAAATAGATAAATGATATTTAATGTGTTATGTTTGTTGAATGATATAACTAAGCATGAGTTTAGTGAACTTAAAAACTTAATAAATAATTTGATTAAATATAGAGTTAGATATAAAACGAATCTAGTTAATAATCTAAGTTCAACTTAACTTAATGAACTTTGATGAACTAAAATGAATTAGATTAATTAAGTTTAATTATCTTAACTTAGTAAATGAACTAAATGATTAAGTCTAATCAATCTTGACAAAGTTAAATTAAAATGAGTCAATAACTAATAATTGGATTATATCAATATGTTAGGATAACCTTGTATAACATGGTGAATATGTTGTTTCAAATGTTTGTTTGATTTGAATATGAATGACATGATGTGTTTTTATAATAAAAGACCATAATTAAAGTGAAAAGAAATATTTTGATAGACAAAGGAGAACCGTCCGTATTTTAGCAGGGTGATCTTCGCAGCCATAGCGGGGTTCCTATCTAATGTCTGATCAAATAGGATAAAAAAAAAAGTTTGAGCTAAGTGGACGTTTAATTTCTTATATGAGTTTAGTTCTTAAATCTATAGATATGAATACATGATCTATCTTTTGAGTTGGCTTCTCATTTACCTTCTGAGCCTATGTGGATTTCAAATATAAAGGTACACAGTAACTTACGCGTTGTATGTTGTGATAGACATACTAAAATGAATTAAGAACTTAAGACGACTTTAATAATAGAGTGTTGCTTATGCCTATGCCGTTGAATCCGGTCCAAGGTGCAGTAACCTTGTCCGAGCGAACACGGTAGTTTAGGCACTTAAGCCACCCCCGTCATTAGGAATGCAACCGGGACGGGTATACTAAAACCCGAACCCAGTACCCAATAAGATTCCCAAAACCCATCCCAAAACCTATAAGGTTTTGTCCATAAACCCAAAACCCACTAAACAAACCCAATAGGGTACCCAAAACCCGATATAAAATAAAATCTCATTATCAATAGAATATTTAAAATCGTCATTATAATTTTTTCTTCATATTTTTCTATTTCGATCCTGCCCACTTTTATAGGCCAAAAAAAAATTCTTATTATTGCTCATTGCAATCCTTTTTAAAAAATCCCAACCATTTCATGGAAAAAATCTGAATGAAACATATGACAGAGTGAAAGGCTTAAATTTAGGAGAGTGAGCCAAGACCAAACTGAAAGTGAAGACCATACTATTAGTCTACAGCCCAAGTTTTTACTTTTTCTAAAGATTTTTATAAAAAAAAAAAATAACTTCACCACAATAATGGAGCACAGCTGTTAATTCAAAGACTGAGCTAAACATAATATATATCTATATATATTTATATATTTCAAAAGGGTCCGGGTTTCCCAACGTTTTATACTGTCCCAAACCATCCTAAAACCCTATAGGTTACTATTGATCTTAAAACCAATCCAAACCCTATAGGGTATTTATTATCTTGGGCTGTTTGAGAACCCTATAAAACCCCCTGCTTCAATCCCTACCCATCATGGTGCCATGACATTTGTAGGTGCTCAATAGTAACCGATGGGACAAACTATCGATTATCCCTCTCTTAAAAGAACACCAAAGCCTAAATCTCAATACCACAAAATATAAACATATAAAAATCTCCACGAACCCACATTTAAGATACTCTAAGAACAAAACTGTGAAACCTGTAATTTTATAACTTTCAAATATCTCCTATAATATAAACTAAATCCGATTGGCAAAACCAAAGCCAACAATAATCCAAAAATATCTAACTTCCAACTTAAAATCATATAATCCTTTTAATAAACTATTACATGAAAGCCAATACTTCAAATCCTTAAAAAATAAATAATCAATTTTTTTTTAAATCTTCAAAACTCAAGAAATCCTTTTTCATATGTCATTGTATAACATCCTTTCCTCTGCAGGTTGTCAAGTCTACTTCACATCCCCATGACAAAATACAAGTCTAAACTTATTCCCATCACCCTGTACCTGAAAAAGAAAGGAATAGCAAAAACACCCAGTACGTCAGTCCACAAACAATATGCAAATGCACAAACAACATGTATATACGTGCAACTACTAAATGCAAACAACAGGATTATTATCTTCATTAAACCTGCAAAACAACACAGTTCAGAAGCATAGATCTCTAATCTCAAACTTGGAGTTACTCAAATTCCTGAAAAACAACCAGATATAAAAAAAATAATTGTATACATATATTGGTGAATGGGTACTCCCCAAACACCCACGGCCATGCTGCTAATAAACCTATATCCCACCAGAATCATCTCCAAGTGCAACTCCACTAGGGACAACGACACACAAGGCATCAGGGTACCTCCCATATCACTGTCTGCCAGTCTTACTGGTCAAAGCCAATGACATCCAGAAAAACAAATTAAGCCAAATATAATTAAGTTCATTTATATATTTGTTCCTACAGGCAACAATAAGAAAACTAAACCTGCAAGCAATACAATAAATAAGGAAAGGTCGTACC
The DNA here is from genome assembly GCA_024138025.1 of Combretum micranthum. Classification (NCBI taxonomy): domain Eukaryota; kingdom Viridiplantae; phylum Streptophyta; class Magnoliopsida; order Myrtales; family Combretaceae; genus Combretum; species Combretum micranthum. The sequence continues at coordinate 1,551,047 of JAMXBD010000061.1, read as the reverse complement.
TTTTCCAATTCCAAGAACAATCTCTCCAAATCCAAAATTCTTAAAAAAACAAAGAAATCTCCCAATCTCCTGAATATAACAGATAACAAGAACAATATATAAATCATCACATCAAAACCCTAATTATCCAATCCTCCAAAATCATCCAAAACCCAAACCTCTCAAGAAATCACAACTGCAGAATCCTTTCGATCAATTCCCCAGAAAACCCAGATCTCCACAAAATCCTAATTGCATAAATCAATAAATACAAACAAATCCATCATTATAATTCATCTTTTAATGAAACTATGATTTAGAGGATAAAAACTTACTTTGATTTAACTATAAATCCGGAAAATCGCCAAACCGCAAAGAAACCGTAACCCTAGAACATCACCATTCATGAACGAACAAAACCCTAAACCAGAAATTATTTCGATGAAATCTACATATGTAATTAAGGGATTTAATTACCTTGAATGGATATCAAATTCCTAATCGTTCTCCTCAAGATTCGGATATAATCTTCAACGGTTTCTCTCACAATCCTCTTAAAAAAACACGAGAAATCTATTATTACGACGTTGATTACATGTTAAATCGTATAGATCTCATATAGATCTACTTACCCGGATTGAAGACCTTGATTCTCCTTTAATTTCTCACACAAAACACTTGAAAAAGCAAGCCCTAGGTTGCTTTAGAGAAGAAGAACTCGAACGAAAACAAGACAAACCTTAATTCCCATCATAAACTGCACATATATATAGAAAACAGATTTAGGCCGCCAAGTGGGCCGGTGGCTTCAATGCCATCTTAGGTCCATTTTCTATAAATTCGTCCCGTCTCGTTTGTATGACTTTCCTATGTCCAAAATTTACCTGTTCAAAGACAAAATTACCCTTTTAACAACACTTAAATTTCACTTCTACCCTTTATTATAACTTATTTATTTGCTCAATATCCTAAGTGATTAGCAACAACAAACTTAGTTCATTGGATATTTTACACCTGGCTTGAAGAAGACTACTTCAACTCACTTTACTTCATCCACAAATATAATAAGTTTGGTTCATTAACAAATATAAGAAGTATTGGCTATATCAATGTAGTACACAACTTCATGTCAAGTGCAACTTTTTATTAGTGTTCTACAACAACTTTGAAGAGAATATCTACTTAATAAAATGCCCAAAATCCCCTTTTATGACTTTGCTAAAGGAGCTTTTGGCTAGGGGGTAAAATGTAGAGGGTTGTTTTAGTAATTGAGCTTTTAGCCCAATTTAATGCCATGAGTTGGTCTTCTAGGTTAGTGATAGGGCTTAAAAAACTGAGTCCAATAAAGGATGTCGTAGAAAGATTTGGCTTGGTAGGCTCAAAATAAAGATCGTCGAACCGGTTTATTCTACTCTAGGCCTTATCTAGATTTCTCATGCACGAAAAATAGACTACAAAAATATCTTCCTAGGTTAATTTAGCTTTAATTGGCTAAAATAGGGTTTATTTGGAATAAAATGAGCCTATTTCTATTTTATATTAAAGATGAACTATTTTAATAAGAAAATGAGCTTCTTTTTATTATAAAGCCCAAATTCTATTCCAGGCTCATATCCAAAGCCCATGCCCACATTCATAAAAGAAAGAATAGATTCTAGCCATGGAAGAGATCCAATGATTGCAAGCAATGTTTCATCTCAACTATCCATCCAGAAGTCATCTAACGGCTACTATTAGCCTCCAACATGTATAAATAAGATGCTTCTCCTCTCGTTTAGGAGGATTTTGTAGATTGCTAAGATTGAGAGCAACATAGATACTCTATTGAAACATCTCCAAGAAAGATCAAAGCACCAATTTACCAAGAAAGAGTCAAGAACGATTGAGTCTACTTGACTTGATCTTGCACTCAAGAAACCGAGTTAGCATGTTCCTCCTCCCACTCCTCTCTTTGCAACATCTTACACATGTCATAATTTCAAGACTTTTCTTAGGTCGATCAGCATGTCTATCGCACGTGATCAGCCAGCTGTAGTAACCCCATCATACACGATTGATACACTTTTATGCGATTTTACTTTTTGTAATTATACCTTTTTGATATTACCTTTTCATATTACTACATCTTATGAAAAATCATATGTAACATTCAATATTACATTACATAACTATAATATTTGTGTTTTATTAAAATAATAATAATTTTTTTTAATAACATACAATTTTGGAAAGTGTTATTTATACTACTATAGCTTTTCGATATTATATTTTCATACCTTTATATTTTATGTTTTAAAGATATGTTTTTTTAAGTGGAGAAAAGTTACAGATGATACAAATAATAAAAGTTAAAATATTGCCAATTGAAAAAAAAAAAACCTTAACAATTTGAAAGGAAAGTCAAGAATTATATTGAATATCATAAACTAATGTGATGCTGGGAAAAAAAAACGTTATTAGATATTAATTGTTAGTAAGATGTATTCTGAGAGGAGTTAGAAATCAAACATGGTATTTAATTTGAATAGTAATGAAATTGGTCCCATTAATTAATAATTGAACCATAGAATTTTCCTTCAATTATAATATCATTGGCTATTCTTATATTTTATTAAAAACTACCTGATTTATTATAAAATTAAGAAAGAAACATCAACGCTAACTATTAATATCAATCAAATTATATTCAACATGATTTTTAACTTTTTTTATTTTTTAGATTTTTAATTAGTTTAAAAAAATTTATATAATTCACATATTTTTATTAATAGTATTTTAACTTTTATTATTTATATCATTTGTGACATCTCATTATTTAACAAATATATGTTTGTATATAAAATGTTATTTATAAAGAAGCTATGACTTTTATATAACTAAATACAAATGATGAACTTGTGGCATTTAATGTTCTATTTTTATAATTCAAAAGATCATAACTTTTTTTAAGATTACAATATTTTATAAAAGCACAAGTGAAACTATTAGCCAACTATAGAAGTCCCTAAATTTCTATATTTTGAAATAGCATTGAATTGGTATAGAGGTCATCATAGTTTGGATCGGGCCTAGAATCAAATCCGAATTGTTGGCTTGCAATTCCAACTTTAATGGAATCGAGTTGAACCTGTGAAGGCTGGGCTAATTCTCAATTATAGGGAACTAATGGTTTTCATAGTTTGGTTTTGATTTCGCTGAAACCTTGAACAAAAAAAAAAAATTTCTCTCTTTTTAATTGGTTTTTTTTTTTTAAATATGCCAAAAAAAAAGTCCTAATTTGTTATTTTTTTTAATTCTTTTTTAATCCATTGTACTTTTTTTTCAAAATTTTTATTAAGTTTTGATATTAGATGTCCTATAAAATATAAAACTTGAAAAGAGAACAAGATAGATATTGATGAGAGTACTCAAATCAGATAGTGGACTTGGGATTTTTATTGACAATACTATTTTTTTTCACTTTTAATTATATATTTTATTTTAATTATTTAAATGTCATTCTGATTATTGTTTATTTCTTCCATCAAATTGTTTTGACATTCATTGTCAATAGAAACAACTTACATAACAACATTAATACTTGAGTTTTTTAGCATTTTTATGCAAAATTAAATTGCATATTTGTCATCTTTTATCTTCTTTGGCTTTCTTTTTTAGATTTTTTTTAAATTTAAATTTTGATAGTTAGACCTACAATGGAACTATCGGGTCCATAAGGTCCAATGCTCAATTCTAGAATCGTCGGGTCATGAACAGTTAGAATTGGCAGTTCCAAGCTTTAAACTATCGTTAGAACCTATGGGTCTTGGGTTGATTTAGACTAGCTATCAACGACCAATTCCTGGTTTGAAAACCAGTAGTGACGAGTCGAAACCGATCTAATCTATGATAATGTCTATGGTGGCATAAGAGAAATTATAAATAGAAAAAAACACATTAAATATTCTATAAATATAGTAAATAGGTTGGGCAGCTAGTATATTGCAAAACATATAAGGTAAGTAAAATGAAAAATTATTTAAACAAATAAAAATTTGGTCTTTGCTTGAAACTTAATTTAGATTTAAGTTGGCTTAATTCAAAAGGATTTTTAATACTATCATTTTATGATAATCTAATTTCAATATATTGCTAGCCCACGAGTGACCATGTAGCTACATTTCAATATATTCAGGTTTTTTCTATCAATTGATTTAAATTGTAATTATCAAAATTATTGGTCCCAGAAGAGTAACCAACGGAAGTGAAGTAGTTACTTAAAATTTTAAATAGTTTCTTTAAAATAATATCACAACTCCAATTAATTATGGATTCTTGAACTCACTTAGAAATTACAAATATATTTAGCAAATAAATAATAATAGCATGAAAATAAATGAGAGTAAGGAAAGAAGAAAATTGCACAAGTATTTTTAAAGGTTCCAATTGGTGCGTTAGTCCTGGCTCCAAGTCGAAGACCCGGTATTCCACACTGGTTCTACTATATCAAGTCAAATCCGAAAGCACGGATAGTGTGTCAATACAAAGGACTTGATTTCCTCTACTCGGTCTATCTAGTTCACAAAGCTCATTACTGATCTATAGAGCTGTTTTTCACTTCCCTTTATCATCAATCTCACAAAATGCAAATCAAATTAAGGAATATAAGAATATAAAGGTTCCTCTCAAATGATTTCGCTAAAGTATTAAGTAAAAATAGAGTTGCATAATTTTTGCACAAATAAGTTGGAGTATGATTATAAAATCACCGTTTTCTTTTGAACTTCTTCGTTTGTTTTTGTTTTTTAACTTCTCTATTATATATCTTCAAGTTTTCAAATTGCCAGAAGAGGATATTTAGAAGATGATTTCAAAATCAAAGGACCTTTATTATGATATAAACTCAAATCCGTTGGATATTAATCAACTTTGTGGAACATTTTGAATGTATTATCCAAATACATTCAATTTTGAAACTAGACCTTCAAATTGATGAGAAATTTGAGAAAACACTCATTTTGCAACATGCTGTTTGTATTTCTACGGGTTCTATTCATGTAGCAGATCTACCATCTGAGTTACTCTCTGAGTATTGCAGACTTCTTGACAAGCTTTCTAGAAAGTCTCTGGGTTTTCTTTTGGGTCGAATCTTTCTTTGACAAACTTCTTATAATCAATTTTAATTTATCAATCTAGTCTTTTCATATATTTTACATTTCAAAGCTGTACACTTAATAACTTTATTAGTAATCACTTTATATAAGTTTTGTTATCATCAAAACTAAACTAGGAGACTTAACAAAAATAATATGATAAAAGGATAAAAATATAAAAAAAAGTATGATTTTATTTTTTTAATTTATATTTCATTGTGACGGGACTATTAAGATACTTTTGTGTTAGTTTTTATATTCATTTTAAAAGTTAGAAAACATACTAAATTACTTTATAGAATGACTCATACTTTTGCAAAATTAGATAAAATAGAATTACAATTAGTAGAAAAAATAAAATCATTACCTAAAGAGTTACAAGAATTAAGATTACCCTTAGATACAAATTTTTTAATTGTAGAAACAAATTGTTGTAAAAATGGATGGGGAGCAGTACTAATCAAAAAACCCCAAAAATATTCTTTGAAAAAATAAGAAAAAATTTGTAGATACAATAGTGGTAAATTTAAAGAAAAATGACTACAAAGTAGTATAGACATGGAATTAATGGCTGTAATTTATGGACTAAACTCTTTTAGGTTATTTTTGTTAAATAAAAAAGAGATATTAGTCAGGACAGACTGTGAAGCTATTGTCAAATTTTACAAAAAGAGAAATAAAAAAAGTATATCACAAAAAAGATGAGTCAAATTTATTGATTTACTGATAAAAAAGGATATAATGTTGATTTTGGACACATAAAAGGAAAAGATAATGATTTGCCTGATCTCTTGAGCTCTTGAGCAGGTACATCAACAATGGATAACATGTACATGACTCTTAAAGACTTACAGCGACAAAAAGAGTTACATGAATCTCAAGCTTCCCAATTCTTGTCCCAAACTTCTCAATACTCATCATAAAATCTTTCTTTCCCTTATAGACCACTTTTTCCCATCTTACTTACACCTTTCCAAAAGAAAATAAGACCTACTAGAGATGAGCTAATAAAAAACTATTTCTCTCCAATCGGAAAAATGATGTTTGGAGACATTGAATTACTAATCCTAGACCAAAATGTAGAAAACACACAGGCCTTCAGACACCCCATTATTAATGAAACAAGTAATACAGTTGAACAAAAAACACTGATACATTCTATTTGGGGATTACAAACCTTAGATAAAAACAAGGTAAGAGTGTGTTTGGTATTACTGAATTACATGGAGATGAACAATACCAATACTGGATTACATACTGGTTTACATACAATAAGAAATAAAAAATATTATTGTTATGCTGTCATTAAAGGATTCAATCCTGGAATTTACAAAAACTGGATCTATGCAAAGGCTCAAGTTGAAAATTATATTGGACCAGTTTGGCAAGGATGTTTTTCTTTACAACAAGCAATAGAAATATTGGAAACTAAACTTAGGCACAATGATTTTGGAATCGAACCTTATTTAGCTTAAGAATTCAAAACAACAAAAGATACTGAGTTACTGAAAGTTAAAAAAAAAGAAAAATAGCTAACTTACAGACAACTTAATCTTAGACACTGTTTACAATATAATATAGATAAAGAAGAGACTAGTGAAAAAACAAAGAGTTACATTTTCTCTAATAGAATGAATTTTGTTAAAAAAATCACCAAAAAGAGCTAAAATAGCCATTACATCACATGCTTGTAAAAATTTCTGAAAATCCTTTTTAGTATTTCAAAAATATGCAAAGGACAATGCAAAGAATGATTATAGATTTACTTGTGACTATTACTATAATCATAAAGGAGAACTTGATTACAACATTTACAAAATGAACATTTGCCTCAACACATTTGACCCTCTTTACATACAAGAATGCGGATTTACTGAATAAACTCTCCTAGACTATGGATTACTAGAACTTGTTTATCGACAACTTGAGAAATTCTTAGACTCTAAATTTGAAACATCAATAAAAGAGGTTGTATGTACTATAAAAGGATAAATGGACAGTCGTGAAAAAAGCAAGACTTTGAAAATAAGGATGAATATCAAGAGCATTCCACAAGAATGACTAACTTTTGACATAAGGTCTGTTAGTTACAATATAATAAATGATGGTGTATATGAACTTACTTGACCAACTCAAGAAATAAAGACAAGTGAGAAACCAATAGAATTACAGATAGAAAACTGGATTGCTCATGCAATTGCCCATTCAAATATACCACCATCCGAAGAAAATTGCTTAATTTACCAATCACATATTTACAATACCTTTTCTTCGCACAACATGATAATATGGAGAAATGTAGACACCAAATACTCCATAAAGGCTCAAGCTTATGAATAAGACGCCTCAATTATGGAAGAAATAAACCAATATAGAAAATCAAAAGACTAGAATTAATGACAAGATAGAAGGACAAAGATTGACAGACAAGACTTACAAGAATAGTTACAAAATAGTTCTCAAACAGTTGTAAATAGTGGTTTTCCTATTTTTCCCTCTCTTATAATTTTTGTGTGCCTTTTTACCCTTAAAATATAGGATAACTGAAAAAACAAAAGTAGGAAAAAATGCCTAGTCCCTCTTTTTCTATAAATAGGTGAGAGCTCATTCTTTGTAAAAAACACGAAAGAAAAAATTAAACACATAATATCACACACATCTAGGCTAGAATTTTTTTCTTAGTTACTTCCACTTTTGCACACCAATCTCTTTGTGGAATAATACTTGAAGAACTTTTCTTGTAAGTTTTTACCTTACCACTCTACTCTTACAGATTCCAGACTTACCCTGATCTTACTTCTCATGTTTCTATTTCCCTTAACTTAATCACCTTTCAGGACACGCGAAAGCGAAAAGTGTAATGTTCATTTGCATATATCTTGAATACTTTGTAATCTCCAATATCCCTTCTATCCCCAACTCTCGATCCTTGAATCGATATAATATTTTTTACAAAATTATAAATTTTATAAATAACTTATTTACATTTTAATTTATCTATTTTCTAATAAAAATAAATAAATATTTTATTTTCATTATATAAAATTTTATATAATTTTTTCTTAAAATTATTATCTCCCAAATCCCAGCCGTGACTTTAGCTATAATATCTTGTACAAAAAAAAAAAAAAAAAAAAAAGAAAAAAAAAGAAATGTCTCTCGAACATATACGATGTGTAGACTTTGAGTGACAGTGAAGTGGAGTCCGGATCTAATTAATTAATTAAATTGCTCCTTCAACCAAAATTTATTTGGAATAAAATGCATCGAAAATAACAGAAACATACATAGATAGATTATGGCGGACGAATCTGCAGCAGCAACAACCACCGCCGCCGCGAGTAGCAGCGGAATGGATTTCGGTACGGAGGAAGCCGTCGCCTACGTTCGTACCCTAACCGACGTAGGCGCCATGAGCCGCCTCCTCCACGAGTGCATAGCCTACCAGAGATCTCTCGACTTGGACCTCGATTCCCTCCTCTCCTCCCGCCGTACCGATCTCGACCGCCACCTCCTTCACCTCCAGAGATCTTCTCGCGTCCTCGAAATCGTCTCCTCCGACGCTCAACAAATGCTCTCCAGCGTACACTCCACCTCCCTCCTCGCTGATCAGGTCTCCGCCAAGGTTCGCGAGCTCGATCTCGCACAGTCGCGCGTTGCATCTACGCTTCTCCACGTCGACGCTATCCTCCAGCGAAATGCCTGCATCGACGGTGTCTCCAAGGCTCTCGATCGCGATGATTACGACTCCGCCGCTCTTCATGTCCAGACATTCCTCCAGATCGATGCTCGTTACGGCGGTAGGGACTCGTCTTGGGACCAGATGATGGCCTACAAATCCCGCCTCGAAGGCATCGTTCGAAGGAAGCTTTCCTCCGCCGTGGAACAGCGAGACCATCAGGCGGTCCTCCGTTTCGTTCGCCTCCACTCACCTTTGGGCCTGGAGGAGGAAGGACTTCAAGCCTACGTCTCCTATCTTAGGAAAGTCATCCGCAGCAGATCACGCCTCGATTTCTCGGAAGAAGATCAGAAGCAGTCTCCTGCCGCCTCCGATTTGGTAGGACGCCTTACGGATCTCTTCAAGGATATCGTCCTTGCCATCGAGGAGAACCAGGACACGTTGCGAGCGCTCTGCGGTGAGGATGGTGTCGTTTATGCTATCTGTGAGCTCCAGGAGGAGTGTGATGCGCGAGGTTCCTCCATTCTTAACAAGTATATGGAGTACAGGGAACTCAGCCGTATCTCTGCTGAGATCAATGCGCGTGGGGGTGCTTTAGCATCTGCATCGGGAGTAGGCCCCGAGCCGCGGGAAGTGGAGGTATAATAACATCTTTTGTGGAACATTCAACTGCTTTAAGTGGTTTCATTGATATATAAGTATTGCATAGTGCTAGCACTTGACAATGGCTGTTTGGCATTATTATTTAAGAGGAGAACTCTTGTAGTTACACGGTAAATTTTTGTGCTAATCAATGGAAAATGTGGCTATCTCTTTATATGCAGCTCAAGTAGTGATTGGAACGCCTTTAGTTTTACTTTTCCATGCATTGCAATTGGGAGAGAAGGATTAGTATATTTTTCTAATTGTTTGGGTCTTTGTATGGATTATTATAGAGAATTATTTATTTATTTACTTAATTTTTCTGTTTGTTTTCTTATATACTAAAAAATTATCTGAAAAAGAATGTTAAAGATTAGTTTGGGAAAGCGAAGATAAGTAAGTTCTGGGTGTAGCTGTTTATTGCCCTGAAGGAGTGAAGGATAGGTCATATGTTGACTATCAAGGTCCAATTGACATATCTGCATATGACGGAGAGTAAAGATTTATATAGTTTTTAATCTTCTCATTGTATACCATGTTTGAGAAGATTGTGCGGGACATATATATCCAATCCTATGAAAGTTTAGATGAAAAATGGGAAGGAAAAATGCAAAATGAATCTCTGTATTATAATTTACAGGAACATGAAAAGGAAGATTCTGTTTGCATGCTACTTAGCAAAATAGATCAAGTGATATAATCAAATATTCATAGGGTTTAGGCTTGAGTAGGTGCTTGGATAGGATGAGGGCTTTGTGTTTGTTGAATGCCTTGTAACCCGGGGAAATTTTATATAACAAATAATGTTACTGTTCGTTAAGTTTGCTGAGTGGAGTAAGTCTGTAATATAATTGCTATTGCTGAGGAACAGAATAGAGTTATGGTAAGATTTTATTTGTTGATTTTCTTTTTAACAGGACTATTTGGAAAAAAATTGAATTTTGGCATCGATTTGCTTTTCATAGGGTTGAGTAATGAATAGTTACTTAATGTTTTTCATTATAGAGATTTCTTATAGAATTGTTATTGCGGGCAACTAAATACTATAATAGCTCTTCATAAGGATTAAGCTTATGATAGAATCATTATTACAACAAAGTGGATTAGTTGTTAGTGTTAATGAAAAATTTGACAAAAATAAACCATTTGAGTTTTTCTTCTTGTGAAATCTCTCTAAATACTTCTCTTTCTGTAACAAGGTATACTTGGAGGAGATGTTATCCTTGATGCAGCTGGTTGAGGATTACACAGAATTCATGTTGTCCAAGATCAAAAGCCACCCAGAGTTGCTGCCCCGAGCCACCAAGGCTTTTAGGAGCAGCAAGCTTAGCAGTGTAGTGCAGGAGATCACAGGCTACTATGTCATTCTAGAGGGCTTCTTCATGGTGGAGAATGTCAGAAAGGCCATCAGGATTGATGAATATGTGCCCGACGCTCTCACCACTTCCATGGTGGATGATGTCTTCTATCTTTTGCAAAGCTGCCTGCGGAGAGCAATTTCCACTTCTAACATGGGCTCTGTCATTGCGCTATTGAGTGGGGCCAGCAGCCTGCTCAGCAATGAATATCACGAGGCTTTGCAGCTCAAACTGAGAGAGCCAAACCTTGGCACCAAGCTCTTCTTGGGGGGTGCGGATGCACAGAAAACCGGTACAGAGATTGCCACAGCCTTGAACAACATGGATGTCAGTAGTGAGTATGTGCTCAAGCTTAAACATGAGATTGAAGACCAATGTGCGGAGGTGATATTTTTTATTTACTTATTTATTTATTTTTTGCATTTGCATATGTTATATGTGTGTTCCTGTGGTAGTTTTGGTTGTTTAAACTGATGGGTGTGTGTCATTCAGTAGCTACTGTGGCAAAATCTTATGATCTTCTTCAAACATAAAGTTAGGCACGTATAATTTTCTTGAGAAGTTTGCAGACAACATAAGGCCAGCTGTAGATACTTCACTTTTGGACATAATTAGCGACAGTTTGATTGTTTGGATTATTTTTAACAAAACCAAAAAGGCAAAGTAGCTGAAAGATTTGTTAAGACAGGTACTGGAAGAATTAGTCGCTATGATGTTTGGTGGACTATACATCTTGGATGATGATTCTACCAAAAAAAAAAAAAATTCTCATGGATGTTTGGGTGGCAGCAATGCTTCTAAAGTCACTTACAAATATTGTTGTCATTCTGTAGAGTAGGACACCCTGGTTCTTTCCTCTCTCAAATATATATTTGTTTTGTTGCTTAAAGCTGTGGATTGTTTCTCAATAAAACGTGGGAGTTGGTTTTAATCTAAAAGTCAAAGGACTAATTATCAAATAAAAAAATTGGGTAAATTACACCAAGAGGTATGAACGTTTGGGGGTAAGTTCATTTAAGGTATCAACATTGCATAAAGTGAGTCAAATTAGGTGTCAACCTTTTGCAAAATGTTGATCAATTATTACTACCTCATTTGGCTCATTTTGCAAAATGTTGATATCTCGTTTTAACTATTTAAAACGTTGTAGTCTTAATCGTTGATTTCTCTTTTGAACTATTTGAAACGCTGATATGTTAAATAAACTTACCCTTTAAACGTTAATATATTTTACTGTAATTTACCCTAAAATTTTTTTTTTCTTCTAAGCCCATATTATTTGTTTTACAATGATACATAGGGCCCTACTAAGATTGCAACTATACTTGGAAAAATTGGCCTCTTACCTTTAGATGAATGTACTTTTGCATGTTCATGATACCTGATGACTGATGAATATGGAGTGAAAAAACAAGTTCCACGAGTTTTTGTGATAGGGTGGAAAACTAGTTTGATTCTAGAATATGTATTCTTAAAACTAACAATGAATTGTCATGTTTGGTATGTAGGAATGAACTTGGAATGGGATTGTGATTTTAGGTCCTATTCCATTCCTATGTTTGGTTGCATTTTTGAAAGCCGGGATGTGATTCCTAGGAATCGATGATTTCGGCTTTGATAGGGAATTTGATTCCGCCGTTGAGAAGGCAGAATCGTGATTCCATTTCATTGTCATAAATAATTACCATTAAATTACTTTTTTATCTTTTTATTTATTTGTTATTCACATTAATTATTGAGGATATTTTTGGCAAATTACATCTTAATTCCATTCCATTTCATGATGTATCCAAACAAAGGAATGGATACATCATTCCGTCTCCCATTCCATTCATTTCCTTCTATTTTAATTTATTCCATTCCGAGCGATTCTCATGTACCAAACGTAAGATAAATCTTTTGACAATATTTTATTTTATTTTTTTAATATATTTTACCTCCAAAAATGGAATACAGCATCATCTAATCGTTAAGACACTCTGTTTTTGTGGAGAGAAGAAAATAGACATATGTTAGAAATGGCTAGGGCATTGATTTGTCTAGTGAATGTTTCTGATCATCTATGGGGCAAAGCATTGATGACTGCATGCTATTTAATTAATGATTGGCTACAAAGTTCAGTGTTCAGAACTACTCTTGATCACTTTAAATTATCTTTCTTAGTTGTCGAATCAATTTTGAATAAAATGGGACCCTAAAGCTGAGAAATGTGTCTTTTCAATGTATGCATCAAGTTAAAGAGGATATAAATGTTATATCTAGTTGGTAAGCTGTCCATGGAAGACATATACCAGCTAGCTTGAGTATAAGAGCTTAAGTTTTGTATAGTTGTTTTGCATATTAAATTTAATTTTTCTCCAGTCTCTTAGTTTAGCTTTAAAATAATTTATTGTTTTTTGGTTTCTTGAACATGATCTCAGTCCTATGTAACAAACCTAGCTTCTCTTTGTAAAAATATGAAAGTCACGATGAATAACACACACTTACTTTTCTGCAAGTTACAAACAGGGAGAAAGTTTATGTTAAAAAAGGGAAAGCGAACTTTTGGTTCACACCCTTTATAAAAAAAATTCTCTTCATCAAATTTACCAGTAATCCATTACTCTTCTGTCATAAAAGGGGTAATTTCAATTTTGATATCTAGCATTACCGAAATTATTATGAAAAAATAGAATAAATCAAGGAACATTATCTTCCTCTTCCATCCCATCAACTTCCAATAGCACTGTTTTCTCCACTATCAGATCTAAAGGCACCCACATCTTCAACTCTTGTGAGCTCTAATTGCTCCTTATATTCCTCAAACTGTATTTGACTATTGGATTATTGGCCTTTCTGTGAATGTTATCTTGCTTGCTTGTTTTGTTGGTTATTTCTCATGTAATGTTATTTATATATATATTATGTAATTTTACTCAACTGGGTGTAATATGATTGTCCAAGTATTTCACATTTTAGGCAGTTGTGCTGTGGATGCATTGCCCTCTAGCTCTATGAAATCTTATCAGAAAACTGCAACATATAGTCTTAAAATAAAGGGTTAATTACAAAAACATAACTTGTGTTGAACAATTTGCAAGCAAATGACCTGTGTTAATTTTTTTGACGATTAGGTGACCGAGTTTCATTCAAAATTGTCAATATTATTTATTAATTTTAGAGTAACATGTGTCAATATTTTATTGGTCATAAAAATTAAATTTACATTTTTTTCAATTTTCTAATTTTGAAAGAATAATTTTTAATATTTTATTTATTATTATTTTTTATCAAATTTATTTATTTTTAGACCAATAAGACTCTAATACATTCTCTCTAATAGTTATTAATAACATTGATACTTTTTTATAAAACTCGAGTCACCTAATTGTTAGAAAAAATAAAATAGGTGATGTGTTTGCAAATTGTTTAAAACACAGGTCATATTTTTGTAATTAACCCTAAAATAAACTGGTGCATTGCATGGTACACCATCTAGTTACAATATGAAAAAGTAACTTCCCAGATGAATTGACCGAAATGCCTTTTATCAGGTATTTCCTGCTCCTGCTGATAGAGAGAGAGTGAAATCTTGTTTGTCTGAGCTGACTGAGATGAGCAACATTTTCAAGCAATCTTTGAATGCTGGCATGGAACAGCTGGTTGCAACTATTACGCCTCGAATCCGTCCTGTCTTAGATAGCGTTGCAACTTTCAGTTATGAGTTGTCAGAGGCTGAATATGCAGAAAATGAGATGAATGATCCATGGGTGCAGAGGCTGCTCCATGTTGTTGAGACAAATGTGGCATGGATCCAGCCATTGATGACTTCCAACAACTACGATTCATTTGTGCATTTGATCATTGACTTCATTGTAAAGAGACTTGAAGTAATCATGATGCAGAAGAGGTTCAGTCAGCTAGGAGGCCTTCAGCTTGATAGAGATGCAAGGGCGCTAGTGAGCCATTTCTCAAGTATGACCCAAAGAACGGTCAGAGACAAGTTTGCTCGTCTTACTCAAATGGCAACCATCCTCACATTTGGAGAAAGTTTCTGAGATTCTCGACTTCTGGGGTGAAAATTCCGGACCAATGACTTGGAGACTGACTCCAGCTGAGGTGAGAAGAGTTTTGGGGTTGCGTGTCGACTTCAAACCAGAAGCCATTGCTGCTCTCAAGCTGTAAATTTCCAGTCTTTCAGTCCTGGTCAATTTTGTTTGGTTACTTTCTCATCTGTTTTAATTAAGGCATTACTTGACAACTTCAAAGTTCATAAAGTTTTATGGCAGTCCGACCGGGATTATGGGGGAGGTGAGTCCCAGATTACTTCTAGGCAATGTAATTATGAGATATAGCGATCACAAGTTTTCTTTGTAGAGAAATTATTTTAGACTGAAATTTTTTCATGCGTTTATTATAATGAACAATATGTACCTTAAGAGTTGCATCAGTGACTTTTTTCCTTTGTAAAATGTTTTTAAGACAACTGCTTTGTAGGATCTGGATTTCTCAGTAGCCCTTATTGGCCCATGTGGCTGTTTTCTTTTATTTTTATTTCTTTTTCCTCTTTGGGTAAACTTTATTATTTATATAATA
Organism: Combretum micranthum; assembly: GCA_024138025.1. Taxonomy (NCBI): domain Eukaryota; kingdom Viridiplantae; phylum Streptophyta; class Magnoliopsida; order Myrtales; family Combretaceae; genus Combretum; species Combretum micranthum. Next base: position 1,535,682 of record JAMXBD010000061.1, on the reverse strand, counting down.
AAATAATTGAACAGTATTGTCTTATAAAATTAATTATTATAACTAACCATATGGCGACACATGTCTTGTTACATTATATAATTTATTGTGACAAAATATATGTATGTAAAGTGTTAAAAATGAAATGATATGCATACAAATTGAAAAAAAAAAAAAAAAGGAGGTGAAAATATAGGTATGCGAAGTGCAATTTTTCCTTTTTATTATTCCATTGAAAAAAAAAATGTTTACTACAGATTCTTAAACTTTTCCAATCAAGTTTCAAAGCATTTATATTAATTAGTATATTGATATCTCTTTAATTTTATGATATTGAATTTTTTTGAGGAAACCAAAAAAGGAAAAATTGAATACATAATTTTCACAACAGGCAGTGCAAATATATTAAAATGGGAGCCGAATGGTAATAGATGTAAATACTAGACTTATATTTAGGATGAATTTGGATGGTGGGTTTAGAATAGGACTGATAAAATTGGTTTGTTGACTCACTCTTGGAAAAGATATTAAGCTAGTTCATCTTTATGCATGTCTGTTAAATGACTCCTTAAAGTCGTATTAATCCTAACCGTACCCTGAAAACAATTCAATAGTGGTAATTAATTACCATTTCCTATTATGCCTAACTCTTCCCTCGGAGGGCTTGGGCCTTAGATTATCGAATCTTCTAGTTTATAACCAAAGATGAAGCTTTCTTATATTCAAGTTGCTAATGCTTTTTTAGATCATTGAATCTTCTAGTTTATAACCAAAGATGGCTAATGCCTTTTTTTTTTTTTTTTTTTTTTTTTTTGTTGGGGGTGTGGGCGCGCGGGGGAAGGGGATTTGGGAGGGGTGGTTTGGGGTGTTGGTCCAAGTTGCTAATGCTTTAAAGATCAAACAATACAAATTAAAATGTTCTGGTCTATTACACATGTATATAAGTCGTTTAAGATCACTTGTTCCTCTCAAGTGACATCTTTATTTCATTCTACATGATGTATGAAATCCTGTACCTATATTTTTAATGATTCCATTGGGGTAAGAAGTAATTGCATATTAATAACGCCTCTTAGAAGGAAGACAAGTGATTAAACTATTAAGAAATTGAAACCAACATCAAAGTTTCATAACATATTGTAACATTTCAAGAAAAAATAATTAAGATCATTTTTATATCCTAAGAAAAATCTGCATGAATGTAAAAAACTATACAAATAAAAATACAAACCTTAACTCTAGTCTCGCTTTCTTTAACCAACTCATTCCCACAAAGGTAACTATTATTTATTCTTTATTCTTGCTTTTCTTTTCAAAAGTAAAGATGATTTTTATTTAATATAAAATTATTACATCAGTAATCCTAATCAATACAAACAGACTCCCATGCAAAGGGTTGGAAGTAGCAAGACCTAATTGGATTAATTGGCATGTCCCTTTAAAGTGAAACTATCTCACATAGGGAACAGAATAATTTTTCTCTTACAAACAAAAATCAACTTACTAGTGAGTATAAAAAGCCTCACAATAGGATATAATCCTAACTAAGGGACTATAAGAAAAATAAAAGAAAAAATAATAAAAATTCAAAATTGAAATAACAATTAAACTAGTTATTCAGTAAAGTTATCAATGATCCATTATCCCGATTGTCGCAGTCTCTTTATGCTCCCTAGATTTGCAAATATTAAAATCAATAAGGATGACCTCAAAAATTAGGATTCTTAAGAGGTGTATGTGTAAGTAAGAGAGAGAGAGATAATGACTATTATTGTTACTACATAATGAGTATTGATCCACTAAATCTGCTACTGCCATTAGAGTATTGTGTAATTGGCTTAACTAAAGCTTTACTTCTACAATCAATGATGATATTCTTTGTTACTACACAATGAGTATTGATCCACTAAATTTGCCATTGCCATTAGAGTGTTGTGCAACCGGCTTAACTAAAGCTTTACTTCTATAATCAATGGTGATATTCTTTATCTTCTTAAAGGGGAGGCAAGTAAAGATCTCGAACAATAAATTTTATTTAATTAAATGTGGTGCCTAAAATTATATGCAAGAATTTAAGGTTTTGTTAGGATTATCTACTTTTTTTTGTATCATATCTACATCAGGTTTTTATCTGTAACTTATTTGTATCATATTTGTTTGGTCTGTTTATGAGTAAAACATTAGATTTTTCATCGGTATCTGTTTTTTGATGAACATCTATTTAAAACGATAAAAATAAGGTGAAAAAATATCAGAATATGATGAAACAAATACACCATAAGCTGGTGATTCTTCCTCTTGCAAGGTCCTAAGCATTTTTCAATAAATTTATTGATTAATACAAGAAATGTTAATAATATATTATGCTAGCTTGTTTGGCTTGGATATTCTCCTACCTTTAATAGGTGGCTACAAACATATATCATAATCACCATGTGAATCCTAGCTTCTATTATTATCAAGGTAAGGGAGCCAAGGAACGATCGTTGAAGTTTATGATCTAGATGATAATATAAGATTGAAGGAGCTTTCCAAGTCATTGACTTTCAAGGCATATATGTGGTATGGAGATCTTCCTTTTACATTTTTAAATTCACACAAGGAATTGCATACAAATGTTCTTAGAAAAATTCTTCTCTACTTAAGAAAGATGACATGAAATCAACAAAAGTCAAAGGATGTGTGTGTGCACGTGCGCGCTTTTAAGTAGGTTAGTGGTGTAAATACTTATAGTCTCCCAATGAGATTAGTTGAATTTTATACTATATAAGATAATATTTTTTTCTATTCCCTCATTTGCAAAATGGAAATCACATTCTTCATTTTCCAATATCATTTTCTTATAGATTACTATTTGTAGGTGTAAGGATTTGATCATAACGATCATGTATGTTTCACGTGACTATTACACTATATATGGCCTTAATATAATAAAGAAGAATTTAATAGGGAGGAGGAGTAAACGATCTCGATAGGCTCAAATGCATACATAACACGCAAAGAGTTAAAATAGCATCAAACTTCACTAACCATGGTTAAATGGTATGAGTTATTAATTTGATCAAATGACTGATTTATTGAGACGAAAATCTAGTAGCAAAAACAATGTTTCTTCAAGATTTTCGATTATCCAAATGAAATGGGTCTAATAATATTTATAGGAAGTTTAACCGTGTGGGATGGACGATCAACGATTAGGATGAGTTATTCTCATAACAAATATTAATGTGAGCTCTTTTGTGGACCTATGCTCATTATGAGCTTTATTTACAGTATGTGAGCCTTGTTGAGAAAGGTTAGAACTAGGTAGCCAATTCTAACTAGCCCTACTTCAAGTTCATCATATCAAATCTTCCTTAATTATTTCAATTAAATGGACTTAATTTTTTGAGCCTTATCACTTAGCATAAAAAGTTAAATCCCAAATAAAATTAGACTTAAAGCCTTTAAATCAGATTTAGTCATCTACACCATTAAATGGTCTCGTTCACATTAGTTGAAATTACTAAAAATCCAAAATCTACTGATTTCCTTAATATAATATTTGGCATTTATAAAAATTTGATCATAACCTTTCCAGCTTACAATATATTACATTTATTGGAAAAAGCAGGATTGAACCTCATGCATTACAAAATTTTAATTATAATAAACATCGAAAATATATTTAAGAAAAAAAAAAAAAACCAAAAAGGGGAAGCCCAAGACAAAAGGATTCATTTCAAGCAGGCCTAGTGGATCAAAGCCCAAAAACAGTTCATCTTCCTCAATCGATCCGAGTTCCGAAGAAGATTGAAAAGGTGAACCCGAAATGAACAGACACGCAGACGGAGAGAGCCGAGTCCATTTCCGATGGAGCTATAAATATCAAAGTGATATTTACAAAGAGCCCTTCTCAACTTGACTTTGAGTCCCAGTCGGCCACTCTCTTTCTCTCTCTTTCTCTCTCTAAGATACACAAACATCTTGGTACTCCCTTTTACCTAATCTTCCTCTCTCTCTCTCTCTCTCTCTCTCTTTTCTCTCTCTAATGTTTCTATACATACATACGTACGTACATACATACATACATCTTAGTGCTTATATCTATTCTTGTTGTGTAAATTGTGTAATAACATATCTAAACACTGATTACTAGGAGATTCAGATTCCTTCCCCTCTTTTTCCTTATTAGAAAAGATCACAACTTTTTAGGGTTTTTTTTTTGTGTTATTATAAATTTTCTTGTTTTGGATAAAAACACACTTAATGGGCAGTGATTCGGAAACTTGTATGTTTCGAAATAAATCAATTTAAAATGAAGGTCAGAATTTGCTGTAGTTGACAATTTATCGTATAATGTTTTCTACGAGTGGGTTCGGGGTGTTCGATGTAACCCGAAACATGTCAAATCATCAGCCGAACTATTCAGAATTTATTACTTTCATACCTTTTCCTTTTTGGGAAATTGCTTTCACAAAGCTTGCTGGTACGATTAGGTTGTTGGGTGCGCCCCTCCCGTGGAATGGTATTAGTATTACTGCTACTACTACGTGGGGTTTGAGGAACATCATCATCATCATCAATGGCGGAGAACACCAATGAAGTTGACGAACGGGTTGAACTCGATGAGGAAGAAGATAATTACGAAGAGATTGATGATGAGATCGAGGAGGAGGTGGAAGTAGAGCAGACTGATGATGAAGAGGATGGGGTAGAATATGGTGATGGTGATGAGAATGACTCCAAGGATGGGGCTAGTGGTGAGGAACAATCCCCCCGAGGTAATTCGAGCCGTGTTGCCTCCGATGGGGAACACAAGCCTAATGATGCTGCTTCTGCTGGTCATGATGATAAAGAGAAGCATTCTCAACTTCTTGCTCTTCCTCCCCATGGATCCGAGGTTTTCATTGGAGGTCTCCCGAGGGAGATTGTGGAAGAAGATTTGCATGATCTATGTGAACCATTTGGAGAAGTTTTCGAGGTCAGGTTTGCAATATATTGTGATTGTAGCATGTCTGTCTTTTCTTTCTAGTTGATTTTGATTGTAAGTCTTTTTTGTGCTATAATTTTTCAGGTGCGGATAATGAAAGATAAGGGCACCGGTGAAAGTAAAGGTTATGCTTTTGTGGCATTCACAACCAAAGATGCAGCAAAAATGGCCATTGAGGAGTTGCATAATAAAGAGTTCAAGGTTGTTGGGCCATTCTGCAATTTTAAAATATTCCATTCCTTCCTCCTTTTCCTGATGCATATTTTATATTCTTGCACCCTTCTTGGTTTCAGGGTAAAACATTAAGGTGTTCACTCTCAGAAACTAAAAACAGATTGTTCATTGGTAATGTTCCAAAGAATTGGACTGAAGAGGAATTCAGGAAAGTTGTTGAGGAGGTTGGACCTGGAATTGAAATCATTGAGCTCATAAAGGTAGATTTATGATACATCAATGTGCTTCTATTTACATGGAAGAATATAATGCTTATGTCTGTGTGTACTTGTATACAGGATCCTCAAGCTCCTGGAAGGAACCGTGGTTTTGCCTTTATATTGTACTACAACAGTGCATGTGCTGATTATTCAAGGCAAAAGATGTTAAGTTCCAATTTCAAATTGGATGGAAATACTCCTACTGTTACCTGGGCTGACCCAAAGAGCACACCTGACAACTCAGCTGCATCTCAGGTGGTTTAAGTAGAACCACCATCATAGTTATCTGATTGAGTGCCTTAGCATTGTTTCTACATTTTCTTCTCCTGTGGAAATGTTAGTTTTCACAAAGTAATGCACCATGGTAGTATCACTGTTTAAGCCTTAATAATAACAATAACAACAACAACAACAACAACAACAACAACACAGAAGACTAAGAAAAAATGTATGTGGAAAAAATTCATAATTCTAACATCTAGATTATAAAGGAAAGGATATTTTGTTTGGTAGATTTGTGTGGTGTGATCACTTGCATAGTTGCATGATATCTGTTAGTTGTGACCAATAATATTAAAGGTCTATGTTACAACTCTATTGCGGTCAAGTGGTAAAGAGCACATGGCTTTGAATATATTTAAGGTTCTTGGTTTTAAAAGTAAGGTTGCAAATGAATGAGGTGGGAGTGGAAACGACTTCCAAAAGTGGCTGTTTTCATCCCTTGACCCTGAAGAGTAGGTGGTATTTTGGTATGTGCTTGTTTACTCCACATACCTATATATGCTGAAACAATAATGTCACAGAGCTTATAGTGGAGAATGGATGTGAAAATGCCCAATGCATGTCCCATTTATTGTTTGATGATTCCTCTATTGATTTATGAGATTGCAGTAGTGTAAAAAAGAATACTGAAGTTGCGAAAAGGAAGGTTTTGAATTTTTCTTAACTTTATTCTCTTGTTTGCTATGTGCAAGTAGATTTGAGTATTCATTTATATGAAAAGTTGGGATGAAAATGAAACCGAGAAAGGAAGAATATGCTCATTGTAATTATTTGCTGAGCTTAATTTGGCAAAATGGTTGAAGTTAATTGATGCTTGAAACTGTTGGGTTTTCAAATGCCTTTAGCTGAAGGAAATTTCAGATTTTGAGTAAGGTTAATGTGATGGATTTGACATAAACAAAATGAATTGTTGGACCAAACCAAAATGAATAAACTCTATACAATAGGAATTGGTCTACTCAGCTTGATTTGGGTAGATGTTAGTTGAGTATTGGTCTTGATTTTATCTTGAAATATGAGAGATTAAATTAGTTCCTTGGTAAAAGGGAGGTGAAAATTTTAATTGATGAGAATAATTTCTCTTGTTGGAATTTGGGAGACTAATTCCTCAGATGTGTCTGAGTTTGGAGAAGAATTAAGCCTCAGTGAGTGTTGTTTATGTTGTTGGGAAGTAGGATCTGAGTTGTTGAGGTACTTTGGAGGATGCATGTGGAAGGTTTCCTTATCTCCAAAATGGTGCCTACATTGGTATTGCAGTTGATCCATAGTGGTTATTTTATTCTTTCTAGTGACTAAGCATTACGCAAATCTCCTGAGGGTAAGGTCACTCAAAGTTCTATCAATTGGTAACCCATAGGGCAGGACTGACTTAAAGCAAAAGGCAAGAATAGATTGGCTAAAGGTTGGAGGATAGAAATTTCTCCATATGTTGAAATCTCCATCAGAAAGAAGAATGAAATTTATATCTTTATGTGACTATTAAGAATTTTTTTTTTTTTGGTAATTTCATTTCACATTTTATATAAATCATCTATCTTTTCCTTTTTTGGGTAATTATTTTTATATCTCTTTAATTTCTCTGGGGACCACTTTGGGGTATCGTGGCCATTTTATTGACCCGGGCAAACTCCTTTGTTTTGCTAGATGTCTTAGTTCAATTGGATAGATCTCTAGTATGCTCTCCTTTTCTTGGGTTTTGCCCTTTCCTATAATGAAAATCCAAACCCGGGGGGGGTTGGGTTTGTTGTTTGGGTGGGGATTTCGTGGAAGGAAAAAAGGTATCTTTTTGCTTGATATAATTGGTAGAAGTTCTATTGATTAAAATTGCTTTGCTGGGAATGTCAATGTTACGGCCTTGAGAAAATGGAAGATTTGCTCTTCTCCTGCATTAACCGTGAGTAAGATGTGGCCTTGATTTTAAACGTGGATGATGAGCAAGTCAGGAGGCACCCTGGTCCTGATGTTTAGTAGAATATCAGTTATCCCTAAGTCAGAAAATTCTTCCCTTCTGACATAAGGATCAGTGTTGTTGTTGAGTTGATCTTTTTGAGGGTGTATGATGTGGTCAGCTGGACCTTCATTGAACTTGTGCTTCTAGTCTTGTATTTCCTCTCCAGATTTGTGGATTGGATAATGTTGTGTTTCACATCTCTTTGATTCTCGATTAATCTTAATGAGAAGATGGTGTGATCTTCTCAAGGGGGATTAGGCATTCATAACGGAGAGATTGTGTTTTGCATGGTGCTCTCTTCCTTACCCAAGGAGAAGGCTCAATATTGTTAGTTTACCTACCATTGAAGGTGCAAGAAAGAAAGGATTACTCATCTTTGTTTCATTGACAACATCTTCATCTTCTTTGATACTGAATCTGAGTCAATGGCTTTAATGAAATAAGCTCTGGAGGAGTTGCCTTATGTCCAGCCTCAAGGGAAATCCAATTAAAAGTCATGTCTTCTTGAGCTGTTGTTCCCCTCTGTTGGAGGACCATATTGTATCGGACCAGACTGGCTTACAGAAAGGGTCTCCTCCAATGGAGTATCTTGGAATTCCTCATTTTCCTCTAAGCTATCTAAAGGTACATTCATAGCTTTGGTCCGAAGATTTCTTGGAGGATCTAGCATTGTACTTCCAAGTCTCTCTTTTATCAGGGAAGAGGTCAGTTTACCAAAGTTATTTTATATTCCTTTTTTGTTTATTTTTCTTCTTCTTTTGTATTGCCTACATTTGCTTGGGGAAATTGAGAGAAGATGTAAGGTTTCTTTGGAATGGAAACGACTTAGAGAGGGCTAGGGCGAAGATTTCTTGGGATCAAATTTGCAGGGCAAGAGAGGAGAGTGGATTGTAATTGATGGAATTTTTATGAAATTGATGGGGAGAAGTTGTATGTTGACTGACCTAGAACTTATCTTTTTAAAGATGGAAATTTCTGGTCAACTGCTAAGATTCCAGGAGAAATGGGCTCGGAAGAAAGGCTTTTAGTTTAGATCAATAGCTCAAGGATTAGCTCCTGTGGGCAGTAGGAGATAGCAATTTCATTTGACTTTGGTATGGCAATTGTGTTAATATTCCCTCTGGCATCTTGGCTGGGGTAAAGAGGTGGCTGTAATTCTGGCAATGACTAGAAGTGCTGTTGGGCTCTGTTATGTATGAAAGCAGGTGGGAATGACCAGAATTATGTCTCAGCTACCATCAGGGTGCAAATGCATGCATACCAAGTTAAAAGGGATAGTACTCCGGATATTTTGTGGTTACCATGAGGAGTATCTGCTCTTTCTTAAGACTCTTTTAACTCTGTATGATCATGATCCTTTAGTGGAATGGTGGAAATGGACTTGGTTCAAGAAACACAATCCTTGTCATGCTTTTGTTATGTGTTTCGTGGTCCAAGGAATTCCGTGTGATCAACTAAAAGAATGGGAGGAAGTGATTAATGACGTGCTACTTCTGTCAGATTTCAAGAGAGGACAACATTCATTTGTTTGTACAATGTAGTTTTAGGAAGGCAGTTTGCTCCTTGTTTGAGTAATTTTTCATTATTGTATTTTGAATTTTTCAGAAAAGACAGGCTCAATGGCAACTTTTAATATAGCGAATATCCACAAGAAAGCCAAGAGTAGTGTAGACTAATAAATATATATATATATATGTATATATACATACATGTGTGTGTGTAGATCATAGCTCTAGATATGGACCTTCTTTTGCACAGCTTCAGCTGAGTTTATTTCTTTATTAAAATCTGTCGAAACAGTTAAGCAAAGGATTTCTGAGTTGCTAGATTGTGCAGACCTCAATTTCTCAAGCTTAAGATAGGTTGCGCTTTTATATATTGTGGATTTGATAAAGTTTCTAACCATGCCTAACCTCAGTAATGTTATCACTCATTTTTTCATAAAAATTCTGTCCGCATCAGGTTCTTCTCTAGAATGGACAGATCTTCTTTTCCCTGTTGTAACTTTTTATATTATTGACTTTGAATAGATTATTTTAGTTTTGGGAGTTACAATCCTGTTGAGTGTTACATAACATCTTGCTTTAAATTTACCAGGTGAAGGCTCTTTATGTGAAGAATATTCCTGAGAATACCACCACTGATAAGTTAAAGGAGATGTTTCAAAGGCATGGAGAAGTGACTAAAGTAGTCATGCCACCTTCCAAATCTGGAAGTAACAAACGGGATTTTGGATTTGTTCACTTTGCTGAAAGGTCAAGTGCATTGAAGGCTGTCAAAGATTCAGAGAAATATGAAATTGATGGTAATTTGATCCATTTCTTAGCAGTCCATGGGGATAACATAATTGTATTATTATATATTGATTCATGTGTATGTATCGATGCAACTTGGGATGCCAGAATTTCACATTTTATGATGGTGCTAAGATGTATGGAATGTTGAGAGAATGATTTAATATTATGATAGTGGAACTTCTATGATGCTGCTGTAATATCTTGGTGGTGACTGAGGTGTAAGTACTCACAAGAAGTTCTGCAGTAGGTAATCAGGTCTTGGTAATCCAGAATTGTATTACCAGAGTAGACACTATTTTTGTGCATAGAAAAAAGTCTATTCTGAAGGTATATTAATGAAATAAATTGAGCATAATCTTCAGTGCAGTGCAACTATTCTTGTAAAATCCAAAGTTTTGGAGAGGGAGGGAAAGAGAAATATTTCTTTTGTATGTTAAAGATGTTTCCTTTTTCAATTTGAAAGCATTGGCTTTGTTATTGCATGTCAATGCAACAAGTGAGGCAGGGGAACATTGTAGAATGCTTTTGGTGATTGCATAGTTGTTTTCAAACTGTTTGCTATTGACAAAAAGTTTAATTCCTTTCACTTCTTCGACTAGGTGAGATGGAATTTGCCATAGTTTTTTAGTTTTGTTCCTGTTGGTATTAATTGGCCCTTTAATGGAAAAGATAGATTGTGATTGGAGTACCAATGAAGTGTATGGAAATGCTAGAAAGAACCCTATACTAAGCAGTGATATTGCTACATGCCAACCTTTGTCTTCCTATGGTGTTTGAGGCCACACTTAGTCAATTTCTTTGTGCAGGACATCTGTTGGAGGTTGTTCTTGCTAAGCCACAGAGTGAGAAGAAACCTGACAGTGGGCTCCAGGCAAATCTTCCACAACATCCTGGTTTTGGTGGTTTTGTTGCAAACCCATTTGGATCTTTACCTGCTGGATTCGGTGTCTCTTCTGCCTTTCAGCAGGTAGTGCACCCTGCAAAATCTATATTTGCTGTTCTTCTTTTCTGGAATTCATCTAATGAGAGGTATGCATGGTCCAGCCAATGATATATGGTAGAGGTCCGATGCCGTCGGGGATGCATATGGTACCTATGGTTTTGCCAGATGGTCGAATTGGTTATGTTTTGTAAGTTGTTTTGCTATAATTTTCTTCAAATCCTACCGTGATTTGTTATTATACCATCAAGTTGGTTATTTTTCTACTGATGGATGGTGTCTGCAGGCAACAGCCTGGTATGCAGATGCCTGTCCCGCCAGCTCCCCGGCCTCGGAGGGTTGATAGAAATAATGGACCTGGTGGGCAGCCAGGACGAGGGAGCGGCACCGATGATGGCAACCGTGGCAGAAGATACCGGCCCTATTAAATTATTTTAGGCTGTCGTGATGTCTCTAAAAGGATGATGGGATGAAATTATGCAAATACACAGGCAAACTACCCTAGCAATGGACCTCACATGATTGGGAGAAGGGTCATTAGACAATTGGGTTTGTCAGAGTTTGATTGTTAAGGAAAGAAACCCTGTTTGATGACATTAATGTCTAGTTAAATAGGATATCTTATATAATAGCTCACGTCTACCTCTGATGAAAAATGCTCCATGGATATGCATGTTGTTGAGTAAAATGCCAGAACGCCTAATTTGGAACATTAAAACTTTAAAAACTTAATTGAAGTGTTGATGGAATTTAAAATTTTTAATTTGAGAAGTTAAAATTCTGAGTTCGAGTTCTACTTTGAATTCTATTTAATTAAACCTGCTTGGATTCTATTTAAATAAAAACTATACGTTTAATTAAGATAAATATATATTTAAATTCAGTTAGTATATAGGTTTAATTATAGCTGATATATCTTGTCGGTTATGTAAATGAGATATCATGTTTTAGCTTGATTTGATATAAAAATCACGTAATCAAAACTTGACGAGTGAGTAGATTTGATTCATTGAGTAAATACGTCGTCGTCATATCCAAGGATGAGGGTGGATTGGTTTGGTCTAGTTTTTACTAAAATTTAATCATGATTTATTTTTTTTTTGCTTTTTTATAAACTAAATTTTTAAATAACGATTTGGTTTATACTAGAAATTTTTCGAACTATTAAATAATAGTTTGATTTAGTTTGAAAAAGGGTGAGTGGATAACTCTGTTGTACAGGGTGCTCATATGGATTTGTTCAATTGAGTAAGGTTTGAGTGAATATTAAAGGCCATAGGATAGGTATGAGTATTGATTTTTTAGAATATATTTTTATAGGATAAGGTACGAGTATAAAGTTTTCAGATCCTATACCTATTTTGAAACTTGTATTGTACTTTAGAAGATACAGATTCTAAGGTATTATATATCTTCTTGGTTAAATATTATATAATAATATTAATATATAATAAATAATAATGTTTCATATTTTATTTTACAACCTCTTTTATTCTAGATTATTATTTTGCATATTACATTTCATAAATTTTTATTATAAAAAGATTTGTACTATTTTAATTTAGCATGGCTTGTTATTTTTATTTTAAAAAAAGTATGGTTGTATGTACATACTTGAACTCCCAAATTATATAGAGATATTGTTTATATTATAATACTAATTATATAGAAGTAGTTCTAAAGTTTTTAATTTTGAAATTTTATGCAAGTTTTATAGTTTTGTTTAATAATCGCATAAATAGGTTCCGTAAGTATTAGTTGTAGGTTTCAACTTTTACACATAAATGTACTCTATATATTATAGAACTTGTAATATTAACAAATTACTTTTTAAATTTCTTTCTGCATGTTGTTTATATTGAATGTACGAAAATAAGAAAGTGTTACATATTATATAAATCATATAAAAAATTGTATATTTAATGTTTTAACAAAAAAAAAATATAGAGATTTTGTTAAAAAAAAAGAAAAAAAATTATAAGTTCCATAAGGTACCCTATAAGCGTATAGATTTTACAGGACATATGGTATGGTGGGTATAAAGAGCCATAGTGTAGGTTTCAAGTACAAAATTCAATATCTTGTACCATACATAATAGGGTATAGGTAATGCTCCATACACTACCCACCCTATGCTTGCTCATCCCTTTCGAATAAAGGGATTAAATAAAAAATCTAATAAAAAGACTTAGTTCTAATATTTTATATTTGTAGATATTCAAATATTGAAATCACATTATAAAGCTTAATAAATTATTTTATAAATTTATCACATTTATAATATATAATCAATCGTCAAATCATTTAATTACTAACATAGTACATACAATAAAATATAATTTATAATCCTCTAAAAAATAGTATAGTCAATCATCTATTGGGAAATTTGGCTAAAAAATCATCTACCAAAAAATCATGTATGAATAAAAGTGATTTACTAACAAAATATATAATGAAAAAATTAATTCATAATAAAATATATAACTAAATATAAAATTCATACTTCACATATTTTAAACAATTAATAAAAAAATAACATTGAGTTACAAATAAATGAATATGTATTGAACCAAAAAAAAAAATTTAAAAAAGGAACAAGTTATTATTAACTAATATTCATCATATAATAAATATCGCAATAAAATCATAAGAACATGTATGGCCTTTAATAAATCATTATAACAAAATTTATAATTACATGTAAAATATTTATATATATATTTTAAAATAGTTTGATTTGGTTTTATAGATTGGTTCGGTCTATCTTTTTAAATCAATCATAAATTTATGAATTAGTTTGAATTAAGAATTTTTTCAAATCAAATGATCTAAAAAATTATATTTTTAATATAGTATAATTTGGACACATACTAGTTTAATTTGACCGATTTTTTTAACACCTCTAACCATATCCACAGAGGTATCTTTGATGGTCCTTAAAGGCAGTTTTGTCCCATCTAGTTCCATCAATCATAGTAAGACGTGAAGGGAAAAGAAAAAAATCATAGTAAGATGTAATTTGTACGTGGTGCAGGAAATTGTTTTATATTTCTTGGTGAAGTAACAGGTGCAGGAAAATTGATAGCTCTTGAATGACTGATGATGGCTGCACCTGCACCTTGATATTAAACATTTTGCGCTGTTGGGGGAGGACCGTCACCGTCTGTGCCGTGACATATGCACATGCGTGTCGGTTTGTGATTATCAAAGCATGTTATTGAATAAATTAAGGGTCTGTTTAGATTGTCTGTTTTTCATCTATATTTGTATCTTTTTTAAAAATGATATGTGTAAATATATCCGATTTGTATCTAAATTTTATCTATATTTGTTCTATTTGATCTTTTGATGAGAACTGTCAACTTTTTTTTATCGATACATATTTCTTGATAAATAATTGTTAAAAAAAAGTTTGAAAAAGTATCTGTATCTGTCGAAAAAAAGCCAAAACAAATAGACCCTAAATTTCTTATAATGAGAAGGAATTACACAAAAGCACAAGTTCAAAAAAGAAAATATCGAGAGAGGATCTTAAGGACCTCCTCAGGCCACCAGTGGAGATGGCCAAGAGGTGGTCAGTCAAAATGATGGGTTACAATATACTATCATGGTAGTGGAGCTACAATACAAAAAGGAGTCACTACTTATTGGGTTTTATATCCTAATTACAATGTGATGAGTTTTAAGATTTTTTATTTATTCTTCTTTTTCTTTTCTGTTTTTATTATTTCCAATTACTATTGATGGTAGTGGATGGTTGGTTATTCATTGATAAAGTAGGTTGTCTATATCACACTATGTTAAAATTCATGTACTTTAACCATAATAAGATTAGGGGCAACAAGCAACCTCTTTGGTTGGTTATGTGACTACACTCTCTTTCTAGTGGTAGCCAATCCTCATCTCTATCCTTGAATTGACCCTTAAACATTCAAGATTAGCCAATGAAATAATATTGAGTGGACTTGAAATCGTTGGTTTTCTCAAATAAGTTATGAATCCTTACTTCAGCTAGACTACTCAATATATGAAAATGATTCATATTGGGTTTTTTATTAGTCCATTTATTAGAATGTGTTTTAGGAACAAATTTTCTTGAAACAAAGTATCTATAAAGTTGTTTTAACTGCTTCACCCTACAGAAATGCAGGTATATTGAAATAACTCATCATACTTCTCATTATATCTTTAAGGGGGTAGTTATGTCTTTCTGCTACGCCATTTTGTTCAGGATACCAAGACGTAGTATATTGAGTAACAATCCCACACTTCGGTAAACATTCGACAAACGACCCATATACTAGGGATGTGCACGGTATGATACGGTTCGATTCGGTTTACACCTCGAATCGAATCACACCATATTTTACAGTTCGGTTTTTCTTTTATATTCGAACCTAACCATATGGTTCGGTCTGTAATTTTTTCGAACAGGAAAAAAACGATTCAGTACGGTTCGGTTTGTGGTTCGAACCGCTTTTATTCATAAAATAAAGAATATATTATATCAAAAAACTTCTATTACATATATTCTTATCATTAATGCAAATATAAATAACAATATTTTAAATTAATCATTTACTACATAAACATGCAAAACTTATAAGGAGGAAGGGATTTTATTCATTATAAAATTATAATTGACTAATTGTGACTAATATCATTTTTTTTAAATTATCTTGAACTATAATTGTATACTAGACTTTACCCAATATAAGACATAAAATTTAATTCGTGGTATGCTTCTATCTAACATATTACCAATTATATAAATTAATAAGTAACTAAATAATAGAAGTAGATTAATTAGTAAGATAAATGGAAAAGAACTATGCAAAAGTTAGAATACTAGAGGCTAAAATTTAAAATCTATCTTATTTATATACAATATAGTAATTAAAACATATTATGAAAAATAAAATTTTATTCTAATGAATAACATATATCTAAGTCACAAATTTTAAAAACAATTAATTTTTAAAAATTTGCGACTTAGATATGTATCATTAATAAAATAATCAAGAGTAAAAATAATATGTTTATTTTTTTAATATATAAAATGGTTCGTTTTTGTTCGAACCATATGGTTTGGTTCATAGTCCCGAACTGAACAACGAACCGTTTGCTCTTTACCAAACTGAACCAGGAACAAATTTGTTTCAGAAAAGAATAGAAAATTCATTCAGTTGGGTTCGGTTCAGTTCGGTCCGGTTCGGTTCACGGTTAGATCGGTTTTTTTACATTGCCCCTATCATATACTGCCTTAGATCACCATATTTGCATTAAAGGTGTGGAAAAAAAACTTAATTGATACCAAAAAATCAATTCGAAAAATATGGATAATCGGTTAATCAGTTTTAGTTTAAGGATAGAGTATTTTTTTTTTTTTCAATTTTTGATTTTGGTTTATAATCGATAGAAACTGATGATTTTGATTAACCGATCCAAAATATACATATATATATCATACATAAATATAATTAATATTTGGGAATATTTATGTGATCTAGAGAATCGACAAAAAATGTTCCACTTTCAATTATTGGACTATATTGATTTGAGACATGCATTAATTGGAAGATTTTGAACTAGTACTATACTTATATTATTGATTTATTAGTTTTATTGTTATTTGGTTTGCTGATTTGCAATTTTTTAATGTTATATTATTTGACATGTTAATTTGCAAATTTTTAATATAATTAAAAAATAAAAGGTCTAATTTTTCCTAGTTATAATTGGAAATACAGTTAACTGCAACTTTTAGCTAATTACATTAAACGATTAAAAACCAAAAACCAAAAAAATTAACCAAAAAAAATGATTAGCCATTAAGACCGGTTACCATTAATAATGGATTGGTTCCGAGTTAAGAAATTAAAAAATTTATCATTTCGGTTCATTTAAAAAAAAGGGATGATGGATAGTTTAATCAAATCGTACCCATCCCTAATTTGCATAATATTCACCACCATGATCAAAATTTATAATCTTAATAACTTTCCTTAATTGTTTTTCAACCTCAAGGTTGAAAATTTTAAAATTTTCAAGAGCATAAAATATGTGACTAAATCACATTGATGTCAATTTATGATGTACCTAAAAAGATGATCGATAGGCCTTCTACTGACTAAACATGATTTCAATAATATAATACACTCAGGAGGAATATCACTAGGATATAAAGATAATTAATAAAAAAAATCCTAATCTTAAGATGAAATTAAGGTTAAATTGATAGGTAGATAAAACTGTAAGGACCCACTATCACCCCTATATTTGTAATAGGCGATAACAGTTCCCCAACCACATATAACCTATAAGATTATATGTAAGGTTGTCTGAAAGAATTGTTTGAGAAATTGTTTATCTAATTCCATATAAATAACATAATTGAAATCATAATATTTTTTTTTTCAAAACCTTGAGCAAAGCTATACTACTACACTTCCAACACATTTAGCAAAGGAAACAACTTAACTCCTATATAGCTAAGTATATATATATACACATATTACATCCAAAGGCTTCTTACAAGTATTAACAAAATCTTCAAAACACAATCCAAACTAACACTTTAATTACATCATCGACAAAAGGAATCACATCTAATCTATTACAATCAAAGGGTTCCATTGAGTCCATGGTTAACTCTAATCCTCCAATTCTTCAAGAAAATCTTCAAAGTCGGTTCCGTACCCCATACTTGCATAAAACTCATCGGAGTCATCACCTGAAATAGATAAAATATGAGCCAGGGCCCAGTACACAAGTAACGAATACAAATGCAAAGTGTAGCACACATTCTTAGACTAAATGCATTTTGCAACAATCAATTATTTATTGTTCAATCTTTAGTTAGTAAGACAACACGGGAGTATTCAAACTCCGGAGAACAAGAATCTAGTATTAATTCCGCCTCCCTGAGTGGTTCCTACTGTTCATACAGACTAGGCAGCCCCACCTTCTGGTGTAGCTCGTAATACTAGGGATCCTGAGTAACGCATCACGACGCTCAGGGGGTTAATATGAGTAGCTCGGATACTCATATCTCCTAAATAATTCTATCCATTAACGAGAAAGTATCCTGCCCCCAATCTGAGCAAGGTGCCGTTCTCCGAACCAGATTCAACGGCAAACAAGGACAAGCAACACTCATCAATTAATAGGATTTTCTAATTTAAAGTAATTTGGTTGTGATGCCTACCCTAACAAAGAAACAAGCAAGTTACTGCGTACCTGATATGGCTCGGAAACTAATGGGATTGGTCGAGCGAGGATCTATCACTGTTTAAGACAATATTAAATTTCACATTTAGCTTAAGCACTAATTAACTAGTTGAAAATATAATTAATCAAAGAAATTCAAATAAATTAATACAAGGTCATAATAAAGCATTTAAACATCCTATTATATCATAGGACACTTAACAAATACTTAATTGATCATATATCAAACTTCAGAAAATTTTGAAGAAAATTTTTGAAATTCAAAAGTGCAGGGGATACGCCGGCATTCAAAGCCGACGGCTTTGAACTGGTGTTCAATACGCTAAAGATCAACACTACTAATACTAGCAGCGTTTAAGGATACGCCGGCAGCCTCCATTCTACGCTGGCGGCTTTGAGCCGGTGCAGGATGCAACTCCAATTTTCCAAAATTTGCCGAGAGGTACACGGGGTTGGTCCACGCTCGTGAATACCCCCAACACCGGCAGCGTATATAAGTACGCTAGCAGCCTTTGATCTTATGCCGGTGACCTTAGGCCCGGCGTTAAAAATTATGATTCTGTTCCCATTCCATACCGCCTTTAAGCCGGCGGCGTTGGAATCCTAGTAGCCGCGTACATTATGAAAAATAATCGCTGGCAGACTTTTCCAGTGAAAGCCGGCAGTGTTTAAACGGCTTTAAGAAATTTGATTCTGTTCACTTCCAACACCGCCTATAAGCTGGCGGCGTAGAAGTGCCAGATGCTGGCGTACGTTCAAATTTAAGTTTATGCGAAAATATTTTGGTTTCCTTTGTTTTATTACAAAAAGTTATCCACTTCAAAATTTCTCCAAACTCAATCTAATCTTTCCAAAGTTTGTTATATGTTCCAAACACTATCCTAACAACATAAATTCTACTCCTAATCATCAAAACACTAATCACACTTCAAATCCACTCCTCAACTACTCAATCTTTCAATCTTTCCAAAACACTCATCCTCACACATCAACATTCACATAAGATATAGATTATCACTCCTTTGGCCATATAATCTTATTTAAATAACCATCAATGCACCAAATCAAACCCACACCAATTAGTACATAAAATTCATTCCTATCTAACCTTTACAAACAAACACAATATAGAAATAAATAAAAAGATAAAGCTTGCATTTAACTTATGTGACTAAATCTTGGCTTGGAATGTTGTTTAAATCCAAAAGCTAGTAATTGATCTTAGCTTAGGTTTAAGATTTTGAGATAGAAAAAGAAAAAGAAAGAAAAGAAAAGAAAGGAAAATTCGTATGGGGAAATAGGGCTGCCAAAAAGAGGTCCTAAACTTGTTTAAAACAAAGCCAATACTCATCCAACATATGTCTTGAGAGGTATATTTGTCCTAGGATTAATTTGAGTTAATTTCAAATGCATTTGAGTTGGTTTTAGGCTTAAAAAGTGAACTTAAAGTTTGTAAAATTTCTATCATTAACCTTAAGCTATTCAAAAGTAATTTTATTAAATTCTAAACATAACACATGCATATTAATTTGAAAAAGACACACATATTCATTACACTATACACACATTTATACATATCATACAATAATATTAATTTCATTATACTATACACATACAAAATAGCACATGTCTAACACATACACCAATTATATTATCCAAGCACACACACACACACACACA
Source organism: Combretum micranthum (assembly GCA_024138025.1). Classification (NCBI taxonomy): domain Eukaryota; kingdom Viridiplantae; phylum Streptophyta; class Magnoliopsida; order Myrtales; family Combretaceae; genus Combretum; species Combretum micranthum. The sequence goes on along the minus strand of JAMXBD010000061.1, from coordinate 1,515,917 downwards.
TATATATATCATTTCAATAACACATTAATATTAAATTAAGGAATTCATAGCTATTTCAAAAACCTTCCTTACCTTGGATGTGACTCAGCAACAAAAGAAGATCTTGAAGACAATAATGAATAATTGATTTACACACAAAAACTCACTTATATTTGCACCCACCACAATCTTACGATTGATCAATAAGAGTAAGTAACTCACTACCGTCAAGAAAGTAGATTACATTCAATAATCAATTTTGATGGCAAAAAAAAAAAAAAATCAATCTTAACATAATAAGTTTATGACATGACTAGGACTATTAATAATAGTCCAAAACCCTAATAAAATAAAAGAAATTACTAAAATACCCTTAATAATAATTTTAATAAAAGGACTTAACAAAATAACTAAAATAAGAAAAGTTTGGCATTGTTATGTTTGTACACTACTTTCCAACACAAGCTATATAGGTTGCTTGTGTTACTCCGAACATAAGTTGTGTACTCTAGTTGTTCTCCACCTTTATCTTTGATCTTAGCATTGCTTTCAACACAACTTGTGTTGACACTAGTATAGAATTGACCATCTTCTCTAAATTGTTTTCCATTACATCGATTCCTATCATCTCCATGGGATTGTTATTGATTTGCCCTCAAATCAACTGTGTAGAATCTCCCTATTACATCGGTTGCAAATTGATTTTCATCAATACAATTTTTCATTTATCAAATAAATGCAAACATATCTGGAAAAGTCATAAATAAAGGTAATAAAATATTTATTATCACACAATGTAGGAAAATAAGGTCTACTATTGTTAGTGTGAATAACCTTTGAAAGATCTCAACTATGAGTTGCACCTTGTTTTTTAGTTTTAGCTATTTTGCTTTAATGCAACTAGTGCAAGTTTCCATGTCACTAAAGTTAAGGGAAGGAAAAGGTCCCATTTTAATCAATCTTCCAAAACTTTCTATAGAGATATGATCTAACCTTTTATGCCACAACATTGAAGATTTTTTATTGATGGAAGGAATTTAAGACATAATATTTTCAGCATTCAAGGAAGCAAATTCATTATTATTGGTTAAACACATCATATATAATCCATCATTTAAAACACCATGATAAACAAGTTAAGAATTTAAAGGCAACTTAACTTTCCCTTCATTGAATATAAATGAATATCTTATTTTGTCTAATAATGAAATATAAATTTTGTCTAAAAGTTAGTACAAAAAAAAAAAAAATCCAAAAACAAGTGAAAACTAGTCTCTAAATTTAAACAAATAGCTCCCATAAAGTCAACATCAATGTCAATGTGATTCCTAATCTCAATTTGATTTATACTCACTTGGTTTCCTTTTCCTTATGAGCCCTTGCAAGGTAATAGCAACATGGACAATAGACGCATTATTAATGCACTAAGAACTAATGGGAACATTAATTAAATTAGATTAAAAAAAATAAGGGCTAGTGAGTTATTTCTTTATTTTTTTCCCTAACCAGAAGTGGATCTAGTGCATTTATTCTTCTCATTTCAGTTTTCTTACAAAAGAAACACTTGACATCTTTCTTAATGGCATTTTGGGACTCCCTCACATAAGTCATCCGACCATTATCGTGCCTCTTGTGTTCCTGACTTTCTTAAAAGTATGATGAGAAGATTTTCTTTAGAAACCGCATTTTTTGTGGAGTGTTGGTTTATACTGATGACACAAACACTCTCACTCTTTTCCTTTTCTCTTCCTCAGTAACACAACTAGAAGAAAGTCACTAATACTTTAAGTTGTTGAGAGTATTGTAGGTAGTTTTAGTTTGGATAAGATCAAGTGGAAAAGAATTAAGGGCATGACTTACTAGAAATTTGTCAGGAATGGGAATTTTCAAAATTTATGAATTTTGATTAAATACGGACCATTTTGAAGATATATTCTCTATCCCCTCCCACAATTTCATACTTCATAGTTGTTAGTTTATTCATTGAGCATTCTGCTTCAGCATTATTAGAGTTTAGTACATATTACCCAAAGTGGTAAAAAACTCTCTAGCATTGTTAATCTTGGGTTAGCCGCTAAGGAGATGGTTCGATATAAACAATTCCATGGCCACAAGACCCATTTGTTGGATCCTTCCCATACAAATATAACCCCTTTTGTTCAACAAAACTCTCATTAGTGTGTCTAATAGGTTCATTTTCATGTAAAGTTATGTCAATATACACAATAGCCAAAGAAAATTCATTGTATCGTTTCCACTTCTTATCATTAACACCATTTAGAATCTCAATGGTGGTAGTATTATTATTTACACCAAAATTAATTGTAAATCATGATAATTATGCAACCGATTGTTGCTGTTGTTGTTATTAACATCATATAACTTTAATTATCCAAGAGTCTAGCACATCACTTGTAAATTCCCTTTGGGCAAGAATGCAACATATTAGGATCTATCTAATGTAAAGAAAACTAATGCAATTACATAAACTTTTGAAAAATTCCTCCTTTGTGAGATAATTTTTTAAGTCCATGAATTCCCACATGATACCCCACTTTATTCCTAAAATTAAAAAATATAAATTCTCCCTTTGGAAAGGTAATTATATACAATAATTTCAAGATAAACTGCATTTTATATAAAGCAAGATAACTATATACGTTTAAATAAATAGATCACTTTAGTTGCAACCATCCACATTAATCTTTAAAATTATTATTAATAAATTTTGTCCAATTCACCATGCTATATTTAATCGCGCATACCTTGAAATATAATCACATATGATGCTTTTATAGACGTATGCACTCTAAAATAAAATCACATCCTTATTACAATTTAAAATTATTCTATTGATGGATGGTGTTTGCAAGCAACAACTCGATAGAAGATACCAACCGAAGGTATTTGCTGTGGGGATTTAGTTTTGATTGTAATCCAAACAATGGATAAAGATGTTCTTGTGAAACTTTGTTTTATTTTATTTTATTTTTCTACTTTTATAGTATATAGGTTGCAACTTAAAAATTAGCTCACACATGTATGTCTTAGGGTGAACCCTAGGATGCACAACAAAGGTGGGTAATTCTTGTCCTGTGATTCTACACAAGGGTATCCCCTAATATCTATGGGGAAAATTGTCTTCTAGTTGGGTCATTTGGGAAACATCAGATTTGTATTGATATAAACAGAATGTGGGGAAAGTCCTATTAAAAGACATATGTTTGGTGAAATGGCATAGTCAGTTTTCTTTCTTTCTTTTTTTTTTTTTTTTAATTACAACCATTCATGGGAAAAAATTGTCTTCTTGTTGGGTCATTTGGGGAACATCAAATCTGTATTAACATAAACAGAATGTGGTAAGCCAGACAAATGTTTGGTGAAATGGCATAGCCAATCTTCTTTTTTTTTTATTATTATTATTACAACAAGGATTCAAACTCATGTATCTCACTTAGATTATTAATGGTAATGCCATTAAAATACAATGTCATTGCCAATGATGTAGTCAATGTTAAATATAAAATTTGGATTAGGTTGTTGATGGAATAAAATTCATAGAAGGCTCAATCTTTTTTTTTTTTTTTTTTCCAAATGAAATGGCATTCCATAACTTATCTCTTAGCTTATCTTAAAAGTTAGGTGACGTTAATCTAGCTATACTTTCTTTTACTTCTTGGCTTATGAGATAACGAGAACTATATATAGAAAAATGGAAATGCGTATATATGGCATTTTGCTAAAGTAAAAAATATTAATAATAATAATACTCTTAATTCTACATTCATTTTGCATATACAATTTTGAAATAATTTCTTATTTAGTCCTGATAAAAATATTTACTTAAATAAGATTGAATTATTAAAATTAATTATCACAACATAGTAGCAAAATTGCATGTATAAAACATAATATAATAGAGTATAATACACATTTGGTATGTAAATGTAAGTAGCAATATATATAAAGCTATATCGTGCTTGCAAATTGCGATATACATATTGCTTTTCAAAATTGCAATATAGTAATAGTATGAAAATTGTGTATGCGATTGTGAATCATGATTTATGTGTAAATAACCTTATCTTATTTTGATGACAGAAAAAAAAATCTTATCTCATGTAATAAATGGGATTTAACAATTGTATTTTATTAATTAATTTCATCTAATTTGTAGATTGATAATTTTTTTTTTTACGTAGCAATGATACACATATGTTAACCCCATAATTTTTAAGTCAATCTCCATTTACCTTAATATCCACCATTTTAAGATAACAAAGACTTCTGAAGGTTTATAAAGCGAAGAAACTAGCAGTCCTCCGTGGTCTGAAGACGGCCTTAAGGTTTTTTCTCGATATTTTTTTTATTCTAATTTGTGCTATTTTGTAATTACTTATCATTTTAATAAATCAAATTTATTCAATAATATACTTCTATAATAATAATAATAAATCGACACATGTTATGTCCACCAAAAAAAAAAAAAATTAAAACCTTTCCTGCTCGTCCTAAGAACCACATTTTACCATGATTAATTAAATTAGATGGAACTAATCTCTATTTAAGGAACATCAATCACACTTCTGTGTATATGATACCGGCATAATGACTCAATAAATCAAATCTGCCCACACATCATGCAAATTCGATTTAATATTTCATTAAGTAATTATTCTAACTCAATATCAAACTAATCATGTAAATCCCTAGAACTTCGTAATATTCCGTTTAAATAACTCACAAGGTATATAAGTTTAATTAAACCTAAATATTAATTGAATATATAGTTTTTATTTAAATAGAACCAAAGCAAGTTTACTTAAATAGAACTTTAATTGGAACTCAAATTAAGAATTTTAAATTTAATCAGAATTTGAATCAAGTTTAAGTTTTGAAGTTTCAAAATCAAGCATTTACCCATTTTCAATCAACTCATATTATGTTATATTCGTATCGACATCCGTTGTTAGAGATAGAAGTGAGCTAATAACTAGGATATCCTATTTAATTAGACATTAATGTCAACAAAGAGTGATTCTTTCCTTAACAATCATTCTATGTCCAGGGAATTTTACCTATCCTTTTCCATAATTCATCTCATTGTCCTTTAAGAGACATCATGAGAACCTATAATAATTTAATAGCTCTTAAATTGAATTACCTTAGCTGGCCACTCTTGTAATTGCTTCAAAAACGAATTTTCATTAAAACCCATTTGAAATTTTCGACAAACCTATCTTTGCTTAAAATTCATAATCCAGAGTAAGCCTAGAATAAGACATGAAACTAGAAACGAAATATGATATGATCCGACAAGTTTATTTAGCCACATATATTACCTACATCACGAAACCAAAGGTAGGACACGACTACATTAATCATGGCCAAACTTTCCAGACCAGCATTCATTCTATAAGAACATGGTATGTTATATATTTCAATAATGGCTTAAGAATAATATGAATTCGAATAATTTCATTTAACACGTTTAGCACGTACGTATTCATTTTAGGGAAAAAAAATGTAAATTATAATATATATTATCCCTTAATTTTGATTTGGGATCGGAAATAATATATGAACTTTGAATTACATCCTGAAATTTTGCTAAATTGGTAAATAACGGACTTGTTTAATCTTAGTGAGTACATTTTAACATCCCTAGCCTAAACTGTTATGTTAGCGTTATTGAACTCAAAAATTAGATATCCTTATTAAGGTTATTTGTAATATTTAAAAGTTTATGAGATATATTTATACTAATTTAAGGTTTATGGGATTATTTATAATCTTTCATTTATATTATCATTACAATGGCAAAAATCCATTAGGGGAAGATGCCGGATGTAATCTTCAATGACATAACTTTGGAGAAAAGCCTAGAAACAACCATTCAAATTTGTCTGATTGGATTGTCAGATTTTTATCTATATCAGATCTGTATCGGCTCAATATGGTTAGGTATCAGTTCAATATCGGTATCGGTTCAATATTGATTTGGTTTGATTAATTTATGAGTAAAATTATTGGTTTTTCATCAGTATCATATCTGTATCGGTTTGGTATCTATTCAATACCGAAACGATGTAAAAACGATACCAGAATGACGAATCAAGCAGACATCCATGAATTCTTAAGTATTGCAAGTTATATTCTAAAATTTCATAAATCAATAAATAATCCTACTGTTTAAAAATAACCTTTCAAAAGTTTAGTTTTATTGTATAAATACCGCTCGAACTTATTAAAACATGCTCTTATCCTTATCTAAACCCAAGTTAGTTCATATTTTCAACCCGTGCAAATGCTGTGGGTCATCTGTTTTCTTATCTTAATTTATTCGCTATTACCAGGCTGCCAAGTGCCAACAACGTGACGTTACTTCATGGGCAGCTACCCTTTTTCTTGATGACAACCAATGAATTCGTGTTCAATATGGATCATTCAGAAGGAGCGAAAATGATTTTTCGAATTTTGGCGTGTAAAGGGTGCTGACAGGTGGTCCACCAGCACACAAGTTGGACTTGGAGTTGTACCACCACTATTAAATTAAAAAAGGAAAAAAAAAAAACTAAGTTATTCACATGCAAACTTAACGTAGGGGACACAAAAAAAAAAAAAAAAAAAAAAAAAAAGAGAAAGAATAAACCAAACCAAACAAAAAAATATGTTATCTAAATAATTTCATTTAGAAAATTTTGAATCTAAATCAATCCATAAATTTATAGTTGGTTTGGAGTAGCAAATTGAACTAATATATAAAACCGAGTTAAACAGTTTTAGAAAATCATAATGATATTTTACTTATAATTATAAATTTTTTTATGATGATTGATTAAATTTATATATTTTTATGATTTTATTATGATATTTATTAAATAATAAATATTAATTATTATTAACTTGTTTTTTTAAAATTGTTTTTTAAGCTCATGATATATTATTTTATTGGTAATGCAATCTCATTTTTTAGTAGTTTTAATATTGTGGAATATGAAATTTGTTTATATATTTATGACTCTTATTGTATATCAATTATTTATAAATTATTTTATTGTGTTTACAATATAAACTTTATAAAGTAATTCAATTATTTGAATATCCACAAAAATGTAAAAACATTTAAACAAAGAAAAATTTTTAATTAGAATTTTGATTTAATCTGTTATCTGAACTGAATCGAACCAAACTGTTATAATTGCTGGAAAATTTTTAATTTGAACCAAATCGCTACTAAATGGTTTAATTCAAGATGAAAAAAAAACCCACAAATTGTGGCTTGGTTAAAACTAGTCATACCCGTCCTTAGATCAACGTTGTGTAAAGGAGAAAATCATATTACAAACATTTCTTTCACAAATTAGCATGAAGAAAAATTTTATCCCATGATATTTATTAACTAAATCCATCATATTAGCCATTTAAGGGTCTATTTGGATAGTTAGTTTAGTTTCATTTTGATTTCATTTCCAAATTGAACCGATACAGATATGATATTGATGAAAACCTAATAGTTTTACTTATAAACTAACTAAACCGAATCAGTACTGATCTGATACCAATAAGTTACCGATATAGATAAAATCAGATGATCCAAATAGACCCTTAATGGCTCAAATTCATATAAAGTCGTGACATAGTATTAAAATATTTATAAAATGATTAGATGACTAAGATTCTATTGATAAAATCCTAAAAGTAGGTTTGTTACCACTTATATATTTATCTGTTTGATTTATTTTGGCTAGAAATTCAAATATATAATTGTTTTATTTTCCTTTAAATGCTATTGCTTATTTTGATTATAGAAATAAAAATAATTATATCACATAGGGGGTTTGTTTCATTCATGATACTTAAACTTTTTAATTTGTAATAGAACTATATCTAAAAAAAAAAAAATAAGATTATAACACAAAAGACTTGAACTTTTAAAAGGTTTCATGTAAAATACCTCTAGACGGAATCCGTTCATTTTTCCGTTAAAATGTTGACGTGACAAAACGGACACGAATAAAAAATTGTTTTCTCTATCTTTAGTTGGTAGAGTAAGTTTCATTTACAGTACCTAAACTTTTTGGATTGTAACAATTTAGTACTTGAAAAAAATTTCTACCATGATGGTATGCGTACTTTTTAAAAGTTTCTCGCATGATACCTTTGCCTAAAATTCGAGCATTTCTTAGGTGACTCGCTTGATTAAAAAAGATGATATCTCTCTATCTTAATTATTTTTTTCGTATTTTTTACTCACATGGAATCTATTGAAGATCCAACTTTGGCATTGGGCATATCTAAGCCAAGCCCATTCTCTTACTAGGCCAGGACAAAGTAAATCCATGAAGCCCCCATCAACTTTCCTCCCTACTGACTCGAACGCTACCAAGACAGTTGGACAAGACATTTTCACTTGGGTATGCTATGGCTCACTGTGCAGATGAGATTGTGGCACTACGATCCTCACTTGCCAACTACCAGCACAACAACCAGGCCTTCCAACCAGCCACTCACCCATGACTAACATAACTACCAGGTCAGTCCTATAAATATAGCTAAATCACTACAAATCAAGGTAAATGTAAAAATCATCTTCCCCAATTGATTTACAGGTTCTTCATGATAAACACTAACTTAAGCAGATTGACTATACCGATCCTATACCCGGCGAGCCACTAATGAGTTCTCTATTTTGTAGATCCTTTAACACCACGCTTCAAGCCCATTTATAACTAACCCAACCCCTACCGAATTCGAGCAAGTGACAGAACTGAAACTTTTTTTTATCGAATCTATCCAATTTGGGTGAGTTTAGTTATTGAGTTAATTTCTTCAAATGTTGTAATGTTATCTAATAATCGCAATCTAAAAACTAAAAGAAAAAATAATAAAAAGGAGGAGGAGGAGGAGGACGACAACAAGGGGAGAGAAAAAGAGAGAGAAGAGAGAGGGAAGAAAGTAAAAGAGAAAATTTTTAATAGGTTTTTGAGATTGTGAAGCTTTTGTTTTTTGGATATGAAGAAGAAGAATAAGCGTAGGAGAAAGAGAGAGCGAGGGAGAGGAGAAAGAAAAAAAAAAAAAATTGCTAACTAGGATAGAAAGATATCTTTTTGTTTAATCAAATTTTGGTTTCACGTAAACGAATTGTCTAAGAAAAGGTGGAATTCTAGTTAAAAGTAACGTACGTGGAATTTTTAAAAGTTTGAGTATCATCATAGTATAATTTTTTTTAGTACTAAACTGTTGTAAATCAGAAAGTTGGATACTATGAATGAAACTTGCTAAGTATAATAGAAAATATTTATATTTTATTCATATCAGCTTGACACATCAACATTTTAACAAAAAAGTTGGACAAATTCAGTGCATATATATTTTAGGTAAAACTTTTTTAAAGTTAAGATATTTTTGTATTATAAAATGTTTTCTGATATATTTCTATTTAAAATAAAAAAGTTTAGGAAGGAGAATGAAACTTCCCCTGTGGGCATAATGATTGATTTGAAAATTGATGGAAATATAGATAAAAGAAATAAAAGAAACGCAGTTCGGAAAAGAAACAATATTTTAATACATTAGCAATCAATCAACGGACAAACCTAGGACAAGAGTTTGAAATATGGATTTATCTTATCATTCATCATTGGAGATCCATAGGATTTTCCTAGTACGAACAAACATCATTTGATTGTCATGATTGAACGAGAAGAACAATAATAATATTTTATACAAGAAACATTGTATTATTGCGATATAAAAATGATTACAGACAAGTAATTAACGTCCCTCTGTGGAAATTCTGCTATATTATATAAAATAACAACTTTGCAGGAAAAATGTAGAACACATGCAACAAAACCAATTTCTGCATGTTTTTTTGGAGTGAAAAAACGAAGAAAACGAATGTGAGCAGGTAAATGATAATCAAGAACGGAATAATCATCAAAAGGGTTCGGAGATAGACAAGGATCGATACACATATACATATAAGCGGAGATCCAAGATATTTAAGACACTAGTTTTTTGGGGTGGTGTAGGAGAAGAAAGGAGAGTCTATGGAGGAGAGCAGATCTGATGGTGTTTTGGGTGAGTGATGGATTGGCATGGGGGAGTTTAACCACCACGTCCTGAAGCATGAGGTGGTGGTTCACGGTGGAGATGCTGGCGTAGTGGATCTGGAGATGAAGGTCTCGTAGCGCATCCATTAGAGCAGCCGAAGGGTAGTTGACGTCCTCAGTCTGCACTCTTATTATCGCGTTTCCTCCTACGATCTTTACATCGATTTCGATGTTGGAGGAGGAGGAAGATAATGAAGTAGATGAAGAGGAATAGGAAGACGAGGTTGTTGTTTTTGTTGCTGCTGCTGCTGCTGCTATTGTTGTGTTTTGATCGTCGGTAGTGGAGGTGGTTTCGAGCTGAGACTGGAGGCGGTCGACTTTAGACTTGAGGTCTTTGATGTAAGCAACCGCATCGGACAGCAACGAAGCCTTGTCCATCCTTGTCACTTTCGGAACAACAGCCCTGAGAGCATAAAACCTGTTGTTTAGTTTCTCCCGCCGCTGTCTTTCGGCTTCCACGTGGTTTGCGGGACGCTCTCGAACCGATTCCTTCTTCCCACGCCTCTTTTTAATCACTACCCTATCCGAGTCCGAATCCATATCATCAAAACCTAATGCACCGCCACCAGGACTGTCCACAACCACCACATCCGACTCCGTCTCCGCCGGCTCTTGGACAAAAGTTCTGTTAGCACCAGCAGAAGCTGCGATTCCCATGTCAGAGAAAGTTATGTTGTGGTGGCGCTCCACCGCTACAAGCGCGTCCGAGGAATAGCTAGGGCAAAACAGGGACTTGGCTTGCTGAAGAAGTGCCCAGTTTTGAGCCACCACACGAGGAGAGGCCAGCTCGACAACCCACCAGAGATAGGGATCCAAACCAAGGTGAAAACGCCATGAGAGAGTGCTTCGTGAGCTCTCCTGCAGTTATACTGCGAAATCTGCTTCCCACTTAACCAAACAACCGTGCTTGTAGCTGTGGAATTCCCTGATGCGCTTGTGAGATCGAGACTCACGCTGCGGGTAACCGACATGACATAGAACCACTCGATGTCGGAGTCGTCAGTATCGCTGCATCTGGCCCCTGGAGATGCCCATCTCCCCAGACTAAGAAGCTGCTTCCATCAGATTCAGACGTGCAGGTTTTCCAGAAGATGGCATAGGTCCAATCACTCCCTTCCTCAGGACTACTGGGGTTTTGGACAATCTGCTCAAGCCCTTGATGGAGGAAGTTTAGGTTTTCATTTTCTACTTGGACCTGATGATGCTGATGACAAGTAGAGATTGATGAACACGACGGGGAGAGTGAAATTGCTTCTGTTCCTGTTATCTCTTCCATAATAATGTTTCTGGTACACTATATTTAAGTTACACACACATGCCAATACTACATATAAATAGACCTGACGAACCCATTCAGTTAAGCTCGTGCTTCCAACTTGGTGGCCCTCATGCAATCCGTATCACATCGGACTTGGATCATGTCTGTTTGCCTTTCGTCAATTTCACATAATTTAGGAATCAATAATTGAGATTGTCGCTATTCTTTAAATATCTTATGACATCATTATGATTGTGATATCATCTTTTTTTCATATAATCTTAATTATTAATTACACGCAGACAACATGTTGTCTTGTAGAGATAAATTGATGAGAATAGTGAAAACCCAACTAAAAGAAATCTTTTTCCATATGTGACCAAAATTAAATACAATTAAATAAGGAAGGATAATGGCATCATAGTTCAAATGAGTGTAGTGCATAATAGGGAATCATGTGGCTCTAATGTTTTGATATGTCTTTTCAACACAAATTTATTGGGAAATTCGAGATTCAAGATAGACTAAAAAGAAATGATAAGAGAATCAAGGAAATGCTAGATTATGGATGATCCTAGAAGCATGTAATTACTATTTTACAATAGTTCAAAGTTAACTCTAATCATATGTTTACTTCATTGTGAGATTTAAGACGAGAATTGATTATTAGTTATTCAAATGGATCACAATAACCAATAAATCACTATAACGGTCTTGCTTCTCATAAAAATTACATCAGCAATATGGTTGTAGCAACCACATAATTTCTATCATATCCTTGTCCAATAGTCAACCATACAAACCCTAATATCCTCTTCTTCTCTTTATTTGGAAAACTAGCCATAGTTGCCACCAAGCCTTCTGTAGCTACATACATGGTTGTACGCCTAGAGTGATATGACTATCATAAACGTGACAGTATGATGGTTTTCTTAATGCATTTGGAGTCACTTAAATGTAACCCTGATGTTGGGTCATCCAATGAATACGTAGATTGCTGGAATGCACAATAAAGTATGCTGCAAGGAATGTATATGTTATGGTTCAGTCCGGTTTGTCTCCAAATCGATCTAAACTACGTGTTACGGTTCATTTTTTTTTTTAAATTTAAACCTAGTCATACAACTTACTTAGTAATTTTTTTCGGAAAAAAAAATGGTTTGATACAGTTTGATTTGTGATTCGAATCAATTTTTATTTTAAAATAAAAATACATTATATAAAAAAACTTCAATCACATATTTCTTATCACCAGTACATATATAAATAACAATATTTGATATTAATTATCTACCTATATAAATATATAAATTTTATAATGGGGAGAGATTTCATCCATCATAAAATTATAATCATATTGAACTATAATAGTATATTATATTTGTTAAAATAAAAATATATTATCCTAATATAAAACACGAATTTTAATTCATTGTATTCTTTTGATTAATACTCTATCAATTATATAAATTAATAAGTAACTAGATAATACAACTGAATTAATTAGTAAGACAAAGTTTAAAAAAAAAAAGATGTTTAGAATACTAGAGATTAAAATATAAAAATTATCTTATTTGTAGACACACTACAACAATTTAAACATGGTATAACCATTCTAGTTTTTATTTTTATGAGTAATACAATCTAAATAAAAATTTAAAAATAATTTTTTTTAATAAAATAATTAAAAGAAAGAAAATCATATGTTTGAAATTTATTTATAAAACGTAAAATGGTTCAAATAGGTTGAAATCATATGTTTTGATTCAAGTTTTTAAACTGAACTATGAGTTATTTACTCTTTGTCTAACCAAACTGTTTTGAAGAATAATCAAAATTTTAGTTCAATTCAGCTTGGTCCAATTTGGTTTGCGTTTTGATCATTTTTTTTTTCACATTATTAATAGGTTGCTCAAACGTGACATAGTAAATGAGTATACATAGATATCTCTCAGAGTTAGGTTCAAACTGGGATCCAGCTTAGACCAGCCACGACGATCTAGCCATGGACCCACCCCCTCAGTGGGATGGGTCTGACTCGCCATGGTTCGCGAATCCATTAGCAGGACTTAGCAGATCATTAAGGGTCCTTTATAAGAAAATGTAGAAATAAGTAAAAAAAAAAAAATAATATACTCATTAAAAGATGATAGATTGGAATTGTCCCAACCCACCCCACTTCGTACACAAGGAAACTACAAGTCCCAAAAATTTGGACCCAAACCGAGACCTGATTTGCTTCGGGTAGATGTATAAGTGCACATGGTATTATTATGTAAATGTTAGTGGCGACTACATGTTGTGTCACACTATGAGGTATCGTAAACGTGACAGTCTATTGTGCATATTAAAGCCTAAAAGTGACTACTTTAGTCATGCAAAAGCTTTCATATCATGCACAAGACATACATCATAACAAAAGGAATGCATTAGAGTGGCGCAATTTATATTGATAACAGCTAAGAAACAAGGTAGGATAAATACTTATTATTAATCATAAATCAAGTTAAATACAAATCTTAGGGGCATACCCCCGCTATTATCCTTAAATGGATCAAAATGCATTCGTATCTCTTAGTAGTCTCTAAGATAATATCATTTCACATATTAGTCATCAAGAAATTTTCAAAATAAAACTCTATATTATGCTCCCAACTCTTCCATGAAGACTAAAAAATGCACCAATGATTTCCTTAATGTTCTGTTTCTCCAATGGAGTCTTAAGCATACTTGTTTCCATAAAAATTTGTAGGGGGTGTAAGCTTACAATGTGCTTAGTGAGATATTCCTTTTTTACCTGTACCATGAATCCAAACAAATTTATAAATTTTCACGCATATGCTATGTATGTTATACAACAACCACATGTTATAAACAATTATGTATGGGTATCTGGAAACCATACATAGAACGGATTTATGCCCTCCTTATTGAGGGTTAGGGAAATGGGATTTGAAGGTCTACACACCTCTTCACTACTAATCCTCGAGCACCTACTCATAGCAATCAATTGGCATGGCTCATCCATGGGCTATATCTCTGGTACATCTTAGTTCTCTAAGACTGAGCTTGACCTCTGGCCTTTCCGATTCCTCACGTAAGAGTAGCAGCCTTCAACATGTGACTTAACGGATGCAATGTGTGTCCATTTAATTTATATCAAAGTCGAATAAAATCAAATTTTACATAAAGGTGGTCAACAAGTATTATACACACATAAACAACATGCAATATTGATGATGTACTTAAACAATTTTGTTGGTTTTGATATGCTTAACATCCTTTACACACATTAATAGAAGCACATATACAAGTACTCAAAACCCCATACATATTCATTTTATCTTGAACCTATAAATCTAGTGCAACTATTTATAAGCACAAGCAACGTAACGAAATCATGAAGGAATGCTTATTTTTCCATATTTCAACCCGCTTAGTCGAAATATTCCTTAGGAAAGGGGGTCTCGTATTTCTCGTATTTTTCACCACATTGACAAAAAAAATACCCGGAACGAGTATTTCATAGAGATTATACTTAAATTTTTAACTCTATTTATTTTATTCGCATTATTTTTCTTGGTTACATAAGTTTCAAGTTAAAACTGCTATAACTTGTTTATTTTAATTCGAAATTTTGCATATTAGTAGTCATTTTCTATCTACTAAAAAATATCGACCTGTTTCTAATATTACTTTTATTTTTTAAGGTCATTTAGGGGTTGGACTAGATCGGTACAGATTTTAATATTGACATTAACTCATATTATATGCATGATCTTAGTAATATTGTTCCAAAATAATAATTTTGTAAAACAATCCTTTTTTGTAGAAAGTAGCAATATTGAGTTTTTATAAAAATCACCTTTTGACTTGTAACTAAGTTCCTTAAATTTGGTAAGAATGTGCCTTAAAAAAATCATGGTTTAATATATATTTGGAAACCTTAAGGATCTTATATGTATTTCAAGAACTTCATTCGTCAATTTATTTTGCCAGACATGGGTTTTACAAAATTCTAAGTGTATTTCCTTGAATTTTTCTTAAGTTTGGTTTTTTAAATAAAATCTCAATTCTTAAATTTTGTAATTGTGAAGGTCATTGAATAAAATCATGGTTTTATGTTTATTTTCAATCCATGAATACTTCATATTCATATTAAACTTCTTTTAACTAATTATTTTTCAAATCATGAATCTTTATGTGTTTATTCTAAGTTGTATCATCTTTAAAATATTTTAAGTTTTAGCATATAAGAAAAATTAAGTGAAAGACTTGTTCTAAAATTTTATTCTTGTAATAACACTTTTTCTTAATTAATAATTTTCAATACATGGACCTTTATGGGGTTGTTGGAAAATTTATCCTAGGTTGATATATATATATATATATATATATATATATATATAAATAAACTTAAGGTTTGTTGTATTAGAAAGTTGACTTGTTCCAAAGTTTATTTCAACAAAATATTGATATATGCCTTATAGCTAGGTTTTTAGAAAATTTTGCATAGCAAAAAATTATCAACATTTGCATTTTAGAAAAACTTATTTTGATATTTTGGAATATTTAGTTGAGTAATTATTTTATTCTTTTATTCCAAATGATAATTTTCCTAAGTGTTGAAAAGAAGGTACCTGAAAGTTGATTTATGAAATAAGGAATTACAAATATTTACATCTTTGAAAATTTTATTGTGACAACATTACCTATGGCCATGTATATGCATGAGTAAAATATATCAAGTATACCAAGAATAAAATTATTATCATAGACTCATAAAATAATAAAAATTTAGGATAGATAATCAAAATAAGAAATTATCAAAGATAAAGGTTTGTAAGGCTTTGTTAAAAAAAAAAAAAAATTGACCCATGAATAGAATAGAACCGAAATTTTGGTTATTTTATAAAACGGTTCGATTCACGATTTGATTTAGTGAAGAGCAAACGATTTGTGGTTCGATTCGGGATCCTAAACTGAACCGTATGGTTTAAACTGAACCAAACCATTTTATATATTTAAAAAAATTAAACATATTATTTTTACTCTTAATTGTTTCATTAAAAAAATTATTTGTTTTTAAGATTTCTAGCTTAGATATGCATCATTCATGAGAATAAAATTAAATTTGTCATATAATATTTTAATTATTATATTATCTACAAATAAGATATATTTTAGATTTTAGCCTATAGTATTCTAACTTCTGAATATTTTTTTCCCTTTGTCTTACTAATTCATCCACTTCGATTATTTAGTTACTTATTGATTTATGTAATTGATAATATTTTAGTTAGAAGCATACAACAATTTAAATTTTGTGTTTCATAAGAGATGAAATAATTTTCGTCCTATAAATTTTACATGTTTATTTGGTAAATGATTAATTTGAAATATTATTGTTTATATTTGAATAGTAATAAGAAATATGTAATTGAATTTTTTCATAGAATATATTTATCAATTTTATGAATAAAAATGGTTTGAACCTTAAACCAAATCGTATTGAACCATGTTTTTCGGTTCAAAAAAATTACGAACCAAACTATAAGTTAGGTTCGGATTTAAAAGAAAAGCTGAATAGTAAAATATTGTACAATTTGGTTCAAGGAGCAAATGGAACCGAATAGTACCATACATACCTCTAGGTATGAGAATCTTAGCTTGTCATCAAAACTCCCTAGGACCAGAATAATCCAATACCATAAAAAAATAAAAATATAAAAAAATAAAACTAGAAGTCTTAGATTTTTATCAAGGCTTTTTGATATTTGTAATAATTCCAGTCTCATAAATAAAATACGAATAGGAAGGAAATAATAAAAAAACATGGAAGTCTTAGATTTATGCCAAGGCTCTCTAGGACTTATAAATGGACAAGTCTCCTTAAATTAAAAAATAAATAAGAGCAAAACAACTATAATGGAAGCCTTAGAATTTTCAAGCAAGGCATTCCCAGGACTTAGATTATGGACAAGTCTCTTTTTGTGGATAAGTCTAAGACTACAGATGGACTAGTCCTATTTATTAGTAAGAAATAAATAAACAAGCAAGGAAATAAGATCATTAATAAAGTGTTAGATTAGTGAGCTTTAGGTTTTAAAAATATGTATACATACTAACATATAGAGAGTTAAGTTAGGATCAAGAACATAACATAAACATAAATTCAAATTAGAGTTAAACAAGAAATGGATAAGATGTTGTTTCTATGATTTCATTCCCTAGTATAAGCTTATGGAGATTTTATCGAAATCAAATCATACATGTTTTTTATGTTATGTTACCATAAACTAAAGAAGAGGTTTTAGTGTTTACCTAAAATAGATGAAGGAAACGAAATTGTAAGAACAATTTGTTTCTATGATTTCATTCCCTAGTATTTGAAATCAAAACATACATGTTTTTCATGTTATGTTAACGTAAACTAAAGAAGAGGTTTAGTGTTTACCTAAAATATATAAGGAAGGGAAGTTGTAAGGGGAGGGGTGTTGTTGTTGGCATGAAAGAGGAAGTGGGAAAGAGAGGAGAGAGTGGTTTGAGAAATAAAAATAATTTGCTAGAGTTTTGTTATGTTTAAGAATGAATGTGTAAAGAATGAAAAAGATAGTGAAAATTTTTAGAGTTTTTGAGGAGAGAATTTGATGGAATAAAAATAAATGAAAAAAAGAAAAAGAATTAGAGGATAGAGAGAGAAGTGGCCAGCACTTAATATAGAGGAGGGAAGAGAGTGATTAATAATTAATTTTACTACAGAAAAGTAAGTAAAGTGTAAGAGAAGTTATGTAAAAAATAATATTGGAAAAAAATGTGAGAATAGGTGTGTTCGAGGTGTAAGAATAGGTAGTAAGAAAAAGTAGAGATAACAAATAGTTGTGAATAGTAATAGATAGTAAATGAATAGTAAACAAGACAAATAAATTATCTATAGTAAGAAAAATACGCATAAACGAGCTGTATCTGATATTTTTAGAAGCTGAAAAATTTTGTAACTAATATTTTACGATTTCTTGTCACATTATGAGTCTAGACTGTTTGTTAGGATATTTTTCTTGTTGGGTGTGTCAGTGCCTTGATTTTAGAGCTGATCCTGTCCGGGTTCGAAATAGACGAGATTTTAGTGAATCTGATCTTTTTAGGTTATATGGCATTTTTCTGGGTTTTGATCTAGGGTCAACTCTTTTATTATTTTAGGGTTTTTAGCATGGTCTTGCCATATCTAGATCTTTTAGAACTTATTATTAATCTAGGTTGGCTTTTAGGGTTCTGGTTGAAGTTCGGCTTTAAAATTTACTTGTAACATTATATAATCTAGGGATTTACATTTATACTATATATTTGACCTATAATTTGAGTTTATCCTATTTTTATAATTTATTTAATATTTTAGGATTTTCAAAATTGCCTAATTAGTCTAAGGCTTTTAAGGTTAATGTTGACTCAGTTTGACTTTTGGTATTAGGTTTAAATTTTGACCCTAAGATTCACTTATAACGTTACCAAAGAATCTAGGGTTTGACAATTTTATCATTAATTGTTATCCAGCAAGGTCATTTCGGTCTGCGTGATACATGAGTGATTTGGTTTAACTGATGAAATTTTAACTTGATAAATTATTACTATCTTAAGGAAAATTATTTTGTATTATTTTATTATTAACTATTATTTGGATATACGACCTCAACTTATGTGTTTGGGATCAAATAGACGAATTGCTTAGCGTAAGGTTTTTGAATTGAAAGATTATTGGATCTCATTTTGTTTCGAAAGTACTCTTTTTCTTAAGGTTTGATAATTAGAGTTTTCTTAGAACTTGGTTTTAACTTGGCTCGATTTTCGTGTTCTAATTTTGACATTACCTTTAAAGTTTTTCGTCTTAGAGCATCGTGAAATCTAAGGGTTTACATGTTGCTTGTACTTGAGTACTTAAAGGAGGTAAAATGAGTTGTGAAATCATTACATACCTTCTAGCAAGTAGCAAGTACTTAATTTTCTATAAAAGTTAGGATTTTCTTCCCCTTTGTTGAATAACTATACACACAATTAAACACAGTAATAATTACCACTAGTTTGTTAAATATTTATGGAATTATGTTGTCTATTCTCCCCATTATCAATTTATTTGGTTAGCAACATAATAAACTCTGAACCACACTCTTCAAGACAAGATAAATAATTGGTGTAAAATTTTAAAAGAAAGGAAGGCGTCAATTATCATAAGACATTCTCGTATGTTTTAAATGAGGATTCATTTGGAATTATCATGACCTTGGTTGCTTGGTATAACTTTAAGTAACACCAAATGGATGTGAAGGAAGCTTTTTTTAATGGTTATTTGGTTAGGGAGGTGTATGTCACATAACCTCGGGCATAGTTGTCAAAATCGCGATTTTACCTATACGATTCTACGAGTTTACGATTCTAGAAGGCCCTTCCGAGTTGACTCGTGCGTAAAATCTTTTTTTGATAGAATCTTACGATTTTAATCGAGTCTACATGTAAACTTGATAGAATCTTACGATTTTAACCAAATTTACCGATTCTACATATTCGAGTCAAATAAGCTAAAATACAAAAAATACAACTGTATATTTACAAGCTCAATAACTATTAAGAATTAAAATGATATATCTTTCTTATTGTCGTTTCTATTTGGTTTCCACACGCTATTTCTATCTTGTTCCCTTCCTCCCCTAAAAACCTTATTCTATATTTATGAAATTCATTTAGGCTAAGTTATAGCTATAAAGTTTACAAGAAAACTTATTTATTTCATTTATATAATTAAACATTAATAAGTTGAAAATTTTTATTCTTCTTCAATTTATCACTTATTTCAAACAAAAAATGGAAAATAAATAATTTTGATTTTATTCGCTCTTTTTTATATATGTTATATTATAGACTAAGAGTTATTATGAAAAAAAAAAACTTAATTTCTTTATTTTTTAACATCTATTATGTGTTTTATGTTTTCTATATCTTCTATAAGCATTTCTATAAATTTTCAAAACTATTTTGCAAAGGCTGTAGAAACTTACGTTTCGACGTTTCGATTTTACGTTCCGATTCTACAGACTCCCTAGCGATTTTACATAGAATTGCGAGTTTGACAACCTTGACCTCGGGTTTTATAGAGAATGGCAAAGATTAGCTCTTTTGACATTTTAATAAATTCATTTAGCATCACGACAATGGTATTTAAAATTTGATGAGGTTGTCACTTCTCTTGATTTTGTTGAAAATAAAATTTACCAATGTATTTACCTCAAGGTCAATTAGAGCAAATTTGTCTTTCTTGCTTTATGTGTAGATGATATTTTGTTAGTCAGTAGTGATTTGAGTTCGTTGCATGAGACTAAAAAAACTAGTGTCTAAAAATTTTAATATGAAGGATGTTGAGAAGGATCTTTTTGTTTTAGTATTGAGATTCATCATGATAGATACTATGCATTATTAGTGAGCCTACATTGATTGTGTGTTAAATTGGTTTAACATGTAGACTTGTTGTCTTAGGGATGTGCTAATTGCTTAAGGGACAAATTAACAAGCTTGAAAATGTTAGTAATGATGTCGAGAAAGAATCTATAAAAAAAAAAAAAAACTATACCTACTTCTAGCCTTGTGGATCAGGATTACACAAGACTAGATATTGCTTTTACTATGAGTGTTCTAAGGAGGATTCTCTCTAATCTTAGCATTATCATTGAGTTGCAACTTGGTAGGTCTTAAGATACATGCAAAAAATGAAGAAATGTATGTTACTGCATAAGGAGGTTAAGCAGCATGAAGTGATTAGATACTCTGATTAGGATTTTGGTAGTTGTTTGGATGATTTAAAATTTACTTCAAGTTATATTGGAGAAATCTTATGGAAGAGTGTAAGGCAAGATTTACTTGCTTCATCCACTATGCATGCAGCATTTGTAGCTTGTTATAAAGCTGCAATTCAAGCAATTGGTTAAAGAATTTAACCTTTAAACTCATGGTTTTGGAGTCCATCACAAGACCATTACTACCATACCATGAGAAGGTTGTAGTGTGTTCTTTTTTCAAGAATAACAAAATCTCAAGTGGGTTAAACATGTGGAAATCAAATATCTCTAGGTCCAATGAAAAAGAGTTGACATTGTAATCAAATGTATTAATACTGAACCTATGTCAGTTCATCCATTGAACAAGGTTTGAGACTTATTATATTCCAAGACATGTCAAGGACATAAGTGTTTTAGAACCTTTTGATTTTCTTGGCTAGGGAGTGTTATTTAGTTATCTTTTTGCAAAACATGACTTCATGTTATTTGCAACTTGGTGCTTATTACATTCATTTTATTGAATAATAATTTTTAAGGTATTTTACATACATATTTATAATCTATTCAAAATATATTTATGATACTTTGAAAATTTGTATTTTTGTTCCCTTAAAGGTGAGAATATGTTACGTTGGTATATATAATTTGCAATAGAGATATATATATATTATATATTTATGATTACATATCTTATTTGTTAATTTGAAGACATGAATAATACATTTTATTTATGTGAGGATTTCTCATTGGGGCTTATTGTTGAAGCATTTGTGTGATTAATAAATCATGTGTGAATGACTAACAATTAATAGCATAATTTCAAACATCTATGATATTATTGCTTGCTACACTAGTACATCTTAATCAATTTTAAAGTTAGTCCTAATATATGTGATTATGGAATGTCCTATAACAATGAGCACATAATGACCATCATCATTCAAGATTTGTGATCTTTTGTTAGATCGAATTGTGTTTAGGTGTGCTCTCAAACTATATTAGAGTCGAGTTACAGGTATAGATACCCCATTTGTGTCCTTTTAATGCTTCAATTTATAAGAAAAATTAATATTGTATTAAACCCATAAGCTAAAAATATATAATAATGAATAAAATAAAAAAATTATAATATGGACATTGTTTTAAATAAAGGTAATACAGGCTTAATATAATATTAGTTTAATCATAAAGAGGTCTTAGACCAAATTAAATAGCACACAATGGATCGGTCAATTTAATTAGATCTAATTTAGAAGCCTTAAATACAATTTACATATAACTCAAATCAAAGTATAGGCTAATAGCTTATAAGGATAAGTCATGGATAAGAATTTGGGGGTCATGGGGTTCGAATTTTAGCAAAGGCAAAATCAAGCTTTTTATTTTGCCATCTTCATACGCCACATGGCATGATCTGATTGGCTTGAATGATGTTAGGGACGACGTCATCATCATCATCGTCCCCCGATAAGCATGATTTCCACCATTTTCCATGTCTATCGACCATTTTAGAGCATGTTTTGACTACTTTTTTTTTTTTCATGATTTTTCAAAATAAAGATGAAATCACAAAGTAGACATGGTACTATGAATTAAGACCAATTTTTTGTCTCATTTATAGTTTAAGGAGGTTAAATTTGAGCTCAAAAATTGAGAAAAATGTTAAACATCGATGAGCTTCAATCACCATTATGGTGATTTTGAACCAATTGAAGCGTAGCATCTTATCATGACCAAATATACTAGGAGCATTTGTTCTTATTAGCCAAAAATTCACAAAAACAACATTTAACAAAATCGAGAACGAAACCCTAATTTTTGTTTGGATCAAAGCAATTTAATTCATTTCCATCTTGATTCGAGCTTGAAACCTATAAATTCGAGCTCAAAATCACATTTCCATCAAACAATGACCCTCGAAATCACTTCAAAATTTTAAATCAAAAAGTTTGTCAAGTTGAGGTTTCGAATTTTTTTTTTTTTTTCTTTTGGAAAACCATTGTTTTACAGGCAAATAAAAGGAAATCAGTTTCTTGGGAGGCGTGAAGAAGTCGTAAGCTTTGGATTGCTAATTCAAATCATCTCCAAAACCACTACTGCTGTTGCCAACTCCGATGCTGATTGAGCCACTACTATCAAGCTCAAACCACTAGCTTCTAGTCACGTTCAGGACCAACAGCCACCATTGGACTGCTCACGAGGCTAAACTCGACTTGTCCGACACCTCCTTCAATCGCCACAACCACTATAGTAGCCAATTTGAGTATCATTGGCCATCCCTATTGCGGTTCACCATCCAACTACCACTCCACGGTAGCTCTGGAATAGAACACCACGACTAGATTGTTCAGGAGGCGAGTTTAGCCTATCTAAGCAACTTAGCACCACTGACAGCCACTGATTGGCCGTCTTCTTCCTCATGCGGCTGTTCGGATCAAACGCGATCCGATAAGGCTCCGATCCACTCGTGCTAACATAGGTAAGTGTCTTTCTTTTTTCTTAATTAATTAGTTAATTGATAAAAATATATAAATAATAACTAAATTAAAGATAAAAAAATAGCAAAAGAAAAAGAAAAAGAAAAAGAAAATAAAATAAAAAAGAGAGAAGGCAATATATGTACATGTGTAGTGTATGTAATTTTTTAGGGGTTGTGTAAAATAAGATAAAAAAAAAAAGAGAAAACTAGGAATATAAAAAATAATAATAAATGAAAATAGTGAACATAATGTACATATTAAAAATACTAAAGTAAAAAAAAATATAAAAAAATTTTGTCACTTAGAAAAAATTCATTTTTCTTAAAAAATATATATAAATGGATAGTCTCTTAGGATTAATATCCCTTAGAATTTATTTTTTTCCAAAATGATGAAAATTAACAAACTTATAGTGAAATAGTTCAAAAGTTAAAAATAACGAACCCACTAAATTTTTCTAAAAAGAACTACGTTTTGTCTAATTCCCATTAGTGGGTACGTAGACATCTCTCGACGCGAAATAAAATATGAAAAAACCCCTTTTTTTCCCTCATCATATCTCTTTGTAAATATGAAATTGACTTTGTTGTTTCTTGTAAATACTAATTTTTCTTCACTAACATGTAAAGTATATCTTGATGAATTTCGACCATAAAAGAAAATAGACTTTGATTAAAGAATTTTAAGTGAAAACCATGTGATTTTAATAGGATAGCCATCATACCTAGAATCTTTTAAAAAGAAAATTGACTATGAAATTAGTTTTAAACGCAGACTTGTAGCCAAGTTAGAACTAACCAACTCAGTGGTTCTAACTTACAAATTTTTCCTGATCATGTTTAGGTGGTGACCCTTTTAATTTCAAAATAAAGCATTTCTTTCAGTTTCTAGTCGATGACTATATCAAATTGGTTAAGGTTTCATATGGATCAAATTGAAAGAAATCAAACCAAAAATTGAAAAATTTAAGCTTAACAGCATTACAACTCCACTAGGGATGCTTATTTTTTTAAGAGGGCTAGCCACTTAAAATTCTTAAATTAAATGTATTTTCTTTAATGCTCATTTTTCATTATTTGTACAATATTGAGCTTGTAAATAGTGGTAGTAACAGTTTCCATAAGTGGTCCAGACAATAAAAACCCTTTTGTAAATAGTCCACAATTAAGCCATAATATCTTATAGGGAAAAAAAAGGGATTTTATGAAACGTATGTCAATGTGGTCAAAACCAAGCCACCTTAGGACCCAAGGATGGGGGGCCCCAGTAGGTCTTAGGTGTTGTGATAAACGCACTGCATAAGAAACAAATGAGCCCCTACTTCATTTAACATGACCTGCAGTTCGTTAATCTAGACCTTTATAACCTACCCAATTGCATCCATGATCACATGTTGACAAATGAATAATGATGGGCCATATTTTAAAAAGAGTTACAGTTTTAAAGTTGTAACTCAAATGAGAAGTACTGAAATTGCCTAATTATTAATTAGTTGTCAACCCTATATCTGCATCGGTATGATTTGTATGTTTCAATACTTAATGCATGTATAGTAGGTAATGTAATATTAATTCGTATATTGTAAATAATGATTCATTATGGTATTGTAATCAATTGTAAATAGTCTTAAAATAAATCCTTACGCTTGTAAAATAATACATACATCACGTCAATAAAAAAAAAAAGAAAATCTGTAAATAATTTTCAAATAAATGAAAAATCAAATGGGTCATAACAATCTTTCATGAATTAGTTAGGAAGATGCCAATGGATCCACAAGAAATACTAAACTATATCTGTAACTTAGGGATCTCAATCTACACCTCTAACTGGTTGAGATGAAGGCCTATGTTTGGTAGGAAAGGACCTAGAAAGTTGAAAAGAAAGTTTTAGACTCTATTAAAGGATAACCAAAAGCTATTGGACCATTTGGATAAAACAAAATCCCTAATAAATGAAATGGTAGAAATGCTACATTGTGGGAGTCTTTCCTCTCCCCAAGAAACCTCCTCAACCAACAATAAATGTGACATATGATGATTGTTATAAAAAAAAAAATATTTCGATGTAATCAAATGTTATTGAATGAAATAAATGACAAGTTCATATTGATTCTAATGAACCATGTTATATTTCTTCATTTTTAGAATATGTAAATATCTTCTTATTTGAATTAGTTTTTCTTGTAATATAAAATTCAAAAAAAATATTCGTACAAATTTAAATACTTTATATGGGTTGAAAATAATAATAATAAATATAGAACTTGTATATATAAGTTGTACATGAGACTTGTAAATATCTGTAGGCTATAAATAATTCGATCATTCTTTAGATTAACTCTTCCTTCTAGATAGTTTTAGGGCCTTTCAACTAAAATCACTCTTGTCATATGTATTCTATCAAGTCTGTCATTCCGTCGCATTGTATATATAAATTTTTCTTTAATCTCCATTCGTAAAATATGTTTTTAATAGCTATCATTACTTTTTATAGCTATTATTTCTTTTTTAAAAAAGAGAAAAATGTTAATTTGTAAGATAGGTTTTGGTTTCAAAATTTTTCAAAAAAAAAAATTATAAAATAACATAAGTTAAAAAAAAAAATCTTTGTAAATGAACTTCCACTTTAGATTGTAAAATGTGGCTCCAAATCCATCCCTCTTTGTAAAATTTCATTATCCTGTTAATAATTAAATTTTGATCATTTATAAAGAATGGTTTTCTAATAAATTTGAGGATAGGAAAAAAGAAGAATGATTTTTTTTTTTAATGAGAAAGAGAAATTTGCTAGCAATCAATGATCCTTTGAATTATAGGTCTAATGATCACTCTCTCGAGGCTAAATGTAACTACAAATAATGTCAAAATTAGGGGGCAACAAAAAGGACTTCATTAGGCACAAATTAGGGTCATTTGTTAAGCTTATAAATGGGGTATTTAGTGAATTAGCTTGAGACAATTGAAAGAGTGAATGATTGAAAACCAAGAAAAATACCTCATTATTTTAAAAGTTTAGAATGATAAGAGGCAAAATAAATCCTAAACACCAACCCTAAGCACTAGAGAGTGAAGTGACATTAAAGAGATGAAAAGGACTCATTCCTTGAAGGAGCTCCACCTTAAATTTTATATATGGGTCAAAATCACATTTGTCATTTATTTCAAATCCTAAACACATATACCCTTTGTTAACCTGTATGAGCCTACTAGAGAAGAGCTGAAAAAAAAAAAAAAAAAAAATAAAACCGTTAAGAACCACTTCACATTGGGGTGCCCCACAATAGAGCAATTTGATGGTAGGGTCATTAAAAAAACAAAAAAGGATTAACTAATATGTGTTTGCCCTAGTTGTATCAATTCAAGAGCAATAAATTGATCTAGATAATTCATTTCCTTTGCAAGGAATAAGAGTCTCTATTGCAAAAATATACACAATTCATACCCTTTGAGTCATGAGCCATCCAAGAAAATTGAAGAAATATAAGTGACCTTGAATTCATGTTAAAAAAGAAGAAGAACAACAACAACAACAACAAAAAACGAGGAAGAGAAGGGGATTAATAAAAAATAAAAGGAAACAAAAATAAAGTTTAAGGGAAAATAAAAAGAAGAGAAAAGAAAAATGGAGAACAATCAAAAAAGGTGATTATGCTTCAGAATGGGGGCAAGTACTTAAAGCTCAAAACCATCAAACCTAATGTCCAAAGTTTGCAACATATTTATATCATGGACTCACAACAACACCACCTGTCACGCCCCAGTGGGTATCCTAAACTTGACAGTCCATCATACAATATTAAAACTTGAGAATGACTACCTTAGTCACTCGAAAGCTTTCATATTGGTACAAGGCGTACGTTCACAGCAAAAAGGAGATTGGTGTCGTTATGCATTTTAAGATAATGGCAGTAGAATATTCAAGCAATACGATTATGATTCATCAAAATATAAAGTTCTACAACTTCTATAGGGTATTCCCCTAATAAGTCTCCATAATGATATAGTCTGACTTAGACAAATAATTAACTAGAAGATTTTAAAGGAAATCTAATATAAGACTTCAAATATAATTTCCTCCAAAAGCTTTCCAAAAGCATACGTTCTAACCGGATGGTTAAAGTGGTCTCGGGTACAAAACAAAAATTCTACAACATCAGAAATCTATTGGAGAGTAAGCATAATTAGCTTAGTAAGATAATCATTACGCAAAAGTACTCATAACAAACATTCAAACAAGTCCATTACAAGTATATGAAATGCAAACAACCATATGACCAAACAATAGATACGACTATCCGGTTTCGTATGTAGGATAAATTTACTCCTCCATTAAAGGTTAGGGAATGCTTTGAATGGATCATAATCGACCTCCCTGAAATTTGCACGCGTCTTGGGGATCTAATCAACTGTATTACTAGTCCCTGGGCTTCCTTACCCAAAGCCATTGATCCAGCTCGACTACACCATGAGGTCCTATTTCTCAAACGTCCTAATTCCTCAAGATGTAACTAGGCAGCTTACTTTTCCTATCCCACGCTAAGGAATAGTAGCAAAATGCGAATATGATATTCTAAGTGATATGCATGAGCAATTTAGTTATAAGAAATTTCCAATTCGACATTAATTCATTTAAGACAATCAATCAATATTTATGCGCACAACAATATACATAAGGCAATTTAAATTAATCAACCAGTCGGGCTCCGATATACTTATCATTTATTGATCACACATAACATATTACATACATAGTACCCATAATAACCCGCATGCATATCAATTATTATCTTTCCCTAATATCTAGTGCTCTATTCTACAAGCACATATACAAATACATAAAACGTAGAGGAAAACTCACTCAGCCATGGTGATCTCTATTAGTCGAAAGAATCCTTGAGAAAGAGAAGATCTTGGTCCTCGTCACCTAAATAAAGGAAATACCCAAACGAGTATTTCATTCAATTTCTACTTAAATTTTCTAACTCTATCTTATTGAATTCGTCAAAATTCGGTGTTAAGGAAATTTAACTTAAAATGGCTATAACTTTCTCATTTGAACTTGAAATTTTGCATATAATATGTCGTTTTCTACCTACTCAAAAGATTTATCTATTTCTAATATTATTTAGGCCTCGGGACAGTAAGGTGCATATTCACCACGAATTTCCCAACCTTTGAAAACACAATTTCCTAAACTTCTCTTCTTTCAAAAAACCCTTAAACAAATATATAAATATGTATGTGTTGAAAAATCCTTTCGATACATAAATAGACCCATATTTTATGCATGACTTCATTGGTGTTATCTCAATAATTATTTTTCATAAAACAACTTATTTTATAAGTTTGAAAAGTTGGACTTTGAAAATTTTCTCTTTAAATGGTTCGAAAGAAAACTATAATTTCTTGAGTCATTATAAATAAGGGTTTTCCTTTTATATTTTATTTCCTAACTCTTTGAAGATAATTTCAACCTTAAAATTTGGTCTTTTAGGTTTCTTGCAATTTTATTTGAAAAGAAAGAATTTCAAAATTTTCTTAAGTTATTATAATATCTAATGGTTTGAGTTTATCATCTTATGTTCTCTTATCTCTTAGAAAATGAGTTTACCATTTAGAAACTTACTTTCTTAGCTTATTGGCAAATTTTTATTTCCCTAATGGATTTTTAAACCAGTGAGTTGATTTCTATTTTATCTTGAAAACTTGTCTAGTTCTTAGTTTTTATCATGAAGTGGGTAAAAACCCTATAAATAAGTTTTATGAAGAATTTTCCTAATAAAGAATTATCAACATTAAAGTTTTAAACCAAAATTTTCATGTTATTATTTTGAAAAGAGATGTGTATCTACTTAGTTAAATCTTTGAAGAAATCCTCATTGTTATACTTTAAAATTTTATGATGAGCTTGTCTAAGTTTTTGAAAAGAATTTATTAAAAATAACATTTAATCCTTTAATGGAAAAATCTTTGCTAAGTGAAAAAATTTATTTTAGAAAACTTTAGTCTCATTTTATTAAAGAAGAACTCCTTCCCTCTTGTTGTTGAGACAAAATTAATATGTTCATGCATGAATGTGAATAATAGTTGTGAAAAAGATGAGAATATAAGATAGAGAGAGATATAAGAAGTAATATCATAATAATAAGGTCAAATATTGGGAGCCTTAGCTCGTCAAGGCTTCAAGACTAAGAATAGACTAGTTCCAAAAAGAAAAGAAAAAGAAAGAAAAGAAAAAAAAAACATAATAATAAGATGTTAGGTTAATGAGCACTAGGCTATAAAAATATATACAATATCATATAGAAGTTTGATTAGGCAATAATAATAACAATATAACAACAATAAAATATAATAACATAAAGAAATTTTGTGCATGAATAAGAACAAAACATGAACATGTTATTGCTTTCTTAACGCTATGGTCTCAGAAAACACACACTAAGCTCATGTTGAGTTATATGAAAATGAAGAGTAAATATGATAAGTTTTACCTAAGATTATATATATTTGTTGAAGAAGAAAAGAGGTGGTTGTAGTAATATATGGTTAGTGGTTTTGTGGAGAGAAGAGAAAGTTTGGAAGAGAAACTTGGAGAGAGAATTTGTGGATGAATTCGGTAGAGTTTTGGTAGAAAAATTAGATGTGTGAAAGAATAAGTGACGGAATGGATATTTATAGAGTTTTGGAATAGAAATTAGATGTAATTAAATTAAATGAAAAAGAAAAAAATATGAATGCGTGTATG
This sequence comes from Combretum micranthum, assembly GCA_024138025.1. Classification (NCBI taxonomy): domain Eukaryota; kingdom Viridiplantae; phylum Streptophyta; class Magnoliopsida; order Myrtales; family Combretaceae; genus Combretum; species Combretum micranthum. Next base: position 1,485,511 of record JAMXBD010000061.1, on the reverse strand, counting down.
GGTGTAGGCGCTGATTTTGGAGAGGGAGAGAGAGGGATTTGATTGTTTTGTATTTTTTTTATAATGAAAAGTAATAATATGTAAGGTATGGTGTGATTAAAGTTGTATGGAGAAGGTAAATTGTAAGGAATAGGTGTGGTAGTGTGTAAGAATAGATTATAAGAAAAAGTAGAGATAGTGAAATAGTAATGAATAGTAAAAATAGTACTATGAATAGTAGACTAGACAATTAAAATACCGGTTGTAAAAAAAATATGCGTAAACGGCATATATCTAATATTTTTAGTTATATAAAAATTCTAAAATTAATATTTTTGAAATCCTTACATTTTTACGAGTATAATGGTATTAACGGAATATCTTCACTATTTCGATTATCGGGATTCTAATTTTAAAAACTGATCTTGTTTGGGCCCAAAACAAATTAAATTTTAGTGAATATAATATTTTTAAGCTTTCTTATATAATTCCGAACTATAATTCAAAATTATCTCATTTTTATTGTTTTTAGGTTTTGCACTCGGGATTGCCAAATCCAGATTCACTAGACTAAACATAAAACTAAGTTGACTTTAGGGTTCCGGTTTGACTTTCAGTTATTGGGGTTTACTTATATCTACTGAAAAATCTAAAGGCTTACATCTCCCTTTTAGAGACTCTTCATATCATAGAACTTGATTTATTAATACTCTTGATAAGGACAAGTGCATTATTAGTTTTTCTTAAGGTCCTTAACTTGTAAACCCAGGAAGTGTGAAAATAAATTTCAAAATGGCTTGTATATATGGTATCCCTTTTAATTGAAGAAAAAAGGGGTAAAAAAAAAAAAACCAAAAAGCCTATGTTACGGTCCGAAAGAGGCCTAATGGATTGAACAAGATGTATCACTTACAAGTCGGGTCATAATTTTTGGAATCCAAATCAAATGTGTGAAAGTAAGCTTAAGAGAGTGTAAGGAAGTCTTCTTGGACTAGACAATTCAAAATGAGATAACTAATCTTGGTATGAAAATAATTCGCAAGGCATGATAATCATTTGTCCTAATTTGAAAGGTATCTGCCTTAAGTTTAAGAATTATTTGCTCTAAAGTTGAAAAACAGTACCCTAATCAAAATAAATCAAAGTCTTAAAAAGAAAATTTTTTTCCCCAAAGTATAAAGTTTTTCAATGAGAAACCTTAAATAATTTATAGTCAAGCCCAAGCCTGTTTAGAAAATGAGTCAATGGGACAAGCCACTAGCTTCTTTATAACTTTTTGATCTCATTCTTGTAGAAAATTTTCAAGAAAAAAAAAAAGTTTTTCAATGAAGCCTTGGTTGAAACATTTCTAAATAAAAAGTTAGGAATTTAAAAAAAAAAAGAAAGAAAAGGAGTTTTTCAATAAATCCTTGACTCAAATTGAGAAATGATTTCTTTTGTTAAAAAAAAAGCCTTTGGCTCAGATTTTTCAAAGACGCCTTTTTTTTAAAAAATAAAGATTAGAAAATAGAGACTCAATAAAAAAATGAGAATACTTAAAAGTCTAAGAACTTTAGTCACCTGTATCTCTCCATCTAAACCTCAAGAACTTAGCCATCTTATGGAGTCTTTAGGACCCTCAATTATCCCATAGAGACTTCAGGAGTTCTAATTATCTTATGACATCCTTGGGAACTTTAGTTATCTTGTGGAGATTTTTACGATCTTTAAGGGCTTTAGTTATCCTTAGAAATTTTTAAGAACTATAGTATTCCTATGTTTAGAAATTTTGGAAATTTGGTTCCCCTTTGAACATGCAGGTGCTTTTATTGTCCTATAGAAGTCATGAACTTTAGTTATCCATAAACAATAACAAGGACCATAGTATTCTTATGTTTAGAAACTTTGGTCATCTTTTGAGTATAAGAGCTTTAGTCATCCAACAAAAGTTTCGAGCTTCATTTAGCCTAAGAGAATTTCAGGAACCACCGCAATCCTATTTTAGGAACTTTGGTTATCTTGCGTTATTTAATCTTTAAGCCATTCTACAAAAATTAGGAGCTTTAGTCATCTTTTGCTATCCTACAAAAGTTAGGAGCTTTGGTTATCCTCAAGAAATTTAGAAACCATGGCATTTCTATTTTTAGAAAAAGCTTAGGAACTTTGATTGTCCTTTGAAGTTATGTAAAATCAAGTGTCGGCTCAAGGAGTGCACTTGTACTAAATCAAAGGCCAGCTTTGAGGAACGCACTTATCCAGATCAAGGCCAGCTTAAGGAGCACAGTTATATATAAAGAAAAAAGGCCAGCTTAGAGGAGTGCCAATCCAAATTGAGTGCCAACTCAAGGAGCGCACTTATATATATATAAAAAAAAAAAAGCTAGCTTGGAGGAGTGCTTATCTAAATGAAGTGCCAGCTCAAGGAGTACACACATATCCAACAAAGAATAGCTTAGAGGAGCATGCTTATATATATATATATATAATATATAAGAGAGAGAGAGAGAGACACACACACACACACAGACAAAGGCTAACTCAGATGAGCATCTACTCAAGCTAAGTGCTAACTCAAGAAGCGCACTTGTACCATATCACAAGCCAACCTAGAGGAGCACCTACCTAAGCCAAGTGCTCGCTCAAGGAGCGCACTTGTACTAAATCAAAGTCAACTTAGAGGGGCGCCTACCAAATCAAGTGCTAAATCAAGGAGCGTACTTGTACCAAATCAAAGGCCAGTTCGGAGGAACGCTTACCTAAATCAAGTGCTAGCTCAATAAGCGCACTTGTATCAAAGGCTAACTTAGAAGAGCCCTATCTAAATCGAGTGCCAACGGAGTGCACTAATCTCTTAAAAAAGGCTAGCTCAAGGAGCATCTATCCAAACCAGGTACCAACTCAAAGAGCGCACTTGTACCAAGTTTTAAGCCTGCTTAAAGGAGTGCATGCCCAAGCCAAGTGCTAGCTCATTAGCTAGCTCAAGGAGTACCTATCTAAACCAAGTCCTAGCTCAAGGAGCATACTTATACCATATCCATGCTAAGTGACAGCTTAAAGAGTACACTTGTACTAAATCATAAGCCAGCTCAAGGAGTGCCTATCTAAACAAAGTGTTAGCTCAAGGAGCACACTTGTACTGAATCCAAGTTAAGTGCCAGCTCAAGGAGGCACTTGTTCCAAATCTATGCCAAGTGTCATCTTAAGTAGAGCACTTGAACCAAGTTATAGACTAACTCAAGGAGCACCTATCCAAAGCAAGTGTCATCTTAAGGATCGCAATTGTACAAATCCAAACCAAGCACCACTCAAGAAGCACACCTGTACCAAAGCTAAGCCAAGTGCTAGCTTGAGAAGTGTACTTGCAACAAATTGTAAGCCAACTCATGGGATACCTATTCCAAGTCATTATATCGAATTGAGGGAGCACAGTCAAGGGATGTTGGCTATATGGTCATAATCCCCAATGGATCAATTGCAAGAGCTTATTCTCCGCTTCCAAATTTGCCCTAAGGGTTTCAAAAGGCAAAATGGGTTCTCTTTTTGTCTTTGTGGTGAAGTGTTAATAAACAACACCAGAAAGATGGGCAATTGTAAATGCCCCATTTTTGTCTACTTAAGAATTCAATTTATAATAAAAATTAATATTGTATTAAGCCCACAAGCTAAAATAAGTATATAATAAAGAATAAAAATATAAAAATAAATAAATTATAATATGTACATGGTTTTAAATAAAGGTAATTGGGCTCGATATAATGTTAATTTTAATTATAAAAAACTATTGAACCTAATTAAATAGCCCACATTGGATCGGTTTATTTAACTAAATCCAGTTTAGAAGCCTTGAATACAATTTACATGCAGCCTAAACCAAAGTATAGACCAATAAATTGAATAGATAAGTCATGGATAAGTATTTCAGAGGCTAAGGGTTTGAATCTTAGTAAAGGCAAAATCAAAACTTTTATTTTGTCATCTTCATGCACCACGTAGCGTGATTTGATTGGCTGGGATGACATCATCATTATCTTCTTCCCTTGGTAAGCATGATTTTCGCCATTTTCTATGTTCGACCGACGATCTTTAGATTATGTTTTGACCACTTTTTCTTCGTGATTTCACCAAATTAAAGGTGAAATTAGGAAGTACCCATGAAGTACTATTAATCGAGACCAATTTTTAGTCTCAATTCATAGCTTAAGGCGGTTAAATCTGAGCTCAAAAATTGAGAAAAATGTCGAACATGAATGAGCTTCGATCACCATTAGTGGTGATTTTAAACCATTTGAAGTGTAATGAAGCATCCTAGAAGCATCATTTGACTGAATATACTAGGAGCATTTGTTCTTATTTGCCAAAAATAGACAAAATCAACATTAAATAAAATAGAAAACGAAAACCTAATTTTCATTCGGGTCAAAGCAATTTAATTCATTTCCATCTTGATTCAAGCTTAAAACCTATAAATTGGAGCTCATAAATCAAATTTCCATCAAACGATGACACTTGAAATCACTTTAAAAGTTAAGATAAAAGAAGTTTGTCAAGTTAAGGTTTTGAAATTTTTTTTTTTTAGGAAAAAATGTTGTTTTGCAGGCCAAATCGAGGGAAATCAGTTTCTTAGGAGGCATCAGAATGTCGTAAGCTTTAGATTACTGGTTGTAAACCCCTAGATTTTACAATGATTCCTGAGTTCAAACCCTAAAACCGAAAGCCAACTAGAAACCCTAGCCAATAAAAAACTATGCCAAAACCCTAGAATTTAGATTCTGCAATCCCGCACTCTCAAACCCTAGACAAAAAAATTGAGTTAATGGTTTAGAATAGTCCGTAATAACATAAGAAAGTATAAAAATATCAGATTCACCAATTTCTAGTGTCTTTCAGATCCGAACAGGATTAATTTTTTAAAACCGTGCTTGAAAACACTGGACGGTAAAAATATTCCGTTTATACCATTAAACTCGTAATAATATAAGAAATCCAAAAATATCAGTTTCTTAATTTTTTGGTAGCTAAAAGTTACATACATCGCAATTATACGTGCATTTTCTTTACTATCGGTAACTTATTAGTCTTATTTACTATTTATTGTACTTCTCTACTATTCATTACTATTCACCTATCTTATTTTCTTACTTTTTTGCTTTTCTAATGAGTCTTGTATCAAATCATATCTTACATATTAATTATTTTCTTACAAAATATAAACAAAATCAACTCTCTCTCTCACTTATTTCCCCTTAGAACCAATGCATACCCTCCCCCTCTCTCTCTCAATTTATTTTATTACACTTAATTTCTCTTCATTTTCAACTATAAAATGCCCCATCTCCCTCCACTTCTTTCACACCTTCATTTCATATAACAAAACTTTCCCAAAATCTCTCCGCAAATTCTCTCTCCAAAATTTCTCTCTACCAAAACTCTCTTAAACCAATTCTTCACAAAGATCCTTCTCTATACACAAACTATCTATCACATATCACTAACCACATAATCTCATATTCATTATCTACTTCCTACCACATAAACACTCAAAGGTGAAACTCCTACCATTATTTTCTTACCCATGTCATGTAACTTAACATGACTATGATGTTGTTTCTTAAAACTCATGAGAGTTGTAGAAGCAACAACATGTTCATGTTTCATTCTTGCACATGCCAAGAATTCCGATTTTATTATTTTGTTATTCTAATAATATTGTGATTATTGTTATTATGCTTCTAACCTAACTATATATATATTTATATATTTCTTAGAGTCTAAATGCTCACTAAATTTTACTAACTTGCTTCTATTACTATTATTGCTCTTATTACTGCTTTCTTTTTCTATTTCTTTTTAGAACTAAGTTACGGGATGTCTTGATGAAGCTAAGGCTTCCAATACTTGATCGGCATGCCTTAATAAAGTTAAGGCTCCCAATGCTTGACGAGGGTACCTTAATGAAGCTAAGGTTCCCAATACTCGACATTATTATCTTATTTATTATTATTTTGCTTTTTATATATTTTCACCATTTTTCATATTACATGCTCATGTACATACATTATCATAATGACCTTGTCTCAACCAAAAAATTTAAAATAGACTTTTTTTAATAAAGGAAAATGAAACTAAACTCTTTTAATATATGACTTCATGTCTAAATCAAGATTTTGGTAGCAAACCTAAAGGAAAATTTTTTCACAACTTCTTTTCAAACTTACCAAGATTTTTCTTAAATAACAATAAAGATGATTTCATAAAAGAAATTAACAAACAAAATGAATATTTTCTTTGATAGTAAACCACATAAAGTTTACCAAACTTAGCATAAATGTTTTCTTGGTAAACAAATTTTTCATAAAAAGTTTACTTTTAGGATTTATACTAATTCCATAATAACAACAAAAAACAAACCAGTTTTCATAATTAAGATAAAAATCTACCCTCTAATTTATAAACTCACATAGAAAAATAAAGGATTTCCAAGTATCTAAATGATAAGCTCATTTTCAAGGAAATAAAAACAATACAAATGGGATAAGTTCAAAAAGAATGGATTTTATCAATAACTTAAAAAGATTATTGCTTTTCAAATAAAATCAGTAAAGGAAATTAAAACACACTAATTATTAGAGATAAAATTTAAGGAGCTAATAAAAAAAAACATAAGAAGAGAGGGTCTGTTTGTTTTAGCTTTTTTCCGTCAGATACAGACACTTTTTCAAACTTTTTTTTAATAAATTATTTATCAAGAAATAGATATAGATAAAAAAAACTTGACAGTTCTCATCAAAAGAACAAATAGAACAAATATAGATAAAATTTAGATGTAAATCGGATATATATTACACATATCATTTTAAAAAAGATACAGATACAGATGAAAAACAGACAATCCAAATTATCAAAACCACTTTTAAGGACAAATCTATAACTCAAAATAGGTTATCAAAAACTTAATAAAAATTCTTGAAAACTTTATTTTTATCACTAAAAGTAAAATTTGTAAAAGACCAAAGTTAAGGAAAAAATTTAATTATTTTAGAAAAGAAATGAGAAAAAAAATAAGAATATACTTGTTTACAATAACCTAAGAAATTATAAAATTTCTCCAAAATACTTATAAAATAATTTGCTAAATTTAAGTTTCAACACTTTAGGATGAATTTTTTACAAAAAATAATCGTTAAGACAACACCATTAGAATCTTGCATATGATATGAGTCTATATAGATACGCAAATGATTTTTCAACTACTTACATATTTATATTTTTGCCAAAAGGATTTTTAAATAAAGATGAGTCTAGGAAATTGTTTTTCAAAAAGCTGGGATTTTCCTTTTTGGTTATGTACCATAACTTTTAGGAAGCCAAACAACCTTTTATGTGGAAAATAAACTTAGAAATGAATAGATCTTTTCGAGTAAGTAGAAATCGATATATTCTATGTGAAATTTCAAATTAAAATAAGTAAGTTATGACCATTTTAAGTTAGAATTTCCATCTATGCGAATTTTGAAGAACCTAATAAAATAGAATTACAAGTTTAAGTATAACTTTCGAGAAATACTCATTTTTGGTATTTCTCTTATTTAGATGATGTGGAGGCCGAGTTCCCGTGTCTCGATGATTCCCTTGACTAGAAGTATCCGCACAAATGGCGAGCGAGTTTATTTCTTGCATATTTACACTTATGATTTTGCTTGTAAAATAGTAGCATTAGAATTGAGGAAAAGATAAAAATGAAAAATGCATGTGCTTTACATACTTGGTTGAAATTACAATTAAGTATATCGAGGCGAGAATTGTTTATAATGAATGTTTGATCTAGTGTAAGAATAATTGTCTGTAAATTCTATGATCACCCATAAAATATTTAATTATGCCATTAGTACTTAATTAAATTAGTTCATGCATGTCATCGGGTGAATTCATTGCATTTATTACTATACCTTTTGTGGGACAAAGGCTTAGTAAGGAGATTCATAGAGTCTGTAAATTCTATAAAGCGACGATGCATCGTCTGAATCAACTAGCGATGAGAAAACATCCGAATAAAACATACTCGTCAGCTATGTTGAGGCTTGGAAATAAACTACAAATAAGTTGGATTATATTACTTTTTTTTACCAAGAAAGTTGTTAAAAGAAGAACTATCATGGAATCACGTTGTATGGTAGCCACCTATACGGTTTGGAACACCTAACCCCGAATGGAAGGGTAAATCCATTCAACATATGATTCTTAGAAAATCATATGTATGTTTGCCCAAATGCTTGTGCATCTTATATGGTTGCTTAAATAAACTTTTTTTTTTATTATTGAATGTCGAGTGTTTATTTGTGGAAATAAATCTCACTAAACATGTAGCATATATCTTTTTAGATATCTTTTGTAGTTCTCGTACCTTTGGTTGGAACCAAGAGGTTATTTTATCCATATAATGCCTTCAAGCTAAGATCTTATGGATAAAAGAGTAAGCTAGAAGTAGATATGGATTCCAAGAGAAGTTTGAAAAGTGTCAATCGTTTTTATGATAGACTCTTATTTAGACTTAATTATCTTTAATAGGGGAATACTCCTTAATGTTGTAAACACTCCTTAATAGTTTATATGAACCTTTGTTATATTGTTATAATTTATTTTCTTATTTGCTACTATGTATAACTACTTAAACGGCATGATCCAAAGTTAGGTCCACTACGACCATAAAAGTACGCTTTACACTCGATATCGAGACTTTCGGGATGACTAAGATTGTCATACTTAAGCCTTAATATTGAGTGTGACGGACTGTCATGTTAGGGTATCCTTTGCAGCGTGACATTGGTTCAAATAATCTCCAAAATCACCAATGCTGCAACCAACCTTCGACGCCGATTAAGCCACTACTGTTAAGCTCAAAGCACCAACTTCCGATCAAGTTCAGGACTAACGGCCACCATCTGAGGCTAAACTCAACTTGTCCAACACCTCCTTCAATCGCCACAGCCATTGTAGTGGCCAATTTGAGTATTGCTGGCTACCGCTGAACTACCACTCCACGGCAGCCTCTGGAGTAGAGCACCGCTACTGGATTGTTCAAGAGGCCAAGTTCAGCCTGTCCAACCAACCAAGCACCACTGATGGCCGCTGATTGGCCATCTTCTTCCTCAACCGGCTGTTTGGATCAAACACGATCCAATAAGGTTCCGATCCAACTTGCGCTAATCACAGGTAAGTGTCTTTCTTTTTGCTTAATTAATTAGTTAATTGATAAAAAAATATATAAATAATAATTAAAATAAAGATACAAAAGATACAAAAGAAAAAGTAAAAAATAATATAAAATAAAAAAGAGAGAGGGCAATATGTGTATATGTGTGGTGTATGTAATTTTTTAGGGGTTGTGTAAATTAAGATAAAAATAAGAGAAAACTAAGAATGTAAAAAATATTAATAAATGAAAATAGTGAACATAACGTACATATTAAAAAAACTAAAGTAAAAAAAGTACATAAAAAAATTTTGTCGCTTAGAAAAAAATCATTTTCCTTAAAAAAAATAAATAAAGGGATGGTCTCTTAGGATTAATATCACTTAAAATTTCTTTTTTGCAAAAATGATGAAAACTAACAAACTTATGGTGAAATAGTGCAAAAGTTAAAAGTAACCAACCCACTAATTTTTCTAAAAACAATTACGTTTTATCCGATCACAATTAGCAGGGATGTAGGCACCTCTAGGGTAACATAAAATATATAAAAAAAAAAAAAATTACTTATCATATCTCTTTGTAAATATGAAATCGACTTTGTTGTTTCTTGTAAATACTAATTTTTTTCTCTAACAATAAATTATATCTTTATAAATTTTGAGCATAAAAGAAAATAGAGTTTGATTGAAGAATTTTAAGTGAAAACCATGTGATTTTAATAGGATAGCTCATGTACCTAAAATTTTTGGTATAAAAAAAAAAAATTGCGAAATTAGTTTTAAACGTCGACCTATAGCAAAGTTAGAACCAACTAATTTATTGATTCTAACTTACAAATTTTTCCTGATCATGCACAGGAGGCAATGCAACTCTTTTAATTTCAAAATTATTCTTTTAATTCATAATCGAGAACCCGTACCAAATGGGTTAGAGTTTAATATGAATCGAATTGAAAGAAATCAAACTATAAATTGAAAAACTCCAGCTCTATAGTAGATCGTAGTTGTAACCCGATGAGAAACTCTATCCGCTAAAATTAATAAAATATATAACACTGTTAAAATACCTAGTGATATTTGAACAATTCATTATTCTGAACATTTTATTTCATTAGACATTTTTACTCGTTCTTTGTCCCTTACTCTCGATATTTTATATCTACATTTTCTTCTGGTCTACACAAATGTATCTTGCACTTGATCAATTGTCTGCATTAACCCAACCATACACTTTTAATATGTATGTAGATATATACATAAGGAAAAAAAAAATTAGCTAATTTAAAGTGTCATACTATTCTGCTTATAGGTAGGCTGTACTTTGTTCGAATATTATTTAAATGTCTTCACTTTGTTGAAATGAAATTGTGGTCCAATTTACATTAAACTAATTTTTATTGGGACCATTCTGTAGTGCATTCCTTAACCCGTCCAGTCAAGAAAATTTAGTGCGTAATTATACATAAGAAAGATATTTTGTGGGAATCATATAACATAGCCTCGTAGTGGATCTTATTGATCCCCCAATTGCGATAGGGTTTGGGACCTCTGGCTAAGCAAGCCCTGGACCAACACACATGAGGTTGGAGACGAGCGAAAATTAATGTAGCAAGTAGCAACGTACGAAAACCTCGAAAGGCTGCCTTTAATCAAATACCTTTGCAGCCAATTCGAGCAAGTATTTTCCGTTGATACGGGTGTCGGGACAAGTGTCTGTTGAGGTAGCAAAGCACGTGAAGTGAAAGCGACCTAGCTGATTGTACTGTACGAGGGAGTGGTACATGAATTGCCTGCCTAGTCCTTATCAACTTTAGCCTCAGTTCTGGGATGATGGGATATAAAAACAAGGTAACGGTACGATGAAAGTGCTGGATTTCAATTCGATATTTATTTGTATTTAATTCTATAGCTGTTGGGTAAACTACGAGTTTCAAGATACTAGCCTAAACATTTGACTGAACTCGGTTCAAGTTTAATTGTAACTTCATTTTTCTAAATAAATAAAATTACAATAAATTATTATTTAGGAAGAATAAGATAGAGTTTAATAGGGTTTTATTTTTTTAATTTTTTTAAAAAATCAATTCAAACATAGTATTACTATTAATAGATTTGAGTAATATTCATTATGAAATCTTTATTATACTCAACTAAACATTATAATAGCTCTTAATAAATAATAAATCATAAAAAATTATTGTTATAGTAAAATGAATGTTAGTTGAATTTAAATAAAATTTAAAAATTAATATTATCATAATTAAATTAATAATATATAACAATTTTTAAAAATATTCGAATTAAACAATCATGATTGAGTTAGACTTTGAATTTGCTGAGTATAACTTTGATTCAAGTTCAAGTTTAAATTACAACTCCAATCAAATTGAATTCGAATTCTGAAATTTCACATTAAGCTCAATACTGCATCATCGTATCTTATTTATGGTTGCAGTTATTGTTATGTCACTGCTTAATCACAGGCTTCAAAAAGCAATTAATATTTCAGGACAGAGGGTGTGGTGTATTATTTCCTTTTTTTTTTTTTTTTTTTTGGCCCAGGTGTGTTTTATTATTTCAACTTTCGGCTTTTTATAACCTTTTACCTATAAGTCTCCAATTTATGCACGTGGAACTTATTTATATCTAAACCTTAGCTACTACATAAACCATCATTTCTAGTTATTACCCAATGGACAATTGTATCAAGATAATGCTATATATTATACTATAAAAGCCCCTAATAATGGCATGTTTGTATCCGAGAATGACCGGAATGGAATCGTGATTCCGACTTTCATTCTCTTTCCTATGTTTGAAAGCATTATGAGAAGCAGAATCGCGATTCCTGGAATCGATGATTTCAGCTTTAAGGTAGAATTCGATTCCGTCTTTGAGAAGGCGGAATCGTGATTCCATTCTTCCTTTCATTAGTATTTGTACTTAAATTATATTTTTATCTTATAAATTTATTATCTTATTTTTTGTAGCGGTATTTTTAGTAAATTCTAATGTAAACTAATTCCTATCCATTTCATTCCGTGTTCGTATCCAAACAAAGGAATGGATTTGTCATTCCTTGTTGATTCCATTCCATTCTTTCGATTCCAATCCATTCCATTCTGGATGATTCCCGTATACCAAACGTGACATAAGTGCATGATATAATTTTAGGTATTTTAATTAAGAAAATATCCCATTTCTTAAAATAAAAGTGGGGATAACTTTTAAGATTTATATTAAGTATTTTACTAATATGATTATAGGATTATAAATTTGAGTTATTAAATAACATATGGGACAAAATCATTAAAAAGATGATAGAGTTATAGAGTTTTCCCAGTTTCGATTATTGCTTTATTTAATTTTTAAAAATTTTTACGTTGTCATGAAACTATCTAGTCATCTAACTACTTAAATAATATAACAATTGATATGATGAGTATTTTAACCAAAAATTTTGAGCCATTTAATAACATACAAAACATTAGTAAAAAACATAATGGAGTTATAGAATTTTCATACTTTTCGTAATTATGCTTTTTATAAGTTTAATTTAGTTCTAAGAAAGTGTCTTTATGCGGATGATTCGAAATGAGACTAAATTGAAAGTAATGAACCTTGTGGCATAAATTTGCATACTTATGTTATACTTAAACATGCAATTCCCGACCACATGCTCAATGCTTTTCCTTTGTTTTTTCTTTTTTTTTTCAAATGAAATTTGCATTAAATTATAGACTCGAAAAGTTTGAGTTGGAGTTATTGATCGATTAGAAGCATAAAGTAGTACTAATTAGCTCCTCCTTCCATTCACAGAAAAAATGATCTAAAACAGTCTTGGGTGATCTGTTATGTAATTTAAGTTAAATTTCTTGTATCTCTTTTTACTTTAATATTATTTTATTTAATGAAGTTTCCATTGTTAAACTCAGGGACGTATCTAAGCCGGGGTCGAAAGAGGTCTACCCCTCTCACTTGGAAAAAAAAAATTGATTATTTTAAATATTTAAATAAAAAAATATATACAAATATGGTTTTACGTTTGTCTCTGGTTAAACTTCCAGTTATTTCAAAAATTTTAAAATATTATATTAGTTTAGTTGATCTTTCTTTTTTTATCATTGGATGTATCTTTGAGAAATAAATAAAAAAATGAAGACAAATGCATATAAACTTATCTTTTAAAATTAAATATACTAGACCCCTATAAAGTTGAACATATGTACCCTTTACATTATTTGCCAGAATGCCAACTAAAATTCTCCTTTTCAATATGAATTGTCACATTTTAATTCTCACATACATATACAAATTACTAAACAAATATAGATTGGATAAAAATAAAAATGAAAGGAATAATCCAAACAGCTCTTATATCAGTGTGTGTGTGTGTGCGCGCGCCGCGTGTATGTATTTTCCTTTACATATATATGTGCGTCTACACGTCACTGCAACAGGGCGTAGGTTTTGGGGCATTTGTTCCCAATTTACTGTCTTCTGGAGTCTTATTCATCTGTGGGGAAGTTTCATTAAAGTAGCTGCACAAAGTGCACCCCAGGAGGTCGTCGTCGTGGACCGTAGGGCCTTTTTCTGTTGCCCTAACAAGTTTGGGGTCACTCTGAAACACCCCAATAGGTTTTGGACCACCTAGAATGTCGGCAGATACTCCCATGTCCTAAACAGTAAATAGCTTTTGGGTCTTTCAAAGCGCCGTATGAAGTGATCTTTTAGATTCTTGATGGCTTTGGAAGCATATGATTGTGCCATATAAAGTTCTAGCCACTTTCACCCTGGGCAAGATGATAACAGGGCTTTGTGGTTCTTTAATCTAATCTTTGTTCCACCTCAATGATGTTGTTATCTAGTATTTAAGTTATAGTCTACCATAAAATTTATTTCAATGTTGTCAGGTCTAGAGCTTAATCTAAACATGCTGGAGGATCGATATTAGTGAGTAAAACCGAAATTAAATTGCCATCGATCAACTTATACTAAAAAATGATGAGGTTCAATAAGTTAAACCAGACAGATGAATCCAGATCTAATAATATTAATTCATTTAATAAATATTAGATAATGTAGCTTGTCAATTTCTTTTAAGAATTTTTATATTAGAATAATAAATCATTCAAAATATACCATATTAGATCTATGAGCATTTCTATCCATTTCATTAATGTTTTCTAACAATAATCTTACTTATTCTAGGATGGTTTCTTGATATCCTAGGGTAAAAAGTTCCTTAGAATCCTGGCTGCCGTTTAAAAAAAAAAAATTATATAATAAAATAAATTATAAATAAAGTGCGGCAGTGGTTTTGGTGCTTCCAACAAAGCGATATTGTCATCTACTCCAAGAAAGAAGAAAGTTTTCCACCTAGGTCGGCTGGTACGTTTTTCGTAAATTCATTTAATGTCGATAAACATATGTACCAAATAATTGGGTCGTGCTGTCCGATATCACCAAACAACAATAGTGTATTTTGCAGGAGAAGTCCTTGATCTCCATGGTAGCATTGATTTCCTTGGGTACTTAGTCAAAATTTTAAAGGATATAGATAATATGATAATTGGTTATGCAATCAGGTGGGTTAAATGTTGGATTGCTTAATATCTAAAGCTGCTTTACCAAGTACCTTATTATTCTCTATCTCATTGATCTTTTCACACTTAATTAATTTTAATAAAAAAGCAATCTTCTAATTATTCTCTAATTGATCTTTTCACACTTACGTAATCTTTATAATAAAAATATAAACAGTATTTTAAGCTAATAAAATACACAAAAATTTAAAAAAAGTAGACAAGTATATCTCTTAAAGTAAAAAATAGAGAGTCATTTACTTTAGATGTAAAGAACTCAAGGATAAAGAAGCTCTAAACATGGTTTTTATGAAAAAAAATTAACATCTCGAATTATAATCCCTTGAAAGAATCCTTGACGCCTCAATTTAGCATTGCATTCACTTGGCTTTGTCGTTTGTAACGAAATAAGCTCTAGTTATTTGACTTTTGATAATTCAATACAAGAAATTCGATATATTGTGATAAAATTATTTTTGAATTAAAATTTTGTCATAAATAATACTCTTATTACGATAAAATAAAAATTTATCATTTTAAACGAAAAAAATGTTAAAATTGCGATGAAAAGAAATATGAAACTAATAGAAATTTAGTAACAAAAAATGTTATTTCATAACTTTTTTCCACCATTTTTGTTCCTCCAATATACAGAAACATTCCTCACTAAGTTTTACTATTACTCCATATAATTATATATGATATTTTTACAATTAATTTTGTCATAATAAATACTATTTATTGTTACAAAATAGGTTAGTTATTAGATGTAATATTATTTTAGCAATAGAGACAACTAATATTTGCTATTTATATTTATATGTTTTTACAGTTATTATTCTATTACGACAAAATGATATCATGACAAAATTGAGTTTGTTATCTTTAAAACCCTTTTTATGAATAAGATACTTTGGTTTTGTAACTTTTTTATTATTTTTTTATATTCACAATGACAAATAACATTAAATTCATTCATTATAAAGCTATATTTGATAAAATGAGTTATCCTATATTATTATTTTATTAGTATTATACCATAAATAATAATTTCATTGTCTACATTACAAATAATTCATCATATCACATCAATTATTAATAAATATCATAAATCTTATGACTTGGCTTACTAACACTTTTTTTTAATTGTCATTATGATAAAAATTAATAAATGATCAATTATTGAATAACTGATTTTCAATTTTTTTTTAATATTATTAATTAGATAAACATGCAACGTTACTAAAAAAAAAAAAAAGCAATTATAAATACCATATTTAAGTGAATTTGCAATAAATTCTAATTAAATTATATTATCAGATAAATTTATTATATAATATTATTGAGTAGTAAAGAACTTACAAAAAAAATGAAAAGAAAGAAAGGAAAATATTATTAGGAAATTACAGAGAAATATCCATGTAGTGTCTTATGACTTGTGATCTTTCACTCTAAAGATAAGGACCATAACCACATATAAAGGTCGCATGGTCCCAATAAAGTGGTAGATGACACACAACTCTAAGACAAATGTGATTGACGTTCTAATGTCATTTGAATAGTTGGACAGATAATTGAGAGTTTTTACCCATTTTGTTTTTTCCCCTCATATTTTCAAGTGCTTTTTCTTTATTTACTTTTTTTTGTAATTTATTATTTTTTTATTAAACTTTAATTAGATTGCTAATAGCCTAATAATATAAATTTACGAAATTATATATTACAAAGGAGAAAAAAAAAAGGAAAAAACATTTGTTAACGTATATCTCCTAGTTAACAACAATTCATAAAATCGAATCACGATTCATATTTTCATAATATTTCCTAAACAAATTCATAATAATAACTCTTATAATTCTTTGCTTTAGTTCATAAGAAATTGAAGTTACAGTGAATTAAATGTTATTGATATAATTAAAAGCCTTAAAAAATCTAATCCGTGCACCTACCTTGACTATTTAGGAAACTAAAATTAATCACGGAGAATCATCAATAGTGTTGATTTGATTACAATCGCATATATTACAAAGAAGTTATCATATTCACGTTTACTTCCTTTTTTTTTTAACCAGACATTGTTTACTTCATTGTGATAATGAACATATTTTTAAAGGAAGGAAATCATCCCACTCACTTTCCTCCATAAATTTGTTACTAACATATTTGAAATAGTCTCTCTCTTCCATTTAAAAATAAAATAAATTCATAATCAATATTTTACAGGAAAACTAAAATAGATATAAGATCACAATTTTAAGGAAGGAAAATTATCTTGCATACAATTTTAAGGAGGAGAAATTATCCTGCCCACTTTTCGCCCAAAATTTTATGAAAGGGAACTTATTAATGTTTTCCATTTTTGTATCCTTTTTCTTAGAGGAAATTTGTTTAAATAATAGAGGGCAATGGTCATTGAGAACTGATTGTTTTCTTTCCTTTTTTTGTGTTTCTTCGTAGAGGGAAATAGGGTAATTCCTTTATTATATTAACAATTTCTCTTATAGATAGTTAGACAAGTAATTGAGAATTTTTACCCATTTGGCTTTCCCCCCACGCCACCACCCCCGACACCCCACCCCCCCCCCCCCCCCCCCCCCCCCCCCCCCCCCATTTTTTCAAGAGCTTTAGTTTGTTATTATTTTTTATTGTACCTTAATTAGATTTGCAAATAGTGTGATGTTATGAAAATATCTATTGCAAAGGAGAAAAAAAGAGAAGCCATTTGTTAACATATATCATTTAACTAAAAACAATTCATAAGATTGAATCACGGTTCATATTTTTATAATATTTCCTAAATTTCATTATTTTTATTTTCAATAGCTCTTATAATTCTTTTCCTTCTGTACATATGAAATTGAAGTTATAGCGAGTTACATGGTATTAGTACAATTAAAGACTTTAAAAATTTTGATTAGTGAACCATGGAAAATGAATAATAGTAATGATTTGATTATAATCGCATTAATTATAGAGAAGTTAATATTCATATTTACTTTATTTTAAGAGAGGAAAATCATCCCACCCATTTTTCCTCTTTAATTTTGTTACTAACATATTTATAATAGTCTTTTTCTTTCATTTAGGAAAAAATTAAAAAAAAAATATTTTACAGGAGAATAAAATAGATATAAGACACATAATTTTAAAGGAGGAAAATTATCCCATGTACAATTTTAAGGGAGGGAAACTGTTTGCGCACTTTTCACACAAAATCTTAAGGAAGGGCATTTATTAATTTATTTTCTCTTTTCTACTTCTTCTTGGAGGGAAATTGATTAAATAATAGAATAACAAGAATCACTTCTTTATTATATTAACAATTTATCTTCTTAATAACCTAATTGATGTACTCATAAATTTTATTTACACAACCACTAACAAATCTAGAAATCCATATCTTTGTTAAAACTATCAAATGTGAGTATCTTTTCTTGCTTTATCAAGTTATATTATTATTTTTTCATCTAGCCATTCTATAATTTTGCATACTTAAGTGATATAAAATTTTGTTTGTAGGATTGTTTATTGTCTTTTTCTATGATAAGGTTGTTTATAACCATTAGTTAAACTCAATTCTATAAAGGCATCATTTTTTAAAATATATATACACATGTATTTCATTATTAAAATTGCAAAAGTGATAGTAGCTCTTTATTATCATTCATTTAGTGTTATTTTATTATTTTTCTAGCTTAATTTTATTAGAAATATGCTTTTTAGCATTTCAATTAGTAAGGGAAGAGAATACTCAAGCAAGTGTTCCAACTTCATCACCACCGATGGAGCAAGTTCAACAACAATTGGACCATTTAATAATGAGGGTAAGTACATTTTTCTCATTTACACTTTCTTTTATATTTTAAATAAATAGTTTTATCATTTGATTTTATAAAATTCTCATTTTTTTATGATATAAATTATAGGTTCTTCTTCAAGGAAAAAAGGGGCGCAATGTGACTAGCGCTTCTAAAGTAAAAAGACAAGTGAAGAGGGAGAAAAAATTGGAGGAGTTAAGGTTAACGGAATGCATCTACTAGTTGGTTCTATTAAGAAATTATTCAAAATGGAGATAGGTGTTATTACTCAATTAATGTTTTCTTCTTATGTATTTTATTGATGAACTCTTTTATATCTTAATACCTAATCAGTAATATTGATTTTTTTCCCCTATAAGTATTTTTTTTTGTTCCAATTTTAGATTATTTAATAACGTTAGTTTACAATTTTATCAAAATATTGTTTTCTTTCAAACTAAGAAAATTCATATTTACTATAATTGAAATCGAATCTTTATCTAGCTTGTGATAATGATGAAAATAATGTACTAATTCATCAAAATTGAAAACTATATGATACTTAAATTCATATTATATGTGAATATTTAATAATAAAAATTCCCAACAATAATCTTGTAAGAATTTTTTTATAACTAAAATTTTAATAAAACAGAATGATCACCCCTTTAAATCAATGACATAAAATTTTTTCAATAGTTAAATAATGAGAAAAAGGTCAACTCACAAAAAAAAATTCACAAAATCAATTTAGTCAATGATAGGATTTCATTACTAAATTATTTTGTCATGATATTTACTTTTGTAATAAACATAGTTTTTCATTATTAATATTTTGACAAACAATATTGACATTGTAAAATATATATGAAATTATTATTTTTGTCATAACAAAAAATTTATATAGAAACTTGTCACCCTAACACATATGTGATGGAAAAATTTTGTCACTATAATATAAAAATGACAAACAGAGTTAGTTAAATCAAATCATATTGCAAAAAAAGTTGTCAGTAGTACTTTAATGGCAATATTTTTTTTTTTTGGGTCAGAAATCAAACTTTTGTTGTAATAAAGAATCTTCATAATTATAGTTTCTTAATCTATTGTGACAAAAAGAAAAATTATTAGGACAAATTATTTTTTCAATATATATCTTTTTGAGATAAAATGGTATCATCGCAATAAACATCATCATATTATGACAAAGAATGTTTTATCACAATATACTTATTATGATAAGATTATTGTGTCCAAGAAATTGATTTGGGTATTTTGTGGTTAGCACTTATAGTGACAATTCCATTTGTCACAATAAGTCTTATTTCTTGTAGTGATTACAGAGATTTCGAATCTAATTTGCTTATAAAAGATGGTGGTGGTATCTCCCATGTAGATGGACATGAAATGTATCAAATAAGAAAGAAAATAGACATAAACCAGGAGAATTTTTATGGTATAGTCAATAGATCATCTAGTTAGTGATCTAACATCGTTATAAAAATCACGATTTTAATATTTATTTGAATGTATATATTCACTAAAATCATATAAAATTGTATAAAACTAGTAAAATCGTAAACGTGTAGAATGGTATACTTAAATTCATATTTTTACCTAAAGGCTGCACTTAAATAATTTGTATCTATTTTAATTAAGAAAAAAACATAGAATCATATATTTGACTCGTGATTTTGACAATTATGGATCTAACCATTAATAATTCATATATTAAGTATTTTAATTGTGCAATCATAATTAGGTATGTATTTGAATCATTTAATAAGCATGAGACTGGTCCACTAAAAAAATAATGGGACTACTGAATTTTGTATAAGGCATCTATGTTTTTTCCTTTCTTTTTTTTTTTTTTTTTTTTTTTTTGCTTGCTTGAAATTGACTAATAATTGGGGAAAAAAAAGGTATTTATGCATTTCTATTTAATCTAAAATCATAAAAGATTCTAAGATAGCCAAAACAAAGGAAGGCTTGATGAAGAAAGATAACAATGATTTTGTGTTACTATTAAATAAAATGAAAATGTTAACCGAGTACTTATTAAGATGTTAAATAAATAAATAAACAACCAAAACTTTTTTACTTTTCATATACTTATCTTTTCATAAAGAGTTCTTATTTTTCAGATGCTTTACAAGTGGTCCTGAGCACCCTCGATGAGACCTCATTTAGCACCTGCCACTCATTACTACAAGCACATCATTATTCCCATTTCAACTGATTAATGGATTTGATTCCAAAGTTACAATGATCTACAAAAGACTGTGAATGAAAGATGTATGTTCTAAATGGAGGAATGGGAGCCACTGTAGATAGGCCATGTACTTTCAAAATTCGTTCTAGTCGTTTTCCATCCTCTATATGAGCATCTTGCACAGCTTATGTAGTCTCCTTATGTATTTTGAAATTGTCTGTTGAACATTTTTCATCTTCTACAACAGCATTGTGCAAACTTATGTAGAATAGTCATGTATGTTGTAAATCTTCACTTTCACAAATTCTTTATTAAAGATCTTTATTAACTCATCTAAATATCTTTATAATGTTCAAAATCTTCCCTTATTCCTGAAATTGACATTTTAACCCAATAAGTGTCATTTTCCTTAATAATTCATATAAAATCTATATAATATAATACCAAAACAATGTGATAATAAGAGTTTTTTGACACTTATCAATAAACCTATGTCATACGTCAGCAACATCCTCCAAGGAGTAGAGGAAACATACACAAAGTTAGAAAACTTTGCTTTAACAGTTGTAATAAACGCTTATGCTCGTACTTCCAATTACACCAGATCATCATCCTTACCGATGTACCATTAACGATGGTCTTTTGAAAACCCGACATGTCTAGAAGAATGATGAAGTACACCATTAAGCTCAGCACGTACTAAATGTAATATCAACCTCGAGATGCCATCAAAGCACAAGTGCTGGAAGAATTCGTAGCTGAATACATAGGTACACCTAAAATCGAAGCTT
Source organism: Combretum micranthum (assembly GCA_024138025.1). Taxonomy (NCBI): domain Eukaryota; kingdom Viridiplantae; phylum Streptophyta; class Magnoliopsida; order Myrtales; family Combretaceae; genus Combretum; species Combretum micranthum. Next base: position 1,463,979 of record JAMXBD010000061.1, on the reverse strand, counting down.
AACTAGAAGCTATGTAGACCCTCCATGTAGATAGATTTGGGTTAGCCTAGTCTTAGAAGGACCTTACGAGGTTAAAATCTGCTACACCCTAAAATTCAAGTTTCCCACCAGCAATAACGAAGCACAGTATGAGACCTTAACTGCTAGGCTCGACTCGCCACAATCATTAATGCAGACATGAGAAATCTCATGATTTTTTCAAATTCCTAGCTTGCAGTTTAACAAATCAAAGGAACATACGAAGCAAACAACGAGGAGATGGCAAAATATCTAGAGACAATTTGATCCCTAAATTAGGAACTATCCTCTTTGGGCATCATCAAAAATATCGAGAGCCAACAATTCAAATGCTAATAAGTTCTCCAAGTTTGCCTCTTTAATGGTCCCCAACTTGGGTAAAACTAAAGGAAAGGGCTTTATAGAATAACTCCTAGAGAAATCTACTCTATGTAAAACACATGAAGTACTTAAGCTACAAAACGTTTATCCACCACCAAGTTAGATGACACAAATAGAAGAATACCTGAAAGACAGTACCTTACCCTATGAGCTATGACAGAGCAAAGGTGAAGAAACTAATGTACAAGGTAACCAACTATACCTAACAGTAGAGTCCTATACAAAAGGGTCTTCAGCTTTCCTTACTTCGTTGCTTGTGCCCAGTGGAAGGACAATAGGTTTTGGAAGACCTTTATACCGAGGAGTGCAGTAACTACGTCAAAGCTCAATCGCTACACACCTGAGTCATTCTATCTAGAGACTTTTGACCTAGTATGCAAACCGACACCAAAGAATTCAAAAATAGTACGAGCGATGTCAAAACATCGCCCATGTTAATCATACCTCGAGCACAAGTCTCTACTACCTCACTAGCCTATGGTCATTTGCCATATAGGGGCATGATATTCTAGATCTTTTCCCTTCTTCAACTGGACAAAAGAAATTCATCATAGTTGGATGTGACTATTTTACAAAGTAGGAAGAAGTTAAGGCAGTAGCAAAGTTCACAAACAAGAATATTCAATACTTTCTCTACAATAATCTCTTAGCCAGGTTTAGAGTCCTACATTCCATCTTGATGGATGATGAAAAATAGTTCAGCTTGAAGAGAATCAAGATTTTTGTGCTAAGTATAAGATCACTACATACTACACCTCGGTAGCCCACTCTTGGGCAAATAGTCAGGTCGAAGCAATCAATAAAACTATAATGTAAGGCTCAAGACCATAGTATATCGCTAGAGCAGGAAATGGGCAGATGAACTCCGCGACATACTATAGGGATATGTACCACTAGATAAACCCTAACAAAGGAAACCCCTTTTAACTAGCCTTCGAATCTGAAGCTATTCTACTTATGAAAATCAAGCTCCTAAACATCTAGGTCCAATCGTATGATGAGCTCATCAATGAAGTTGGCACAAGAGCCAAGTTAGATTTGATAGAAGAGATGGGAGACATAATGAGCAAAAGGGTGGTGGCTTACTAAAAAAAGGGCTGCCAAATACTACAATAAAAAAGTCAAGCACAAGGTAGTCTTCCCTAGAGACCTCGTATGTAGAAAACTAGAAGCAATGGCATCTAAGGAGCCTTAAGGAAAACTTACCCCGAACGAGGAAGACCCGGTAAGAGTAAAAGAGGCCTTAGGAAAGGAAGCATATAAACTAAAAACACTGGAAAGCGAGCTCATACTCATAACTTGGAATGAAAACAACTTTAGAAACTTCTTTGAATAAATATAGCTTACTTCCAACACATACACGTAAATCTCAAAATATGATTTTGTAAATTCATGAAGAAGTTATGAATGAAATGAAAGTTCAATGAAAATGCGATTTCTCTTACTCCTACTTCGAAACTAAAACTCCCTAATGACAAAGTTAAGTTAAGTAGGGGCCTTGGGAGTTTAAAGAACTCTACCCTCTCATGTTGGCAGAGCTTAGGTAACTTCCTCTTAAGGGTAACTCCCCCAAAAAATTCAGGTAGCTCCTTCTTAAAGGTAACTTCCCATAAGAGCTCAAGTGACTCTCTCTTAAAGATAACCATCCTCAAGAGTTCAGATAACTCCATCTTAAGAGTAACTCTCTTTTAAGGGTAATTCCCCAAGGAGCTTGGGTAACTCCCTCTTAGGGGTAACTCCCCCTAAAAGTTCGAATAACTCTCTTTTATGGGTAAATCCCCTCCAAAACCTGGGTAACCCCCATGAAAAGCTCAAGGTAACTCCCCTTTAGAGCTTGGATCCAACATACTAATGGGTAGGTCTACAATTCTAGCTAAGATCGACATCTATAAAGTTAACGCGAGCTCAAAGTACATAACAAGGAAAGGAAGATCTTAAGGTAAAAGGAAAGTGTAAATTTCATTAATTCGAAGTAGATCGTTACATTAGTTTTGATTGGAGTCTCGATCAAGTTAGTTTTTGACTGGCATCCCAGCCAGTTTAGTTTTTTACTAGCATCCCAGCCAAAAGACTATGAGATGTATCTCTTCAAGTCTAATATCCATAACGGTATACGATCTTCGAGCTAAAAATTTTAAAATAAAATCCAACCTTCGAGCTAGAGGTACTTAACTTCCTCCACAACCTTTAGAGAGCAACCCCTCGGTGTACCATCTGGATAGATCCAACTTAAAAATGTTGATTTAACCCATGAATGACTTCACAAAGTCCATAAGCTCACAGTTAAGGCCCATGAGGCCACCACGAACCCGACCTTTCAAGTACCAATCTGCCATGCCTTCATTCTCTTACCCACCATGAAAATGGTGCAAGGCACCCAGATCGCACCACTATATAAAATGGATAGGACGGCACTATACCATTTCGTCAAGAATTCAGCTCGAGAAGCAATTGATGAATGGCCTCTAATGAGAAACGTTCAAACTTGACCATCATTAGCTACGCCCACTCCAAGCACCTAGCATTTTTCCATTACACTTGCCATAAAAATGGCTCGAGGAAGAAGGAACTTAGAGTATGATAGAAGGTTGAATCCCCCCTCTATGATAACCTTAGACCTGAATAAGTCGTTAGAAGGTAGTGCCCTAAAAGGGGGACAAGCCCAACTCCCCCTATTCATTCTGTTGTAATCGCCATGGCCAGCATCACAAGTTCTAAAGCTGGGCGATCTCGGACTCAGGGAAATAGAAGAGAAACACAACTTTAGGCCTAATATAGAAGTAAATAAGGAAGTCAGACTGAGCTAGAAGCTAGCATACTGAAGTACCTAGGCCTAGGTAGTCACCTTGACCCCTTCTTAACTCTACATAGACAGAGATAGCTGAGTGACCAACCCTGTTAAATAGAGACAATAGAGTAACAACAATAACGAGCTACAATTCGTAGCCTCCAAGGCTTGACCGACTTCAACCATAATAGGTCAAAGAAAGCATCAAACAAAGGTAACAACATTTTAATCAAGAAATGACCTAAAGTATGGGAATATAAACAAGAAAGAAAGAGTTCAACTCAAAGTATAAGAGTTATGCCATTTGGAGATGTGATGAACACCATTCTATTCGAAGGGACTATTTCAAGGCAAAGAGGAAAGGTGTGTCCTAGTACCATTTAATGTAACCAAATCTTAAAGATCCTATCTGCTACACTCCCAGCTATCTGATTAAATCTTAGGAATATATGAAGCTTTGGAAAAGAAAACTTCCAGCCACGCGCAGCCTACATACCCCCTAACATCATCACCTACAACTAATCTGTCATAGACCTGCCACTTCACAAGTACCAGATCGACCAATCTAAGTTGCCTTGCACTATCACCACACAACAAACCACAAGCTAAGTTAAAGAAAAAAAATTTGACACAGTAGACTAAATCTACCAAACTCGAGCACGACCCCCAAAAGATGTATAACTATGAGCGCCTAGTAAATTTCTAAAAAGAATGACACTACAACCAAAAAGAAGAACTATGAAGTGAAGATTAAGCTCGATTGACGGTATCAAATACAAATTAAAAAAAAATGGTGATGCGAAGTAAATAAGATAAGAACAACATTTCCCTTTTATTCATTAGTCAATGGACTATAATCATCAGACAACCCTGGGGCCATAACAGCTCATAGCTTCATAATAAAGCTTGAGAACAACCTATGATTCTTTCTCCACAGTCTTGCAATCATGGAAAGTCTCCTCACTCGCAATAGGGCAGGGAGCATCTAAGAGAGTTTGGACCGAGCTCACATCAGGTACCCCCACCGAGCCCTTAACTCAACCCTTCTCACATGGTTTGGGACCAATGTAGGTTCAGGAGCCACAACGAAAAAAACCTACTAACCCTCTCCTTAAGTAGCGTCCTTAGCCACAATTCCTCTTCCTCCAACTCTTGTGGGGTCATCACCTCTTTCCTTACCTCCCACCTTGTCATCCTCATCATCTCTTTCCTCTATAACATCAATAGGAACTTCACCAAGCCATACGACAAGGAAGCCGAGGTCCAAGTTTTGGTACCTCTCCAGCAATTCTTCCCATATCAACTTAGTTGTGTCCTTCGCAAGCTTCTACTACTAGTCACTTTTAAGGAGTTGCTTTATGACCCTCTTCATGGTTTCTTCACTCATGAGCTGCCTACTCTCCAAGCTTTCCACACAAGCTTACAAGAGAAAAGAAAACAAAATATATATATATATTGATAATGATAATAATAAGTGAAAAACAATCTTGCCTTTAGGATTTTCCACTCTAAGTTGGAGGTGCAAATACGATGCAAAATCTTTAGATTTACGGTAGAGAATTTCTTAAAGAAGTTGTAGCCGTAATTCACATGCAAGTGGTCCAAATTTTCACATTTTAAGTCAACAAAATATACACTACAACCAATAGGATTTCATAACTAAGCCACCCATTAAATGCAACACATAAAAACACCACAATTCATGCATTTGGAGGAGGAAAAACCGTAGCAAAACTACTCCTCTCTTCTTCTTCTTCTTCTTCTTCTTATATATATATATATATATATATATATGTAACCTAATAATTTACAAACAAACAAAGGACATTATACACACAAAACTGACCTTAACCAATTGCACAAGCTCTTTAAAAACTAACCATGAAAATCCACTCAAAAGCAATTCTAAACAAACTCAAACAAGGATCAAACTCCATTAAAGCAACCTTAAAAGCTTGGAAAGGGAAGACAAGGTAAGTTTGATCCGTTTTTCCGATTTGTTTTGTTTAAACAAAGTTTTAAAACGTGTCTTGATAATCCCAGGATCAAAGACAACTCTGTAAAAGGTTACAACAACAACCGAAATAGCTTAAACAAGATAAGATAGATGAACCCTAAGTTGCACCATTTTGATCTAAAAATCATGGGTTAAGGACAAGTTATGATGATTTGAGTTGATATATGTGTAGAACCATCATGTATAAGCTTATAGAAGTGATTTAGAGGCTTCATGCATGTGCAAAAAGGAGCAAAATAGGCTAAACTCATCGGGGAAATGATGAACAGTATCTTCCCTAGATGAGCACGGGAGGAACACGGGCGTGTTCTACCTCATGAACCTCTCGGCTTATAAAAAAAATTTAATTTTGTTAATTTGATCTGTTAATTCCATATTATATTATATATTATTATTATTATTTATTATTATTATTATTATTATTATATTATTATTATTATACTATAGTACTAATGTAAGTATGAACACTAATACTATGGTTATGTTATATATTATTAATATTATTATTAAGATTATTGTTAATAATATTGTTGTTTTGAATATTAATATTAGTAATCTAATAATATTATTAGTATTAATGTTACTATTAATGTATCTATTGATATTGTTAATATTATTATTATTATTTTATTTTTTTTATGGTTATTATTATTTCTATTATTATTATTATTATTAATATTTTGATTTTGTCACTAAGAATATTATTAATATTGTAAAGTTAATAATATTAGTATTACTATTGATATCATTATTAGTAATATTAGTATATTTCTACAAACGAAAGTAAAATTATGACAATTATTAGATATTAGTTTTATAAAGACAAATATATATATATATATGTATATGTGAGAATGGAAAATTTAATAAGTTAAAAGTATGAACAATGTGATTCCCAAAAATAACAAAATAATTACATAAAGTAGAATAAGAGGAACACGATAAAATTAAATGATAGAAAATAAATACTAGATACTATAAATTAATAATTAAAGAATAGTCTGAAAGTGATAACAACAGTAATAATATAATATCAGTTTATTGAGAATGAATTCTATGATTACTCAATAAAAATATAAATAACAATTGAAGATAAAGAGAAACATGATGAAACTAAATATTAAATAAATAATTATTATCATAGGATCATTAAAGAACAAATACAAGTATAAAGAAAAAAACCTAATATCAACATAGGACACTTAGTCACTCATAGGAATTTAATTATATAGTTTGTATGATATAAATGAATATATTATTCATCTCAATAGGTGACCTTGATATTGGTGAGGATTTTCCTGTTGATTACTACAACTAGTCAGTATAAGCAAGTAAATAACTCAATCTTATTACATTGTGTGTACTTATAGTTTAGATAACCTTTAATGAAATATGATAATCTAAATTTGCTATATGGGTTTATGGGAATTGTTTACTGTGTGAAATATTGATTGCCAAGTTACTCTAATGATAATAATAACAGAGTTCTATGTGATTATTTTGCTTGTATAACATGTTGATTGTCTGTGTAATGATTGATCGCCTTAAACTTGATAAAAACTACTGGTACCATAAAGGAAATTGAACATGCATTATATGATTTGCATAAAGTAACATCTGAGTAAGTGGTAGCCTACTATGTATTAGTATTTTAGATCTTTAGTAACACTTGGTTTGTCTAGGCAAGAAAGCTATTAGTATTTCAGATCTTTGGTAATGCTTGGTTTATCTAGGCAAGGAAGCTATTAGTTAATCACAAGATTACCTTTATTTTGTTGATACCATAGGAACTAAATCGTAAATGAAGGAAACCGCTTATAGTATTACTTGAAATGACTAACACTTATTATAGTTTCTAAAACTAAAACAAGAAATGAGTGTTTAAGACATAATAAATTCAAAGTGATAATTAAAGTGAGTATTGTTGTTTTCCTGAAAGCTTAGTCTCTCCTGGGTAGGTAGGTCATAGTATTGTGTTCCTTCAACCCCAATGAGAGGGCATAAATCTTCATCCTGTTTGGATTCCAGGTTATCCAGGCTTGTATTTGTACAAATGCTTGATTGATACATTTCATATGATTGTTGATAAACTTGTTTGATATGTGGTAAGTTTTGGTTATTCACTGAGCTCGTGCTTTCGCTCATACCCCAACAGTCCTTTCAGGTTCACACTTAGGCCATGACTAGTCACTTCTAGGAGTTTAGCTCCAGTAAAAACTTCAAGACTGAAAGTTCATAGAAGATTGTGGGATAAGTTCTTTGTTTTTATTGTAATCTAAGCTAGTTAGTATTTAAATTATTAGTTTTGTGTTTAGAGACTATTAGAAAGATATTATGGGTTGTAATGCTATATTCAAGCACTGAGATAATTATTATTTACTAATTTATGACTTACATGTATTTGTCATTTCTTATAAAAGCAACTAAAAGATCATGTTGTTTGAAAACATGTCATTCTTTGAAGGTAAACCTAGTAAATCAAGTGTAGCTTGTTTACTACTACTGGGGTACTCTCGGGACGTGACACCAAGGGTTTGATCGAGTCCACACAATCTAAACACTCATATTAACAATGGGGATAGCCCCTCCCTATCCTACGTGTCCTACATGTTGACCTCGATAGCTTGTGCGCTGACCTCAACAGCTTGCACATCAACTTCGATGGACTGCATCTTTGAAGGCACTTTCCTCTTAGTAAGGGCCTTATTGCTTTTCTTCGAAAACCCCGTAAGAAGATTGTTCATTGATCACACCCATCTTAGTAGCTGAAAAAAAATAATAGCAAGAAGTTAGCAAGAGGAATAAACACCTACTAAGTCAAGCTCAAAAGCTCAAAAACCATAGGTTCATTACCAAACAATAACAACATTCTTCCTCCTGAGCTTGACTAAATAGACGATTAAGGGAGGGAGAGAGAGAGAGAGAATATATCCACACTGGAGGAATTATTCCACACTTCCAATGGCCGGCACCTCAACACCTTCAGTAACAAGCTTGTCCTTGAAGTAATTCTTAACCACGAGCTTGGCATTCAAGGGCCTCCTACCTCACAACCTCATAAAGTCATCAATATCATTTTGACCTTTTATATCGTGAGGCTCCGATTTCAATGGCATCGTAGAACAAACAGGTTTGCAACACTTCACCCAATAGTCAAACTTGCACTGGGAACCCTCTTTAATGCTAACAATCTAGAAACATTTCTTCTAATCCCAGCCATTCGAGCTCATAAGACCATTGAAGAGCATGAATGAGCTCTTGCATTGCCTTGTAAGATAACACTACCTTCTATTGGATTTCTTAAAGAGGTAATACCTTAGAACAAAACAAGGGTAGGTCTCACACACAAACTAAGGCATAAGGCCTCAAAGGCCACCATAATCTGCCAGGTGTTTGGGAGCAACTGCGTAGGAGATAGCCTATCATTACTAAAAAACCCCTTCTAAAAAGGAGAGAATCATATCCTCAAGTTGAAGCTGAATGCCTTATCACACAGGGCGAACCTTCACCCTCCCAACAAGTATACCCGATCAAATCAAAAAGGAAGTATAACCCCCTAATCCTTAGGAGAGCCTCGCATCTCCACCTTCGAACCATCGATCTTTGCCTTTGTAGGAGAACTGTGGACTCCATGGGGCCCATCGCCATCAACTATTTTGTTGTGCAATGGTTTGACGGACTATTTCCCTTACCATCATCTAGATACTTAGCTAGGGGAATCTGATACATCATTTCCGGAAGCTCACTATATATGCGAACTCAAGAATCGACGTCCCCATAACCTAAACCTTCATTACTTCTCATGGTCGTGCCTTCACTCAATGTTCTTCTCTCCTTACATGAGCTCAATCTCCCTAAGCTAGTACTCGACACTCCCTCTCCTCTCCCAACCTTGCCAGAAACTCTCTGAACCCTATAGCTGGAATCATGAGACAAAGAGTGAGAATTACCTGATCTTGACATTATCGAAATATTAGAACAAATTGGAAAGGACCAACACTAAAGATTCGAGAAATGTTGTTTGCACGAATCAAAAGTACAAAATAGGATTAATTGAAACATCCCCAAGGCATGAATATTTATAGAAGGCCGAAGGAAAGATGTGATGACCCTGACCCCTCGAGTCGTGTGGATGAGCCTCTACAACCAAAGTGTTGCGATGATGTCACTGCTGTCAAATGTCAAAAGTTATTATTGCAATTGCCATGTCTTTTTGGATTCAAGAAAGCGCTCAAATAAGTTGCACTACCCTAAGTCAACATGTATTATTCTACTCGAGATAGGTCGAGCTCTAGCACCATGAGCTCTGAATGATCTAGCATGAATCCATATAAACTCTAAGATAGTCCACCTTGACATGAATAGTAGTGATGCAACTCAAATTAAAAGAGCACCAGGAACATCAACTTGATAAGTTAACCTCGTAGTCTGGACGGAGGTCGCTTACTCTCTTTGTTCTCTCACAAAGAGAGTAAGGGGAACAAGTATTGAAAGTGGAATATAAGTTAGGACTCACTCGGCCTACTACAGCCAGAGAACCCAAGAAGGGCCTAAAAGATCATCAAGACCATCAGCATACTAAGAGCCCACAATCAGCTATACCTTTAAGCCACATCCCAATGAAGGGTAATCGAGCTCATGACTGCCTCAACCATGAGGAGAGCTCAGGAGCTCGACCTCGAACACCAACTCTGGAAGATCTCCATGCATCCTCATCCTAACCTAGGAACGAGGGGGTGAGACCATCAGTTCAGCCATACTCCATAAGCTGGAACTCCTTTACCCCATGCACCTTTGGTACGTCAGGTGTCAAGTCAACTACCAAATGGAGATTCTACAACCCCCAAGTTTTTCCATAAATCAAGTTTAGAAAATAAAATTTAAATTTATGTATTTTGAATATGAGTGTCATAATGTATGGAGTGTTCAATAAATTCAAGTATAATAGCTTTTGTAAAATAGATCTAGTAGGAATAGAAATCCAAAATTTTCAATTATGTTATTTCAAGTTATTTGCTAACTAAATTATGTTTTCAAAATTCCTTTAGAAATTTGAATTTCATAAACTTAACTCCTAAATTATAAAAAATTTTAATATGAATTCTTATAAGAAATGATCTAATTACAATGAATATATAAACTGAATATATCAAACTTTGTATTGTTTTCAAGTAATTGATAATTTTAGTGCATTAGATGTGTAGAGGATAATTTGTGCTTTAAATCAAGCTCATATTAGCACCTAAATTAAGTTTAATTTCTATCGATTTAAGCCTCAACAACACCATTCGTAGCATGCAACTCCCCATACTCATTGAACTTCATATGTCTTAAAAGTCAACAAATTTTACTTTATATATATGAATAATTATCAAAATTTGATAGAAAATTCATCTCTTCCTCCTCTCCATTCTAAACGTAAATTTCATACACACACACACTCCATATATTTCTCTTTTGATTTCTCTTCTCCAATCAACAAAAAAATCAAGATAACCTTTTTCTATCAAGTTAAGATACGAATAGGTAAGATAATACTTGTTTTTACTTTGTTGTTTTTGTATGTGAGTATGTGTAAAATTTAAAATCCTTGTTGGTTAATGGTATAAGAAGGGTTATTATGAGTTTTGTTGTTAGTTATGTGATATGAAGTCATGCATTGTGGTATTAAGTATTAAGTCATTGATGCTATAGGCTATAGTTAGTTGGTTGGTTGAGTTGAAGTAGAAAGTGGTTAAGTGTTGGAAGTTATGAAAGTGAAAGGGATGAATGAGAGTCTTGTATGGTGATGTTATAGTTTTTTAGTTGAGAACAAAGCCTTGGTTAAAATGTGTAAAATTGTGATATGAAGAGGTGTGTTTCAATGATGGTTAAGCATGGAGGCATGGTGGAGGGGCATGGTGCGTTCCATGGATGTTTCTGGGCAGATACTCCCCTCTCTATGGGGCGTGGTAGCCTTTGTTTCCACACCTAGGTTGATACACCCTTCCATATGAGACGTGGCAAGGGATGTGGTAGCTTTTGAGCATCAATCTTGCTCATACGCCCCTTGATATAAGACATGGCCAGGGGCATAAGACCCCTGCTTCGTGCTTTATTCTCTTAAAACTTTAAAATCTTGTTTAACCCTCTTTTTACTTGTTAAATAGTTAGTAATACAAGCTTTTTTATCTTATAAGAGCCCTAGATTATGACCCAAACTTACCATTTGATTACTACGATGATTGAAGAGAATGCACGAGTGAGTAATTGAATCTTTTCACTTACATATGATTGTAGTATGGTTGCACATAATTCTAATATAATATCAATTGAAATCATGTACGGGGATTGGGAAATAATGCATGTTGTATGTTTGTTGAGTAAATAATCTTGTAATGTTCAAAGTGATTACCAATTGGTTGATATTAATTGATCAATGAACATTGTGGATTGTCTGAGAATTTGATGGTCACCTAATGAATTGACCTAAACCTTATTCGACCGATAAATAAATTAGTCATGCATTGTACTACATAGCATACTTGCATTCATTTTGTATTTACGTCATGTATTATCATTTCAATTCTATGGTGATGCTTGTATAAATCCAGTGAATCTGGTAAAGATTACCATAGGGTCACCAATTCTACAAGAACTAAGTAGGCTTGAAGGATGTTGTCCGATAAGAGTTGGTACGAAACAATAGTACTTAGTGGAAATTCTAAGAACTAAGTGAAGTAGAGGAAACATTGTATATATTTATATTTGTTTTAAAAAAAAATTGATATTGAAGTTTTAAATGAACACTCCTTCTTTAGTTCTTTAAATTTCCTAGGCATAAAATACAATGTTGGTACTTCAACCCCAAGGAAGGGCGTAAATCCCCATGAGTTTGGGTTCTAGTCACTCAAATTATGACGGTACATATGCTTGCCCAATTGCATTTCATATGAATGTTAATCAAAGCTTGTATGACTTGTTATGTGGTGTTGGGTTTCGTTTACTTACTGAGCCTTTTTATGCTCATGCTCCTTTAGACTGTTGTTTTACAAGGATTTAAGCAAGAAGACCAGGATTGAGACTAAGGATGGAGTAGAATAGATTGTGGACTTATGTAACCATGTTAGAAGGAAGACCTTTTTTTTTTTTTTTGTAATAGAGACTTAGGGTTAATGTTTGTAATAGTATAAGTTTAGGAGTGTTATCTTATATTTCTTTGTTAGTTATGCTTAAGGTTAATTCCTTGAAGGCAAAGTTGCAATTCTTTGTATGAAGCTTTGAGACTTGTGTTGTTGTTTTCATATATGGCATGTATATATACAATGTCTTTTTTAATCTACACAACATTTGATCCTGTTAAATCTGTCTACGCCACGAGGCATGTTAGTTATACAATAATCATGTAACTATTTAGAGACTTCAGTTAGTTACATGAAGTATTGTTACTACTAGGATACTCTGTAGGGGTGTGACAGATTCGCCCTAACAAAAAAGATTCGTTGGACCCTACTCTGGTGTGGCCATGAACAATAAATAACTCCCCCCAAACCAAGAGTCTTGTCTTTATAATTGTTGGAGTGAAATTTTTAAAACTTTTTTGTAACCCATTCCAATATATTTGATGCATCCCAATGGGTGTGGCTTTGAAGGGTTTCCTCTTTATTGTGATGGCTCCTGCAATCTCACAAAGTTGGTTATGCGTAAGTTTCATGAGATTTCATTGCCCTTCTAGAACGCTTTACCCATGACCCTCACCGATTTCGATTTCCTTCACCAAAGTTCTTCAATTTTCTTTTACTGGAAAATCTATTTGCTTTGGGATCAGCAAGAACCATACGTTGATAATCCCGATTGTCTTGCGTCGTCTCATCATGATATGGAGTACTTACCCTCAAAAAGGCCTCGTAAATACTGTTTAAATATTTATTTTATGCAATACTTGAAAATTATTTTTTACAAAAATGCCTTATCCTAATAAAGTGATTTTATCTGACCAATTTCTCAAGTATGGTCATGGAATTCCTCCATTCTAACCTCCAGATATCCCTTCCTTCACAAACTCCTTTGTTTTCATTTAAATTTGTACTAATTGAATTAAACAGGTCAAAATATTATAATCTCTTTAATAATAGATTGAACAGATTAATCCATCGATCCAGCCCATTTAACTGGTTTACATATTTTTATGAGTTAAACAAGCCAAAAATATCATTATTGGCTAAAAAAGATATAAAATTTGCCGGTTTAATAATAGATATATAAAAACTTTATAAGAATAATACAAACGAAAAAAAAAACGCCCACGACCATTTAACTACGATGTCCGTCTACCATCTTTTCTTTAAAGTAGTGTGTTATTTGAGATTGAGAAGGTTCATGTCTTCACATTTCAAAATTCAATACTTCATGGCCCATTTTTTTTTTTTTAAATGATGTGGTTTAGCCAGCCCATCTCAGGCTAATTAGCCAATTAAACGGCGTGAGACAATTTGGCTTGCTTTCAAACAAGCTAGAAAAACTTAACCCCTACCTTGTTCTTAAAGTGGAGAAGGCGGATCCCTCTGTCGTCCATGATTCATTCGCATAAATCTAGTTTCATTTTATTTATATCAATACTTATTGCCCAATGAATAAATAAGATTGTAATGAAATTACCATTATCAGAAAGTGGAATGAAGCTGTAATGGGATTTTTATTTATTAATTTTTATTTGAATGAAAGTATTTTGAGTAAAAATAAATTTCAGCATTGAACTATTAATGGGTTTAAATAATTGAATAACTATATTAGAATTGCTATTACAATAGAGTGAATGAACATTATGGTTCATTTACTTCGCTGGATAAATAAGACTGTAATGGAGTTCTTATTACGGAGGAATGAAATAAAGATATAATAAGATTTTTATTTAATGGTGGCATTTAAAAAGAAAAAAAAAAAGAGTTCCAATGATATTCATAAGTTTGAATAAAAAATAACTATTCAATGTTTTGTGTAATAGAGATTTATCGTGAAATCGCTATTCAATAAAGTAAACATCATAATAACTATTCATAAGGAATAAGGTTATGATAAAATTAGAATTATAGGAAAGTGAACGAGCAATTAGGATATTAGTATTGCAACCCTATGAATTCCCCAAATCATCACCATCATTCCATCTATTATAGAAACCCGTTTATTCTTTATATGCTTTATCTTCGTCTCCTCTAAGCTTTCAAAATTCTCCAAACTCCACCCCACTCTTTGCAAAATTTCTCCATACTTCTTAGAAATGATTAACCTATCGCTTCTTCTAGGTAGGGTATGCACGGCGTCTCTTAGAATGTCGCCTCAGCTCTAAACCAAACAACCCTTCGATATTCCAAGAAAATTTTTAGATGCCTCACCAATGGGCTAATGCTTGAAAAATATGGAGACAGCGTAAAACATAATCCAGCCCATCGAGACTTGGTTAATTTTTGAAGATAAGGATTATTTAGGTTGAAAGAATTAGTATTGCTGTTGTGTAATTCTCAGTGGGGAAGATGGATCTCGATAAGAGGATGTCCTCGTACACTTGAGTTCACTCGTGAACTCACTCTATTGTTCATGTTCCGTGCTCCAATGTGGATGGTGTAACTATTGTACACCTCTGCTTCCTCCAATTCAACTATGGTACTCATAAGTTAAATTATGGGTTTAACCGTCATCACGCCATAGAACTTGCTCGGATTATGAGAGCATATATACGAATTGAAAGAGAAAATTATTGCTAGTCCATTTGTTTTTTTTTTTTTTTTTGGTTTTCTTTTCAATGAATAGGAAAAAACTTGTCATGTGTCTATTGTTCGAGCTAGCAATCGATTAGAAGAACCTCACAGGACATAAAAAATTAGACAATACAGTTCAAGAAATACTAGATAACACAATTCATTTACATTGTGTTTGGTATTATATAATACTGTCAATTTGTAGCATACATAAGTACATTGCAAAAATGTTATAAAATATTTGAATCATCTAGTGTAAAAGAGTATTTATTCCATCTTCCACATGATACCATTTTTGTTCAAATTTCTTCAGCTTTCTGAAGGTGTGCAATTCAGTACCAAAACCTATAACAACAATCAAACACGAGACTATGATGTTTGTCTAGTTCAATCCTACAAATCCATGCGAACCAAATGCCCCATGTGAATACATTTCTATTCTCTCTCTTTCCTTGCTCTCTTTTTTTTTTTTTTGGTTATTTATTTTTATTTAGCTACTTTAGACTATGATTTTTCATTCAGGATTTGTCTGGCATGATAGAATAAATTAGGAAGAAAAAAAGATGGAGGGAATAATCGTTAGAGAATTTGAATATTTTCGTATATTTGGATAATGAAATAGAGGAAAATGAATGGATTGGTAATTATTATAAAAGACATAATAAGATAATTTTTTTCAAATTACTCTTATCATTTTTTAAATTACTTATTATCTTTTATAGACATATAAGTAATTTACCATTTTTTTTTTCTTATTTCCTCCTTATTATCTCCATTTTCAGAAACAAAAAAATGACGGGACTTGAAAAAAAACTTTAGATCCATTTTCATTTCTCTTGTCTTTCTTTTTAAAAGCAAATAAGAAAATAAAATTTAATCTATCGTACTCCCCTATCTTCTAGTCATTTCTTTCTAATTCCCTCGTGTTGAACAAAGTGTTAAGTTACCTTCTAAGTTGTATGAAAATTAGAAAAGCTGAGTCTACAAATTCCTCGGTAGGTTCTTAGTTGACGCTATCTTCAAGAACCAATAAAGACCCAAGTCTCCACTTAACGTGGGGAAGCCTGCTAGGTAACAAAACTTTAGGACATGTTTGATCCTGCTTGAAGAAGCCAAGCAAAGCTCAGCCATTATTTAGCAAAACCAGATCAAAATTGCACTAGAGATGAGGCAACTGCTTTCTTCTTAAAAAAAATTGTATCATGTGTGAATATAACATGAAGATAATGAATCTTAAAAAGGCATATTCCTCGTGACAATGCCCAAGATACAGTGCACAGGCTGGAAACAGTTCTTTATTTCTAAAGTTTTCTAAAATTTACTCTCTTAATGTGTTGTAGGGTGCAATGAATAGTTAAAATTATAAGGAAAAAGATGGTGTCATCATGATACCACAAGCTATTCTTAAGAATTTCGGTTGATATGTAAGTTTAGGAAAATTTGAAGAAAGTAAATTTAGAGATCAATCTCTACTCAAAACAAAACACTAGGAAAACCTATTGACCTAATGTTTCCTAAAAACCCGTCTAATCTTACCCGGTTAATCATTCTTTCATAAACGGAGGAGCTAAAATGCCACTTTGCAAAATAGGCAATCCTCTCCTGTTTTTGCATCTTCCCTGTCTCTATACAATTGTAACACTAAATCAACAAAAGAACCACAAGGCTTAACCAAGCAACAACTAGCTGAAATGGTATCAGATGATAATAGGTCACATGAGAGTGGATGGTATAATAAGAAAGAGTCAAGGCCAGTTAGTGAATTCAAATACTTTGTAAACAATATCAATTCCTGTGGGGATTTGCCACACAAAGAGTACCACATTCAATGCATTGAGAGCAATGTGGAGATTCCTAGCACTCTCATTCCCTTTCTGCATTGCTGGTACTAATGCTGCTGCTGCTGCCCATAACACGGTTATAGCTGCATATGCACGCACAATATGCATGAAGACCATGTGTCAGTGTCATTTTCATGTTTTATCTTTATAACCGTGCTTATCGCCATATCAAGTTCTTGTTTGCATTATCAAGAGTGTTGGAAATCATTAGCATTAAAGCATGTTGAATAGTAAGGTTGAAGGAACGGTACCTGCTCCAGCAAATAAATGGGGTCCAGGAAACAATTTTCCAGTTCTAAACCAGGTATTAACGCATCCACCAACAGATTCAAAAACTCCAAATCCCAACAGTATGGAGCCTGCATTATAATGCCTATCCCTGAATGACCCTTTGATCAACTCCTTCCTCTCCTGAATGATTAACCCCAATCAGACATTATGTTATGATTGAAATATCCCGAGTTCTTAGAATTTTTCTAATATTTGGTGTATGAAGATATGAAATACCTTTATTCGAGACAAGACAGTCTCCAAAAAGACTTAAAATAGTTTTGCGAAGATTAGTCACATTTACAATATGAAACTTTATAGTTTTGATATGATAATCTACCAATTTTGTTAAACATTTGATTAATTCGAAATAACACAGCTAAATATACCATTCCATCCATTCCTTGAATCCATTCTTGGATCATAACATACCAGTATACCACAACACTTGGACCAAGAAGGGAAGCCAATGACAATCATAAATGAAGGAATATGGTTACCTCGGTAAGCTGCTGAATCTTAAGTTCAACCGGGATGAGGGTGGTGGTTGTTCTTGCTCTTGGGAGGGAGAACCATCAGGAGTTACAGAAACAGGCTTTGGGTTTGGCTTGATCTGTGCCTTGAGCTGGTTAATCTCTTCCTGGATGGTTCTAACCCGGCGCCATTGCCATCCAAGATAACCTGCCCATAGCGTGTAGAAGAACAAACTTCCCATTACAATTGGATGGATAAGTGCAATTGTTCTTCCCTCCAGAATCCCGAATTGCCCTCCTACGGCCAATGCATCCTGTTTATAAGGAAAACTTTAATGAATGCCCAGCCCATTGTCATTGACTAACATTATTATTAGAATTACAGCTTTGATAACAAATGTCCACCAACATTTGACAAGGACCAAGTGAGGCATGTCTTAGTTGCTAATTTCCTAAAATTTTCCCAAAACTATTCAATGCCACGTCATGAATGTTACTTTGTTAGGATCACAAGTTAAGTCGTTCTATGAGTATATAATCTTATGAAAATTCTGCAAAATTGTTTGGTTTCAAATTCTGTAGGTTTACGATCCTAGCATGTTTATATAATTCTACTGATTTTATACACTTCAATCGTAAATAAAATCTCGGGTTTGACAATCTTAGGAAAAGCCAAACAAATTTTGAAAAGGGCAGTAACTACAAACTAGTAATTTGAATGAAACGGCACACTTGCCTTTGTATCCAGGAGGAAGGGAAGAGTGGCTGCTGTGAGTGGCAGCGAAACCGACAGCACAGCCTTTTGGAAATCATGGGCATAGGGGATAACGCTATCATTCTTGCCTGTACCCTTTTCAGCATCAAGGCTGAGAGAGAGAGACACAGGCTTTGCATTGCTATTAGTAGGAACAAAACTAGAAGAAGTGGGATTACTACTAATAATACTAGCACTAGGATTAGTGTTGGTATGGGAACGAAGAGGAAGTCTTCTAGGAAGGGTAAGCATGGACGTGGAGGCCATGCTCTTCAGGTTAATTCAGCCTCTTCCCTTTGTTTTTGTTTTGTGTCGGTTAGTCCGAGAGTTTTTAAGGATTTATGTTGTGGATGGACAAAGACGATTGAAGATGGGTCATGAGCTGTGCCGATGCCAATGGCGATACCCAACAAAAGGGGATAAGGCAAAACAAAGATGTGATTGAGATTGCATCTCCATCACTCATCGCTTCTCTTAAAATGGTGCAGCGTGGCTTTGTTTTGATGTGCTGTGCTTTTGAGCGTCACTTGTTTTTGCGATGAGTCACTACTGATGGATGGGTTAGTTTGCCAGTCAAAAAAGGGGATTTGAATTATAATTCAATACGATTAATAAGATTTAATTACTAAAAATTAAATTAAATCATACATTATGATTTTTTTTTTAATCTTGAACCAAAGCATTAAATAAGAGTTTGTCTTGGATTAGAAAATTTTCAAGCTATTTAATAATGGTTTGATTCTTTTCGAATTACGGATTAAATAAAAATTCTAATGAAAATTTTTTCATTATTATAACTTTTTCTTACATTTGCATAGTCATTTAAAATTTTAAATTACTTTACAAAGTTTATATTGTAAATCATAATAAAATACTTTATAAATCCATCATACTCATAATCCGTAGTCCATTGTATAATCATTAAATCATAATCAATTATCCACCAACAAGATACATTCACTGACTAATACATTGCAAGCCAATCTATAATTTTCTGTAAAACTGTCAAATCAATCATCTACCAACAAATTTGACAAAAAAATAAAAAGAATTAACGGATGAAATTGGATATAACCTCAATTCTTGTTCAAAAATTAGGGGTGGACCCGAATTGGATTGGCTTGGTTTCTACTAAAGATTAAACAAAACCATAATTTATGATTTTGTTTTATTATTCAAAATCAAATCAAGTAGTTCAAATTAGAAAAATCTTCAACCCATTAGATAACAGTTTAATTCGATGCAAATTACGAACGAAACCATATTTTGCAATTTAAGAACAATATATCTATACAACATGTAATAGGAGGTAAATCAAGTCAATATTAATGCAAAAAATTTTAAATGTTCACTACCAATTAATTTTATAGATAAAGTTTGCATTAGCATATATTTTTAGTCAACTTCTTTATATAACTCAAATATTATAGATATAAAAGTTAAACAATCATACAATTTAATAAATGTGATAAAAAAGATACTTTTATGTAGTATGTCATATAACATAGTAAATTATTAAGAAAAATAATACTTTCTCTAAAATTATTTGTTTTGATTTTGCAAATTAGTTCAATTTACTCTTCTAAACCAACAATAAATTTATATATTACTTTAGTTTTAAAAATTTCCAAACCAAATTGCTAAGAAAGTTGCTAAGAAAATAAGTCATTTTTTTAATTTGGTTTGATTGGTTTTTTATCCACACATTCGACAAGGATGATGTAAATCAACATAATGATAAAAAAAATGACTATTTGGATAGTTATTTAATGTTTACCTTTTACCTACGTATCTAAAATTTGGCACAAAATGTTAGAATGGTTTGACCACATTTTTCAGGAAAAAAATAAATAAGTGTTAGTTTCTAAGGAATAAATCTAGTTTTTTGACATATAGGGAATATAATTGACTGGGTGGAACTGATAGGATAGGAACTGAAGTCCCCCCTCTACATGCTGCACAACATAAAAATATTCAAACCAAATAACATCAAACAAAATAAAGGACTCTCTAGAAAAACTCAAATTGAACCAAAAATTTAAAGGAAAAAAAAATAGCATTTGATTAATTCATAAATCATTTAATTGAGACATAAATTGACATGATACCGAACTAAGGAAATTATTTAAAATACATAATTGAATTCTAGATATAGGAATAATTTCAAAAAAGAAAAAGAAATGAACACTACATAAACTTTATGTAAAAATTCAATGGGTGAATTGCACTTATAAATCATAATTGATAAAAACCATAGTAAATTGACTATCACCATATAGAAAAGGAATGGAATGGGCTATGGACCACTTCGGTTTGGCTATAATAATGCCACCCAACATCTCGTTTTTGGAATGGATGGAATGGGGTATGGGCCCTTTTGTCAAGTCCTCCATGGTTTGGACATCATGCTTGGACTAAGTTTACAGCCCCATCCCACAGGTTCACAAACTCCAATAATAATAATAATAATAGTTTGTTGTTAAGTTAAGATTATAGGGACTGGAAGTGATTAGATAATGGTGGGATTGGGCCACTCCATTTTTCCAAATAAAATGGTTTACCATATTCATCAAATAAGGGATTAAAAGAAAAAAAAAATAAAGGAAAAAAGAAACGAAGGAGAGAGATGTAAGAGATCTTTATTAGTAAGAATCTCCTAAAAGTCTTTGGGTGTTGATTTTAAGGGTGATTAATATATATTTATATTATATGCAGATTACAAGACTGACCATGTGAAAATTAAACAAAATTAAGCTAAAGGGGAAAGGACACCTTTCTAAGATACTTGCAAAGCAGCAAATGTCGCTAAAAAGATGGAAGACTTGATTTTATTGTATAAGAACACGTGGAAAGAAAGGCTTTTTTTCTTTTTTTTCTTCCCTATGCCATCTTCAGTACATGAAATGAGTTTTATGTTTATATGTGCTTTTAAAAGTAGGAATTATGATACGTTGTAATCTTTGAAGGAATATTTGATTTGGTTTTTATTAATTATATCTAGTGTAATTATTTTTTTATCTTATCAGACACTTATAATTATATTAATTGTTAGGACATTTTTGAGAAATATACTTTATTCACATTCTATTTCATTCCATAAACACTTTTAAAATGAATTTATAATTCTAAAACTGATGATATGCCAATCCATCATAATCCAAACAATTGGTATTAGAGATTTGGAAAAGAAGTGCTTTCGAGGATGCTCTAATACACTTCAATTCAAAAATAAATAGATATTCCCTAACCATTTGCTTCCATCTAACCACCTTTATTGATACTATAACATATAAAATAGCAGTTCTATATATGAGTTGTATATGTGTATATTTTAGGTGAAATTGCAAAAACATCTCATAAACTTTAAGATTAGTACGGATTGACCTTCGTATTTTGAAAACGTGTTTTTTTACCTCCCAATATATAAATAATTAGTACGTTAAGGACATATTGTACTTTTACCGACATTTTTCCGTACACATTCATACAAATGTTATACCAAAAGTATACTTGGAGATAGTACAAATATTGTACTTTTGGACAAAAAGTACAACATGTCCTTAACTTGCTAATTGCTTATAGATTAAGGAGTCAAAAAATATGTTTTCAAAGTATGGCATGTCAATGTGTACAACTCTTAAAGTTTCCAAGGTGTTTTTGCAACTTTCTATATTTTGTGTAAGTCTCTTTTCTATTTTCAGCATGTAGAAGTAAGGTTGTAAATTAGTCAAGTCGAGTCAATACAGTACCAATCTCGAACTTGATCAAGCTTTGATTTTTAAACTCGAACTCAACTCAATTTAATACTCAATTAATGATTGGTTATTCTTTTAAATATTGATTTGATTATAAAGAGTATTTAATATTTGATAAGTTCAAACTCGACTTAACTTGATTTAATACTTGATTAAGCTTGTAAGCTCACTAAGCCGAGTATTTTAAAGCTCAAAGGTACTCGAGTAATTAAACTCAAGCTCAACTCAATTATAAGCAAGTCGAATTTGAGTTTCACCAAGTTGAGCTCAAGTAAATTACAAGCTGTCTCGATTTACTTACAGCCCTACGTAGAAGCCATTACTTTCTTTCTTACAAAATTAAATCCCTTTCAGAAGAAGAAAAAAAAAAGCAAATAGGTTTGTATGCACCTACTATTAAAAGAACTTTATATTTTTGTTTAAGATACATTAGATTTTTTTTTTAAAATATACACCATTTTTATAATATATATTTGTGACAATACTATATTTGATACTATTATTAAGAAAATTTAATTATCATAAATCGAATGAAAAACACTTATAAAAATAATTATGCTAAAGATCTATAAATTTTTCTCATAATAGACCGATGAAGCTATTAGTGACATGACGAGTGAGATATGATCCAAGCATAAGTCTACTTTTGGTTTTCGGAATTGGCATATAAGCATAATCATTTTGGAATATTAGTACAAATGCTTGTCAATAAAAGAATATATCAGCACAACAAAGCAAAGATGAGATGCTCGGCTGGTCTATATTAAACCTAACCACTCAAGTGGCAAGGGTCCCATGATAACATCCATCCCTACCTACAATGCATAGTTTAATCTAATATATTCATGTACCAATTCCTCAGTCATGTCATGGTAAGCAACCCCAAATTCTAATAGTATCCCAAGTCGATAATCTTATAATCTAGTGGTATTTTTTTTATCTCTCAAATGTGAGATACCAAGTTTGATTTTATTCTCCCATTATAATGGTAAATAAATAAATAACAATAGCCCCTAAGAAACTACATATATCATACACCATGATAAATTGATAATTAGATAAAGAAATTACGCAATGAAAAACCTAGTAAGAGAAGTTATAAAATTATCTTGAACTTGTAAAATATTACACTTCATGCTTTAAGATTTTAATATTAGAAAGTGTTTTCTCTAAAATAATATTAGATTAATAATTTATATTTGTGTATAATTGCAATAATTTTTCTGGAATCGATATATCACTTGACTTTATCTGACTTGTATTGACCGATGAAATGTTATAACATGTAATGAAAAACACTCCAATAAAATTATGAATTGGGTTGAAAATATTATATGTATAATTTAAAAAATATATTGATATGGTAGTACATTTGGGAATAAAAATCTTCAACATCAACATTTTTCAAAAGAAATATCAATGTACTATTTTAGAAATTCGAAATCTTTTTGTAATTTTAAAAGTTATAAGAAGTACTGTTGTAATTTTCGCACTATACTATACATATAAGTAAGCAACATATAAGTTATTACCTAAACGATTGAATTAATTTTTGGAGAAGAGTGTACACTCAGATTAAAATTTAAAGAGGTAATTATAGAAGATGCGGAAATTGAGAATGATAACTTGTTATATATTTGCTAATTTACTAGTGTTTCGTTTAACATCCTAAATATAGAAATTTATAGTTTTCGATACATTAATCATATATTATATTTTACGAGTAAGATTAGTGCACTTACAAATTACATAATAAATTATAATTGTTATGATTAAGTATGATAAACAAGTAGTTAGGGCATTTTCTTGATCTTACATTTGTCCATATACATAATTTCTGTTTTTAATTTACAACTCATTTTATTATAGGATAATTTTAGCCCTTTTGTATCTCATCCCCAACCCTTAGTCTTGGTTTAAGAAAGAGCAAAGCCGATATTATCTTCATTTCAGTAATTTATTGAAATTAACTTGAGCTCGATTTTTTAATCCTTAGAGTTATAATAAATAGTAATTGCAACGGGAGAAGAGGATTTGAATATGATGTCTTCATGAAAGATTAAGGATAATGTCATTGGGTTATACAGATAGTAATTGAAAAAAAAAATAACCTTTAAAGTTCTCCCTTGTTTGAATGAATCCATGTTGTAAGTAAAGATAAAACAATATCATCGTTTGCTTTAAACATAAAAAACAAAGAATTATGAATTCTCACATTCTGCATGCCTGTTATAAGACGTTGCATTCATATTATATGTGCCTAAAAATGGTAAATGATCATATATATATATATATATATCATTATGATATTGTTTTGGAAGAATTCAATTTTCCTATCTCATGTTTATTATCATCTAGCAAGTGCTGATTTTCTAAAGTGGAAATGAGGCGAGAATAAAGGTAACTACGCATATTTACAGTTAAAAGACAGGAATAAGTGGGAGAAGTTGGAATTTTAAAGTTATGGGTTGCTTTAAGAAAGAAAAGTACCTAAGTCGGGGTCTACTCTATGGTGATACGTCTCCACGAAAAATAAGTCTACCTAACTAGCATTAACACGGTAAGTCGTCTCACTTAGGCAAACTTGCTAACCCTATACTGTTAAATCAACAGACTTTTTACTCATATAGAAGTTAAAACCCGTGATTGGTTTAGGAGTAAGATTACAAAGGGGCTAACTATTTGCGATCTATTTGAACTCGGTTTGTTTCTGATCCAATTATGCTTAAGTTCTTTTTTGGTCCAACTTAGCTTAAGCTTGTTTAAAAAATGAGCTGATCTTGAATTCAAATTAAAGATTGTTTAGTTAATATAATATTATATATCATTATTTATACAAATATAATATTAATGTAAATGAACCCGATCTCAAGTTCGAACTAGTTAAGCTAAATAAGTTTGACGAGCCCAGCTCGAGTACATGGGTTCTTACCAAGCTTGAGCTTGAGTTTATATTTTTTATACTTGTCAAAAGTTTAATTTAACTTGAGTTCATTAATTTATCAAACGAGCCGAATTCAAATATTTAAAATCTTAGCTTTGCCATCAAGTATATTTCTATTAATCAACTTTAAAGTTTGATAGATAATTCTATCACACTAAATGTACTTATATAATTTGTAGAAACACGTGTGAGATAGGGTTCAAAACACTAGGTATCTTATTCTAAATAGAGTATGCTGTACTCTTATAACTCCAAAAATTGGCCGTAATAGAGGAGGAATGGGGAAATTCAGACGTAAAAATGTCCATCTGATCTTGACATTTACGTTAATCCGACAAAAACTGGATAAGGAAAATCGAAGGTTATCACTGTCGGTTTATGTGACCACGCCGTGTCCGTGGGAATAGCGTGTGTATTGGGAATAGAATATGAATAAAAGAATTGGAATTTTGATTCTATTCTACACGAAAAGCAATTTCCTGCCTTTTTTTTTTTTTTTTTTTTTTTTGTTCGCCTTTTGACTTGTGGTTTGGGAGTCATCTATTAGCACTACGAAAAATGTCCTTCTGAGTTTGACCTTTTCGTGTTAATCCGACAACATAAATGGTTTTATTTTTGGCCAAAAAATAAAAAGAAAAGGTTTTATTTGCAATTTTCCCACTTTCTTCTATTATTATTATTATTATTATTTTAACTATTTAACTATTTGGCTGGAAGTAATGTGAATTATATTAACTAGCCATGTTTTTGTGGCTGGTTTTTTTTTTTTTCTTATTTTGCCGTTTTTGTGGTCGATTTTAACAAGGCTAGAATCTAGGATCAGTTTTGATTATTTGATTTTTATTATATCGAATTTGTATCTTTAATTTATCAGTATTATATATATTTGCTCTATTTATAAATAAAATTATCAATTTTTCATTTATATCTGCTTTTTTGACAAGTATCTATTTAAAAACAATAAAAATATAATTCCAACCAAACAAACCTAGATAGACATCATCACGAGTCAGTTCCAAACTAGGAACCGACTTGACCCATCACCGGCGGTTCATGAACCGGGAACCGGCCCGGGAATGACGGGTCCAAACCGGTTCCGACAGGTCCTTACGGTTCCATCCCTAAAAACTGCATGACCAAGCGGTTTTGGAACTGTCGATTCAGGAACCGGAAAAACCTGCAGAATCGGCGGTTCTACACCATAAAAATTATAAAAAAAAAGTAAGAAGAAAAGAAAAGAAAATTATAAAAAATTGTAATTATAAAATAAATATCTAAAACTATTTTCGCATAGATAATAAAAAATTTATTTCCTATTCATAATATTTAATGTGTTATTATTAACAACACAGGTAATAAATACATTTGAAATCATATATTGTTAAATTTATGCAGATTTCTAATCAAAGTAGACTTTCTTTCTTAACAATGTGTGATTTGATTTTTGTTATTGAGAATTATTTATATCTTGAATATTTTATAGTGTCACATTGCTAATATAACAACTAAAAAAGTGCAAGTGATTGTATATAAATAAATACATAATTATAGAATTTCTTTTAACTAATGCTATGAACAATTATTGTTAGGCTCAATGTTATTTCAAGTTAAAAATTTATTTTGCATTTTTTCTTAGTTAAATTAAGTAAATTATTTAATTGATTTTTTTTATTTTTTTCATGGTTACCGGTTCCTCTAAAACCAGAACCGAACCGTGAGAACCGACGGTTCCTAAGAACCGGGAACAGGACCGGCTCCCAAGGATCCGGTTCCTGTTCCACCACTTTTGGAACCGAGAACCAATAGTTCAGGTCCGATTTCAAACCCGAACCGAATCGTGACGACGTCTAAACCTGATATCTCAATCCGTAATACAACTCATGAAATTTGAGATCGTAATTCGATTTGTATAATAAATGCATTTCATATTGAGTCGAGTCCCCTTGTCAATTAAAAAGGCAGAATTATATCTTGAGGCTAAACACATAAAGAATCCTTATAAGTTCAACCACTAATTTAAATATTATATGTTATTCGACCACTTTGACAAAAAGTAGATAAATATCGATGACTATATACGTAAATCTCGGAAGGAAACAAAATTACTATCTATTACAAGAATCATGTTTCATTTATGCCGTCGTGATTTTAACTATATGGCATAATTGTTCACATCATGCATTATGGGTCCATTTGTATTGGTAGATTTTTATCCGAATCGTTTGTATCTAATATGTATCATATCTGATAAATTTGATTATGAATAAAATTGTTAGTTTTTTATTAATATCTATTTATTAACAAATATCTATTTGAAAAACATAAAAATATGATATCAAAATAATTAAAATATGATGAAATAAACAGACCCATAAGATGAAAATTATCAATACTATTCACCATTTTTCTCCAGCTCCTTCTAAATACTGGCTCTTTTTACTTTTTTCTTCTTTAGTTTAATTTTACTATAGGAAATTCAAGAGAGTGCAACAAATCTAAAATTTAAGAAAAACTTAAGAGATTAGAATACGAAGAATATATATATATATATATATATGGCATTTTTTCTTAATGGTAGGTACTTTAATTTCAAAGTGGTGTTAGGTTTGGTCGATGATGGGAGAAAAAAGTAGCTATCACAATATTTACACGTAAATTACGTACCCTAAAACCTAATAATAAAGACTAATGAGTCGTCGTCATCGGATTAAGACAAGTACAGTCTCCCTTTAGGTATCATTTCTTAAATTCTCCGAGTTTCTTCCTTGTGATGATATACGATGCATCATATGCATGCACATGTCCTGCTTGAATGCGTCGGCGGTTTCCTAGTCCATACAGCAATTTATGTAATTGCAATACGTGTATAATATAATATTTAAGATAGTATAAAATAGTTCATAAAATTTTCAATATAAGATAATTAAATGTCTTGATTTTTCTAGGATCATCATATATTGTTTGACCGGTAGAAAAGTTGGTTGTGAGGAACCATCTAGTAAATATTTAATAACTCTTAATATTTCTTATAATTTTAGCATTCAAAATAATAATATGAAATTTGTTATATGTTATAGTGTGGAATTAAAAGAGATATATTTCTCTTAATAATATATATCATATATACGTCAAACCGGCAAAAAAATTGAAAAATTTTATCACCTATGCTTAGCATATTAATCTGGTATAGTATAGTCCGTGAAATACATTTAAATGAAAAGCCTGTAATATTTCAAAGGAAAATAATACTGGTTGCATGAAGATTTGCCAATAACGCATGGTACATGGAATTTGTAGTTTTTTTTTTTTTTATGAAATCTCTATTTTTTCTTTTATTTTTTAAAATTCCGGTTTGTGGTATTTAATATGGTTTCATTATATGTAAAACTATATTTTCATATATTCACTATAAATAACATGTAGAAATAAATTTAAAATTTAATTTGTTAATATCATAGGTTATGCAATATTTAAGGTACCTCTATATTAATTAATCTATAAAGGTAAACAAACTTTTATATAATTTTAGAGTATATAACTGTAGTTCTTCTAAAATAAAGATGATAAGTCATTCCAAAATAAAATAATACAAATTCTACTATAATAAAGATTTCCAAAATGTAGTTTACAATTGCTAATATGAAAAAAAGTGGTAGCAAAATTAAAATGGAGCATTATTATTTTTTCATATATATTAACATTATTTTATAATATTTAATATAGTAAATACATGATATTTTAGAAGTTATACTTTTTTGTATATTAGAGTGCATGTTCCTGGTTGGATACATGGTATGAAAGCCCCATACGTATATAATTGTATCTTCCTTTGATAGAACAACTTTTGAAATATTTATACCCATATCCTACCAAGTGACCATTAATATCTATATGGACCCTACCTAATCAAATAGGGTATGAATAGATACACTGTAAGATAGGGTTATCTGCTTACATTTAGTTAAATAAACAAAAGTGAAACACTTTTGTTTATTTTTATTTTGGAAATACTATAATCCAAATCAATCGAACAAAATTACCCCATCAAATAAAACTAACCCAGCCCAAGTAGATTTTCTTATCTCTAAAAATTGAACTAACCAATTTAGATTGATAATTCTTTTTTACTAAAGCATAAAGATTTAGTTCAATTTGACATATCAATTAAACTTACCAAAAATTATAGAAAATGTTAAATTACTTATTAAAAAATGTTTATAATAATAGAAAACTTAGCCACAAACATTAGAGTAGTCCAGCACCACCGGATCCAAACCAGGACTAGACTCGATTATTCAGGTCTTGACATGTGAATGGACTCACCGTCAAGTCATTGGCTAAATCCATTGGACTTACCGGCTTCAATATGGGTCCATAGTTAGGAATCAAATGCATAAAAATGTAAAAATAAAAACATGTTTGGTGTTGATGTGTCTAAAGAGCAACAAAGATCTCCGTCTCTAAGAACATAATACCCATCTCGATTTCACTCTCTAAAATAAAACTAACTCTCTCTCTAAACTTCATTGGAAACTACAAATCACAACTCCACTAAATCCAATCACTACAAATCTACATCGCTTACAAAACACTAAACCAAAATTGAATAAGAATCGACCTCCACCACTAAAGTCCCAAACCAAATCCCTTCACATGCAAAAAAAATCACCAAAACACTAATTGTTGTTTGGGGGAAAAAGGCAAGTCAAGTGCCTATACTTTCAACTTTTGGCAATTTAGTGTCTTATATTTAGATTTTGGCAAATTAGTGTACATTTTTTCAAAGTATGTGTGATTTAATATCTCTGTTAAATAATATTTAATGGAAATCCATCTTGACGATAGGATAATGGAAAGCACTTGGTCAAAATTTGCTAAAATTTAAAGATGCAATACTAGGCAGCGAAAAATTGAAAGTACAGGCCTTTAGCCTACCATTATCTGGTCATCAAAATAAACATCTATAAAATATTATTTTAACAGAGACACTAAATTACATATAATTTGAAAGTACAAGCACTAATTTGCTAAAATCTAAAATGAGATGTTAAATTGCCAAAAATTAA
Source organism: Combretum micranthum (assembly GCA_024138025.1). Lineage (NCBI taxonomy): Eukaryota > Viridiplantae > Streptophyta > Magnoliopsida > Myrtales > Combretaceae > Combretum > Combretum micranthum. The sequence goes on along the minus strand of JAMXBD010000061.1, from coordinate 1,433,938 downwards.
AAGTACAGACACTTGGCGTGCCATTATCCCATTATTTTGCATTAACTTATAACCCACGACTTATCAACCACCTTAATAGTTAATCCATTTCAACTTTGCACTTAAGGAGCTAACCACAATTATGCCCTAAAACCTAGACCACTCATACTAAAATACCAACTTTCAAACACCATTGATTACCATTGCTTTGAAAAATTACCACACCTGCTACCTATTGATTTGTGTGCTTTCATACTGCCACAACTTGGATTTCACCGTTGGCTACATTTATGCAAGGCAGAAGACACATGAGATCATTTCAAAGAGTAGTAAGTTAAATAAGAAATTAATTTGAGAAAGAAAGAATGTTGGGCCCAATTAACTACAAGAAAACTAAGCTTTAGAGACAAAGTCTTATATCTAAACGTAAATTTTTGTCACAAAACCATCATTGCTGATTATTTTTGTAGAAATATAGCTTCCTTTATCGTTTTTCCATCATATAATTTTTATCTTTAAAGGTTAATTTTCTTGTATGTAAGTAACCAAGAAGGAGGGTTGAATTGGTTAATCTTTCAACATTAAAACTTTTTTTTATCGAATTTTAAAATTTCCACAAGTAAACAATGAATAAATTATGCAAAAATAAAAGAGAGAAGGGGAAGAGAAAATTCTAACATAACTATACATAATGCTTTGGTTTTGTGCCTACATCAACTCTTTTAACTTCAAGTCAAGGACCCCATAATCTACATGGGCATGTTCCACTATATACAAAAATTATTGATTACAAATAGAATATCAATCGCTTGACTTGAACTCAGTTGTCTTTGTTCGGTTTTTATAGCTTGACCTTAAGTTAACACTAACTATAAAGTTATCTATAATCACTAGGTACAACAATAATACAAATTAAAAATTGAAGGACATAATTAAAACTCCTTCATGAATCAGTACAATAAGCAAGTAAAAATTTGGATGAAAGTTTGTAAAAAAAGCTTGATGAACACTTCAACACTTGTATAATTCAAATATTATTTTATTTTGTTGTGTTTATCTACAAATTTGAATTCTCTGTGTATATATATTTTTTCTCTTTAATGGCTAAAAAGAAGATAATGACTGTTGGAGCATGATTGTTGTGTTTATCTGCAAATTTGAATTATCTACGTATATATATTCTTCTCTTTAATGACTTTTGAATTCTCTTTGTATATATATTTTTCTCTTAAAATGTAAATTTCAATGTAACTTTTAATAAACTTGAAACTTCATTGCAACTTATATCGATGTAACTTAAAATGATTTGATAAAGGTTTATTGAAATTGATTTAAGTCCTTATGGATATTAATCCTCTTTAGTGAAACATATTGAATACATTACCTAATTATATTTAGTCTTTGAAGCTAGTCCTTCAAATCATGTATAAAATCCAATTTGATAAGAATCTAAACAATTTTTTATCATTCTTTGAATATTCAAATTTTTTAGTTACTCACCCTAACTAACACTTTGTGTAACTTCTATTTGTTTTGGGCAATTATACATATGTTCTAGATAATACTCTCACCATTTTCCCTTTTTGGATTAATCATAGCTCCACACTTTGTACAATGCTATAAATAATCTTTATCCTTTAAATTATAATACTGTAGGCTCTATGATACACTTTAGATTTTTGGTGTTCTTATACTATTCACTAAATATTTTTTTACACACTTAATAAAATTATTAGTAATCTTTTACATTTTTTATTATTATCAAAACTTAATTAGAAAAACCTAATAGAGAACATGGCAAGTGTTGATGGTAAATAATAGACCAGAACCCAATCAACCCACCGTAAGCCCTACATAGGCCATGGAGCTTATAAGGAACACAAAAGCCCGTGGGCCCAAACATTCCATGATGGATTACCCAAGTTAAGGCCTCGATCCTTGGGCCCCCAAAGAGCCCAATTTAGCATGAACTTTAGCCTCTGACTTTAAGCTGTCAAGGAGGACCTTGGTTTTCCCTCTTGCTAGGTTGCAACTCCTGAGTAGAAACCTAAGGCAAAATCACTACTTGAATCTCTAAAAATAAGCTGCCCTTTTGCAACTTGTCACGTGCTCCTTGTCCCATCACAGGGTCATGGGAGACACTTCTAATTCAGTTACACTCTACACTCCAATAGCTTACTCTCCTCTGGTCTAAGACGGTTCATCCATCTCGAGTCTAGGTCAACTATCGATCTGAGGTCCACTTCAGCTGAAAGAGATTCTGTGGGCCCCATTAAGGTATGATCTTAACTATAAATAGCCCTTCCCTCCCCCAAATAAAGGGATCGGATCATTTTTCTCAGCCTTTGAATATTCCTTTATGCTCTCTAAAGTGACCCACAATTGACTAAAGTATTAAAGTGACGGCACTGGATAACCCTGTGGTACACCACACAATCGGCTTTCTATGTTTGCAAGTCTCAATCTCTACCGGCGAAATCAACACCTGCAATAGTAGGAAAAAATTAAAGATTTTGCGTGATGTTGATGTATCTGATATTGTTTGAGGAAGGGGGTCATTTAAATATGAATTACTTTGTAATCAGTTTTTGTTGGAAAATATAGTAAAGAAATTAAGAAGAAAATAGCACGACAAGATCCATAAGTTCAACTAAACCCGTGAACAATGGGTCTTAAAACTAGCCTGAACCGGCTTCAGCTAGGGCTACAAATGAGCCGAGCTATTCGTGAGCTACTCAAGCTCAGCTCGTTTCAGGTCCACTCGTCGATTCGTTTAGCTAAACAAGTCGAGCTCGAGCTCCATCTCAGGCTCATTTAGCTAAACGAGCGAGCCTGAGCTTGTTCTCAAGCTCGCGAGCCTCGCGAACATGCTCGTTATGGGCTCGAGAACAAAGCTCGTGAACAGGCTCGTTAAGAGCTCGTGAGCGAAGCTCGTTTAATATATATATATATATAATATTGATATTATATTATTAATATATATTAACGTAATATTATATATAATTATTTGTATTAATTTAATATTATAAATATAATTAAAAAATAATTATATAAGCTAAACGAGCCAACTCAAGCTCTTTAACGAAACTAGCCCAAGCTCGAGCTCGGCTTGTTTAGGCTCTTTAGCTAAACGAGCCAAGTTCGAGCTTGAAAAAACTTAACGGGCTCGGGCCCGAGCCTATAATTCCAGGCTCGTTAAAAGCCCGGCTCAGCTGAAGCCCATTAAAAAATAAACAAGTCGAGCCCGAGCTTGCAAAAGCCCGGCTCAGCCCGGCTCATTTGCACCCCTAGCTTCAACTAGTTCTTAGGCTAAGTTTCTAATCGAGTCTAGCCTGTGTTGACTGTCAATGTCTACTTAGTTAGATTACAATCTTGAGCCAAAGGAAAGTGGAGAATCATTTGGAGTAACTTCTTTAAAATATAAGAAAATTACAAAGTTTAAAGAATATCAACTTAATTTTTTCCAAATTTTGAAATTGGTTAGACTCACCCTCTACGTCTACCTATTATTAAGGTTAAACAATAATTCCTACTTATATTTCATATGGTTTATTCTTTCGCATATTTTTACTCCATTTCTTTAATTAAATATGGACATCATAACTAACTCTTTGTTTTCTCCTAACAAGCTTTTTTTAATAACCATTCTTTTACCTATATCACTATATTATTGATTAATTAACTCTATCGTTGTATGTGATAACTAATTAAGAAAACTTCCTAGTAAAAATTAATTAAATAAAATTTCCTTAATTGATTTTGAATTTTTTTTTCATTAACAACGAGGAGAATCTTATTAAACTTGGTACATCCCGTTAGGGGCTAGTGATAATACCTCTAGACTATAATAGTATCAACAACTTCATTTAGATTAAAATCAACTATTAAGTATTGTTGTTAAAGATCCTTAGATTTATTAATTGCAAAACCTAGTTCTTAGGGGTTAATGTGGAAGGCTATAACAAGAACACCACTAACAAAAATTTATAATGTAATTAATGAATCTTATAATTAGATTCATCAAAACTAATATCTTTTATATATAAATCACTTCCTTTTTGTTTTTGGTGGGATTATGCAATTCTTCTAAGTCATTACAATAATTACTTATACATCCTTGATCATCCCGTCCAAAGGTTTAATGTGTTAGGATACTCTTTACACCATATTCACAAAGAATACAAGAAATTATAAAGAAGCAAAAAGCAAACTCTCTTAACTTGTGGTAACAGTAACACTAAGATACTAAGGGGTTGTCTATATCACTCTCTTTTTTTTTTCCTATTATAATGGGAGGAGAAACTCAAATCTTGTCCATCCAATTGAAAGAACAATGTCAATGTGATTAGATTTAAAATCGTTGGCGTTTAAAGTTTACCCTTTTCTTTTATTTGTGTAAGTGGTAACTATTAATCTCTATATGATCCCCAAGAGTTGGTATGTTTAAGAAATATTGCATTATTAGAATATGTAATTATAAGATTTATTAAATAAAGTTCAATTATTGAGGAAGAATTGTTGGATTCCCTTTCTATTTTACTATAGATCAAGTTAGAAATATGCCTCTTTATATTTTTACTTATAAGGTGGGTTTTTTTTAACATGACTTGCTAACTCACTTTACATTATAGGTAACATCTTTTTTTTATATAATTACTTATAAATTAGATGTGATCGGTATAGATTTCATAGCAAAATATCAGGTCACGCATATTTCCCTTAATCATGAAATTATTCCATCTACAACATATGGAAATGAATTCATTAAATTTATTTATTTTTTTATTAAAAATCTTATAGTTTAGAGGTATAAATAGCCATCATTCTACTGAATGGATTGAGTTTAATCTCCCTTCTCCCAAAGGACATACTTACAGTAATTGATCAAAATAAATAGATAAAATGAAATAGAAATTACTTACTCTTAATTCCTTAATTTAACCCTCATTATGTTAGCATATATAATTAATGGTTTGACATTGCATGAAAGAAGAATCATAATAATATTCCAAAGTAGTCGATGATTCACTCGAGTTGCGAGTGCGAAAAAGAGAGAGAGAGAGAGAGAGAGAGAGAGGTTGAAGTTTTGACTATGGAAGTGTGGATAATTTGTTGTTATGTGGTAAAGATCTGAATGCAACGATTATGTGCGTGCTATGTGATTATTTACTACACATGATCTAGGGAAACAACACGTACTATGATGACTAAGAGTGAGTCGTAGAGGAAGAGGAGTAGGTAGTCTCAATAGGCTCTAACACATGCATGATAAGCAAGCAAGATAGAAAGCATCAACCTCACTAAGTATTACAGAGATCGTGTGCATTCTTAAGTGAATCAAGCAATTAATTCGCTAAAACGGAAATCAAGTAGCACTACAGTACTAGTCCAAGATTTTTTGATCCTTTAAATGAGATGGGGACTAGAGGTATTTATAAAGATCTATCCGTCAATGTCGTCCATCAGAGAACAAATGGCCAATGGTTAAGATGACCCTCTCATAATGAATTAGAGGTGGGCTCCCTTATGGACCTAGGCTCATTAAGGTCCTTTACTTATAATATTGTGAGTCAATTTGAAAAAAATTGAAATTGGATAAGCCAATTCTAATGGGCTCTACTTTAAACCTACCATGCAAAACTCCTTTGATCATCCTAAATAGTTTGGTTTAGATTTCTAAGCCATGTTACATTAGCCCAAAGAGTTAAACCCAGATAAAAGTTAGGTTTAAATCATTTATAATCAAATTCGATCATCTACAGCTATCATAGATAGAGGAAGAAAGGAGGAGGGGGGTGCTTTGAGAGAGAGAGAGAGAGAGAGGAAAGCTTAGAGATAGTTTGTGTTACACTAAAAAGGAAAAAGAGAGAGAAAGAAAGGGATGGTAATTGTCCAAGATAAAGAAACTATACTCTTATTTTTTGACACCAATAAATAATTGTTATATTCTACATTCTCTTCATAATAACAGGTATTTCAAAAAAGAGGAATACTGGCATCACTTTCCATTAACATTATCTTTCAACACTTTCTTTCTTATTGGTTTATTTCCTTAATTTAACCCTCACTATGTAGGCATATGTAATTAATGGTTTGACATTGCATGTAAGAAGAATTATAATAATATTCCAAGCTAGTGGATGATTCACCCGACTTGCATGTGCGAAAAAAAGAGAGAGAAAGACAAAAGTTGTAGTTTTGACTATGGAAGTGTGGAGAATTTGCTGTCATAGATAGCGAGAAGAGAGAGAGAGAGAGAGAGAGAGAGAGAGAGAGAGAGAGAGAGGAAAGCTTAGAGATAGTTTGTGTTACTATGGTAATTTTCCAAGATAAAGAAACTATCCTCTTATTTTTTGATACTCATAAATAACTGCTATATTCTACATTCTCTTAATAATAATTGATATTTCAAAAAAATACAATCCAATGTAGCCATTGATTTGTACATTAATGGAATTGAGAAAAAGTAACCTAGAAATCCAAAACTACATTAGAGGTATTTTTATAACAAAAACGGGTTGAACCATCCTTTTTACAAAAGGAATTTTAAGGGAGGTGAGACAACTATGGAAATGACCATGAAAAATGGAGGAGATTACATCCTATGGTGGATGGCACTGTCTTGTATTAATATATGTCTAATTTGTATTAGTATCCATAAAATTAGGAAAAATAATTTAATCCATATTTATTTATTTATTTTATTTCAAATTTAATATTTGGATATATTACCATTTTTGTATCTCGTTATAATTATAGTAAAATTGCTGGGAAAGTGGGCATCATAGGTCTTTTTTTTATTAAATTAGATTTGATAAATTGCAAACACCCTCTTATTTTTGTTTTATGTGCACTTCATCCCATTATCTTTGCGATCATGCAATCTTAGACCCTCACATCTTTCAAAAACGTGCATTTGGAATCCCAAAATACTAAAAATGCAACTTTTAGAAAGATTTAGATCTAAACATTTTGAAAAATAAGGGGGTTAGTATATATGAAAAAAAAAATATAAGGGGTTGTATTTGCAATTAAAAAAAACCTAAAATTTTATTTCATAGAGCAAAATAAAGTTGGATGTATTCACTTTAATAACATATCAGATAGTCGTTTATATTATTAAAAAAAAATGGTAATTCTAGTACCATATTTTATTACAACAATCTTTATAATTAAGAAAAAAGATTGAAAGTTACAGCAAGATAATGGAATAGAAAATATAATCATTGATATACATGCAAGTTACATGGAGGATTTTACAAAAATGTGTGCTTATTTTTCTTATAATTGATAACCTTCATATGAAAAATTGTGTTTTCTTACTTACTTAATTATTTGTCATCTTTAATGTATCTATATTGTGTTTGAGATAATCATCAGAATTTATTTTAGTTAAAAAAATGACAAGTGTTTAAAAAATTGGGAGATAATTTTTAATTTCTTTTTAACTTTTCAATACTTATATATTTGCTATATTGTCATGATTTTTCTACTAAATATTCCCATCTGAAGTAAGACATATGTAAAAAAATAAAAATAAAAAGATACTATAAGATTTTTTTTTTTTTTTTTGTAAAAATCGATTTGCTCATACTATTATAAACAAATAAAATGATTTGTAAAACTAATAATTATTAGTAAAATGAATATTGAAAATAAATATGAAAAACTGTGTATAAGTAACATGGTGATTTGTAAATACACTCTCCTATGTTGCTTGATGTGCACTTAATCCCCTTAATTTTAAAATTGTGTGCTTACATTCTTAAATCTTTCACAAATGCGTATTCTAACTGCCCTGGAGTCTTTATGCATAGCTTTAAAACATTTGGGGGTGTGCACAATTTCAAGGATAAAGGGTAAGGTGAACATGAAGCAAATATAAGGAGATGTATTTGCAATCTCTTAACTAAATAAATCAAATGATGGACAAATAAAATTTTGACCTTATTATAAAATTTATTAGGTGTTAAATTTTAAGTATACATTTATACGTTTTAATATTTTTTGTTAACTTTTAATTTTTATTATCTAAGAATATGTTCTTTTACGAAATTTAAATTACAGATTTACATTAATTGAAATTCAAACCAATTCATACTAAACTAAGACAATATTAACTTACTTTCTTTTAAAGAAGTGGTTAATTCGATAATTTTATATGTTATAAGACAAACTATTCTTTTTTTATTTAAATAATATATGTAAATGTTTGTGGATGCCCTGTATTATAATTAGGGACGGATTTAGGGGGAGGGGGGCAGTAGGGCCCCGACCTCCAGAGTTGGAAAATTTTTGTTTTCTGGAATTTTTTTTAAAAAATTGATATATTATTTGTATATTACAAAAAGCAAACAATGACATAAAAGTAACTATAATCTAGCAGTTAAGTAAATGGTTTTGTATCCATAAGATCAAGAGTTCAAATTTATAGTTTTTCATTTTTTTAAATAAAAAATTCATGGTAGTTTCGATTCTGGTCACTAGCACAGGAGACCATAGCTATTATCCACCATATTACCTTTGCCTATAGCAAGAATCGATCCCATGATCATCGGAGGTAATGGGCCGAAGTCTTACTAGCCAAGCCAACATCTGCTGGTATTCAAACAATTCTTTTTCAACATGGATTTATCACCTATTACTCTCTCCCTCTTTCCTTTTTTTTGATTAACTTTTTTCTTTCGTAATAACTAATAGAATTAATTCATTATTTTTGTGTACCATAAATAATAATTATATTGTCTATAGTACAAATATTTTGACTTTATCTCATAAATTACTACTAAATAAAATTAATTATATAATTTGAGGTTTCATATATAAGCTCTATAATTTTTAATTAGTAATTGATTTTCTAGTAATATATATCTTTTATAAAATATACTAACAGTCTATTCACTTGACATGAATGGCTATTCATTCCTTCCTCGTTTGACGTAAATTTGATATTACGGTATTCACTTGAAAGGAATGACAATTCATAATGAATTGTTATTTTTAAAATGATGAATAGCAATCCATGTCTCCATTCCATGAATAGTCATTTTTATTTTTCAATTTTATCATAAATACCTTTGTCTTGAAAATAACACCTATACAATTATCTTTTTTTTTTGTAAAAAAAATACAGAGGGCATTATACATATTTTATATTTTACTATAATAATTACTTGTTTTACTTTTTACACCAAGTGAACATTGTAATAGTTATTATAACTCTAATATATTCCCATTTGAATTAGAATTTCATTCCTCCCTTATTCCATTGAGCGTGGTGAACAAGCCATAAATATCTTTAATTATTTTTTAAATGAATTTTTTATATTCACAAAGTTCTAAAATATCATAGTAAAATCTAGACATCAGCACGGGGCGGTTCCGAACCGGGAACCGCCCCGAACCGTCACCGGCGGTTCCGGACCCGGGAACCGCCCCGTGGGTGACGGTTCCGAACCGTTGGAGGACCCGCCGGAACCGGCGGGTCCAAACGGTTCGGCGTGGTGGAACCATCGGTTCTAGGGTCTGGAACCGTTATTCCGGAACCGGAACCGGCAGTTCCAACCCGGAGAAAAAAAAAAAAAAAGGAAAAAGGCAAAATGGGGAGCGTGCGGCACATTTGAAATTTGGGGGGGAGCCTTGCAGGACTTAGGATTAGCGGGTAGAGGGGGGCAGGGGGCAGGGGCAGGGGCCGGGGGGGGGGGGGGTTAGGGGCATTTGAGGGAAAAATTAAAAAAAAAAAAATACGGCGCATTTGAAATTTGTTTTTTGTTGATTTTATGATTTTTGTTTTCTTTATTTTTTTCCAAAAATTAAAAAAAAAAAAAACGGTTCACGTGGAACCGGAACCGGAACCGCCAGAACCGGCGGTTCCTTGGAACCGTGAACCGCCCCGGCTCTCGCGGTTCCGGTTCCGGTTCCACGAAATGTGGAACCGTGAACCGGCGGTTCCGGTTCGGGTCCGAACCGTGCCGACCTCTAGTAAAATCATTAACAAAAATTATATATATATGAGATATGATATAATTATAATAGCGAGTAGATTATATTGATAATTCTACCGTTAACTTGACTAAAGTTTCCCCCCAGTCGTATCTGTGGCCGTCCTGATTATAATTAGCCATGTTTCATTGCAATTCATACTAAACTAAGACATTGTTAACTTAAATTTATTTTTTAAAATGATTAATTCGATTAATTTCATATGTTATAAGAAAAGCTCCTCATTTTTATTTAAATAATATATAATATATAAGAGTTTGTAGATGTTATGCATTATAATTTAAAAAAAAAAAGCTTAAATTTAATTGTTAGCAGTTTATTGATGTGTTTCACAAAATGATAATGAAGGAGAAGCTTCCTGGTTCCTCCTAATCCGTCGTGCCCTTTGGATTTATTTATCTTTTCTTTTTTTTTTTTCTTTTCTTCCCGGAAATGTCCTTAAAATTTAATTGCGGCGAAGTGTCAAAAGTTTGGTTTGGAATTTGTACTTCATCCAACAAAGCAAAATTAAATTCCCATTACTGTCGATATCAAAGTTATCAAGCGGGGGTTATGTATGGGGCTCTATTTTTTTTTTTTTTTTAAAGAAATCTAATTGAAAATGAGATCTGAAAGTAACGTTTAGTGGCAAAAATAAAAATTTAATAACTCATCATATTGATATAACTGTTACAGATAATTATAAATATTTTTATCCTATGTATAAAAAATTCATTTTCATATTTAAATAAATCCATTTTTTATTTGAATACATGCATGAAAAATCCAAATACCCCTTCAAATTATAAGTCACTGTATTCATATCCCTTTCAACTTTTACTGACATTCAGTACACAGAATTAAGTAGAATGGAATGAATACTAAAAAAAAATCATTCTCGGTCAATCAATTCATCTATTGAAAAAATACTCATAATAAATGTGTATAATAAATATAAAAAATAAAAATATAATTATAGTAATTAACTTTAATGAGTATAAAATCTCATAAATTGTAATTCTAACTTTTAAAAGTATATTCAAACATGTAAATAAATTCGAAATTCGAAATTCGAAATTCGAAATTACCATTTATCCTATTTGTGGTCTTATGTATTAAATGTAACATTAGTGACTACAAATAATTATATTAAATTTGGATAAATTATTTAAAAATAACTTAGCAAATGTTGTAAATAACCTTTGAACTTTTATTATAGTGCAAAAATATCTCATAAACATAACAACATATAATTTAATACCTTTTTTTTTTTTCTTTTTACGTCATTATATCTTTTAATCGAAATGATAAATATCTATCTCGTTGTCGATTTATCTAAACCCAAAAGATCATTCGTATCATTTAAAAGTTATCATATATACGGATAAGATTTAGGAATTATTTATAGTTTATTATTTTTTAATTACTGTATTGTAATCTATGCAGCATATGATTAAAAAAATTAAAAAAAAATAATCCATCTATAAGTGTCCATTCGTGGCGATGAAATTTAAACCCAATTTCATAAATTCTTAAAACACCATCATTGGTTACAACTCCATCTCGTTGCTTTTAGCCGTTGTCATTGTTTCTCTTCACCTAATATTGGAAAAATAAAAAAAATTATAATAATATTACTTTTTTGACCATCAATAATAATAATATTACTATGCCGGCAAATGGTCGTCATCCACATTGATTCAATATTTAATCAATTAATTTATTTGCTTAACAGCATATATCATACTCAAATAATGTTTATATATATTGATCTCCTTTTAACCCCATCTCTCTCCCTTAAAAGCAAGACTTTTTAGGATTGCAGAGATTAACAATACAACCTTAACCTTGCCACTCTCTGTCTCTTTCCATGTCAACGCAGATCGCAAAATTCTATAAATCCTAACCTGAGTCATCGTCAAAAAGAATTTCGATTTAGGAGAAAGTTGAAACAAACCCACGAAGGCACGGACTGGTGGTGCCCGCGGTTTTCGCGTTATACGTGGGATGTTGTCCGTGGTAGTTTATTGTGTTGTGGTCGTAGGGGTGGTTTATTTGTTTTTTCGTAAAGGGGAAGCAGTAAGCAAGTGTCGGAGATGGTTGGTCGACTGTTTGGATTTTTATCTGGAGTGGTACCAGACGTTTAGAATCCCCGAATTCCGGGACTACAATGTGATAGATAAGAATAAATTGTATACGAGAGTATGGACGTATCTCAACTCTCTTCCATCCTTGGAGAACTGCGATTCCACCAATCTCTTCCTTTCGGAGCCGAATGGGAAGATCGTCTTACGACTCCATCCGAACCAGATCATTCAGGATGATTCCTAGGAGCCAGGCTGTGGTGGACTCTTAAGGAGGACGAGAACAGCAGTAACAGGAACAGAACTCTTGTTCTGAGAATCCGAAAAGCGGATAAACGAAGGATTCTCGATCCTTATTTCAAGCACATACGGGCTGTTTCCGAGGAGGTCGATCAGAAGAGGCGGCCGGAGCAGAAACTGTACGTGAATTTGGATAGCAAGGAAGGATGCAAATGGAGATGGAGATCGTTCCCTTTCAATCACCCTTCGACGTTCGATACCCTGGCGATGGAATCCGACCTCAAGGACAAGGTCAAAGCCGATCTCTCCTCCTTCCTCAAGGGGAAGAACTATTACCACCGCCTCGGGAGGGCTTGGCGGAGGAGCTTCCTCCTGTACGGCCCTCCCGGGACGGGGAAATCGAGCTTCGTTGCTGCCATGGCCAATTTCTTATGCTACGACGTGTACGACATCGATCTTTCCAGGATTTCCGATTGCAGCGACCTGAAGATGCTTCTGGTGGAGACGACCGCGAAGTCGGTGATCGTGATGGAGGATTTCGATCGGTTCCTGATGGAAAGATCGAAATCCGGAGGGGTTTCCGGGGTTTTGAATTTCATGGATGGGATATTGAGTTCGTGTTGCGGGGACGAGAGGATCATGGTGTTTACGATGCTCACGAAGGACGGGATAGACCCGTCCCTGCTTAGACCGGGGCGGATCGATGTTCATATCCATTTCCCAGTTTGCGATTTTTCCGGGTTTAAGAACTTGGCTATCAACTACTTAGGGCTGAGGGAACATAAGCTGTTCCCTCAGGTCGAGGAGATGTTTCACAAGGGGGCGAGCTTGAGCCCCGCAGAAATCGGGGAGCTGATGATCGCGAACCGGAATTCCCCCAGTAGAGCGCTTAAGTCGGTCATCACCGCGTTGCAGACGGAAGGAGAGGGAAGGAGGCGGTCGTCTTTGGTATCGAGATCGGCGGCAGCATCGGAGGAAGTTGAATCGAGTCCTACGTTTCTCAAAGACAGCAGTCATGTGAAAGATATTCGGAGATTGTACAGCCTCCTGCGGCCTAAGCGGAACAGCAGCAACAGCAGCAGAGTGTATCAATCGTTGGATCCCGCGGATTGAGCTCTGGCTTTTAGCATTTAGTGGTGGTAGATATTATTCAAATTTTCCAAAAAGATTAAAGGATTTTGCATATGATGTGAATCTGATTACAATGTCATTTTGATAATTAATGATTAGCAGCAGAATTTCCTTTTGGAATAGGTACATGATCAAACTGCTTTGCAATTCAATAGCAATTGCCCAATCACATTCTTGGATAAATCGAAAATGATGTGAATGCAAATTTACAAACCGTGTTATAAAGTTTCAGGGGATGAATTTGTCAGTGTTTGTTAATGAAACCTATTGCAATAGGTACGTTTGCGCTATTTTGGGTTGGTTGGGCTGGCTTGGGCTGGGTGGGTTGGGTTGGGTTGGTGTGCAGTTTTCCTTATTGTGTAGTTGAGACGAACCTTGTACTTGTTTCCAGAGTTCACGTTGGACTGACAAGTGGATGTGATTCTAGGACTCCCATAAATTGTGGCTTGCAGGCATCTGTCTATGTTTTCCAAAGAGATGATTACTAGATTGAAGATTCCATTGACTTTTTAATTTGGGAAAACAAGGTGCAATCCATTGGTTTATAATTCATTATAGGTTTCATATAATCTATATGTTTTATATAATTTTTAGAAAAAAATTTATTATTATCATATAATAATTCTTTCATGGTCATTATATTTTCTTCTTTAAAATTTATATATTATAGGATTTAAAATCCAATTAACATTTTAGTGGGTCTAGATTTCTTGGTCTTTGATTGGGTAAATGCTTATTTATAATTGGTAAATGTCATTCAATACCTAAATTTTATTTGTTTTATGCAATTAACTATTTAAAGTTTTTTTTTTTTCATTATAATGGTGGGAATGGAAGATTTGATCCCGGTACCTTTTACTTGAAAAACTAAGGGAATTTGGTACCTTTCATTTAAAAGACAGACAGACAGACAGACAGACGTCTCTAGGCTAAAAAGCAATTGACAACTATTTAAAGTTTACAATATTAATTTATTATATACTCCCTTTTTTGAATTTATTATAGTACATATTTGAGGTAATTAATTGTAAAATTAAGTAAAGTTTAAGTAACTAATATCAAAATTTGGCAAGATTGTTAATGACAAAAATTGAAAAAAAGTTTAGGCATTAAATAAACACTTTTAATAGTAAAAATAAGCAAAATTCAAGTGCTAAGCGTAGTTTACTAACTAAAGAGAAATAGAAGATTTAGTATGAAATGTATCCTACCTAGTAATGCAATTACGTCTTTTCCTTAAGAATGGAGTTATGCAAACGAGGCAGGTCATATGGGTTTAAGTCGCACAAAAAAAAAATGTAGGTTGGGCAAAAATTTCAACCTACTTTACTATGAGTCATTTTGATTCGCCCTACATAACTTGCAAGCTAAAGCAAGCCCACCCACTTGCGGGTTGGGTTGGTTCACAAACTTGCATAAGTTTTTTTTTTAAATAAGCAAGCCCATGAAAGTTAAAAAAAAAAAAATTAGTAATAGTAAATAACTATATGTAAATATGCATTGAAAGAATTAACAAAATTAAAAGAATAAGAATGTAAACCTCAATGTTAAATATTAACTTTTTATCCTAATTTTATGTGTATTTTATAATTTTTATTCTTTATCCATTTTTTATCTCATATATAAAATTTTTAAAATTGATTAAAAAAAGTATTTATTTTTAGTGTAATTATATTGTAATGTTAAAAGTTTGCAATATATATATATATCAAATTAGCAGGTTGGCGAACCAAAGAGGCCAGCTACTAACTCATAGCTAAACGGGATAACGTGGGTTGGTCCTCTTTCACACTTATGTAAGGACCAAGTTATTTGATAAAATTACATAATTATATTTGGATTATCGATGTTAGTTTATAGTAAAATAGTAATTTCATTAATTTGTGCTTCAAGGTTTTATTGATGACTCTAATTAATGCAAAGACTGCAACATATTGACTGTCTTATTGATTTAGGTCGGAAATAATTACGTGTGCCCAATGAGTGCATGTGCATATAGGTAATTTATATAAATTTATATCAATGGCTTTCGTAATTAATGGAAAATAAAATTTTCATGACCCCTACTACTTTCCTAACTATGGAATTATTAAATCAAAAAGCAATAATATATTAATACCTAGAAAATTATATGTTTCCATTCCTTTTTGACAACACATGTAAAGTTTTTAGTAATTCTAATTCATATAGATAGTAATTATTATTGCATCCTTAAAACACTTAATATAATAGTTTTTGTAATTATTTTAATGATTAAACAATAACGGGACTATAGATATTGCATGATACTTGGTATTTATAGTTTTTTTTTAATTTTTTTTATCTAAAGTAATTTGTGCCATTCGAATGAGGAATTCTTACAAAACATTCAATACCATTTTGGTTGGTTTCAGACTTAGCCTTTTGTTTGAAATGAGGGATTTAAAAGGATTCAGATTCTATGGATGGAAAGTTAGATTAGTGGTTTTTAACGTCTGGAAAGTGGAAAGATTAAGAGATAGAAAGTAATACAGTGATCATGATATGGAACTCCAAATTGGAATCGCTATGAAGAGAAAATAATCTTAAATTCTTAATCACGAAGTTAAGCACTGAGATATGTTACTTGTCCATCAAAATTTACCTACATTTTTCCCCTCCAATGTCTTTTTATAATTTCTTTGCCATTCTTTCTCATTATTTCGACTTAATCTCATTTGTATTGACTGTGGTCAACACAAAAAATTGGTAGATTAATTATTGCAATGCTTTGTAATTGGTAGAATTGAATTTCTTCAATGGGTTTGAATATAGAAAATTACTTAAAATAAAACAGGAACAAGTAATAATAAAATCAATATAGTGGAAACAAAATAAAGAAAGGATCTTAGTCAATAATGACTCGATCTTTACAAGTGTTTATGCTCATAGGATAGTGATAATAAAGATTACAAGTACGAAGAATATCTATGGTCTCATGTGACTGGATCACCATCTATGATATTATTATTAAATTGATTATAAAAAATTAGTATAATGGGACCGGTTGAGATATATTTGAGTCATTAAATTTTGTAATGGGACCGGTCCAATCATAATTACCATAGGACCACGTCGATGAGACCATTCAATTAATCATTTGATTATTAAAGATAAATATAGTAATTGATACATTAGTATTCTATTGTTTCTCCTTAACTTGATACAACCATGTGTATATAGAGTAAACCAGACAAGTAAGATCAATATTTTGATTTTGCTCTATCAAAGATTCCTTTGATGAAGATAAAACATTAAACTATTAAATAACTCCATTTCAATCAAGTGCTCATACATTTTAAAGTTCGTAAAAATGATATTGGTAATTTACAGAGTTTTCTCTAACAAGCAAATACAAGTTATGAAAAATTATACATCCCATCTCCCTCTTCTTGTAGCCTCATTAAAAGACAAGTTATAATGTGAGGCAATTAAGAAGTACATAGAAGTTCCAAGCAAATAAGAAGAGCTGTATGTTGCTTAAGTGCTTAATGCCCCAGAAGGATACAAGTGTTGTCCAAACACTAGAAAATACACATTAGTTTATGCATTACTTTACTACACACATACTATGTAAGTGTTTTTACAATCTAGTATCAACCATCTGTATTATTGGTGTATCTCTTGAGTATTTAAAGTGAGTATAGCTCAAGTGATCTCCACGCACTAGTTATGCATAACACCAATCTTATACATCCTATTCATAGAACTAAACATACATATACTGATTATAGCATCCATCATCCCAATTCAGTTACTAAGGCTATTTTAGTACATGCTACAAGAATCATTGACTAAAAAGTCATAACTCAGGTATAAAACCAATGAACGAATTCATCAAAATTCGAAACTTGGTCCCAACACAATTCTCCAAGCAACTTTACAACAAATGATTAAGCAAATGCAAAATTTCATAGAATCAAAGTTAACTTGTTACACAAAAAACTCATTTATCTTATGTAAAAATATCCTAAGCTTGATTAGAAGAAATGGAGTCATGTAAAATACACAAGACCAACTAACAACTAAATATCACAAAGTCACAGAGAATCAAACAATCAACGATCACATAGTCAAGCACTTGTCAAAAGCTTATCAACATGTCATGATCATTAAAAAGAGGGAAGAAAAGTAATTACACTCTTTAAAACATAAAGAAACAACAAAGAAAAGTTGTATAATGTGATACCCCACAGATATAGATCGTGGAACTCTAATCACAGATGCGCCTTTTCGGTGTAATGGCTTGAAGTTTATCAGAACTCTGAAGTTAAGCGTGCTCTGGGTAAAGCAATCCCAAGATAGGTGACCTCTTGGGAAGCATCGGCACTAAAAAGATAAAATCGTGTGGTGTGTGGCCAAAGCGGAAATACCTCGGTCAGTAGAGTTCCAAGTAATTACACAGTGCCTCTGGTGTCCTGATTGTGCATGAGGGTGCACTAGGAGAGCCAGTATACCTGACATTACAATCCCTGCCCAAGGTGGCCTGAAAGCCTAGGGGCACCCTTCTACTACAGTGGAGCTGGGGTGGCAGATCGTGACAAATGGTATCAGAGCAGTTCACTGGTCAGAAGTAAATGAGTGTGTCATCACCTGGTATGTTTTTGGACTTCTGTAACGAAACTAATAAGGACATCGGTTCTATAAGTGGAGGAGCATGTGATACCCCTCAAATATAGATCGTAAAACTTTAATCACAGATGCACCTTTTCGGTGTAATGGCTTGAAGTTTATCAGAACTCCAAAGTTAAGCATGCTTTGGGCAGAGCAATCCCAAGATGGGTGACCTCCTGGGAAGCACCGGCATCAAAAGGATAAAAACCATGTGGCGTGTGGTCAAAGCGGACAATACCTCGGTGGGTAGAATTCCAAGCTGTTACACAATGTCCTGGTGTCTTGATTGTGGTGCGTTGAGAGAACTAGTGTATCTGGCATTACGATCGCTGCCCAGGGTAGCCTGAGAGCCTAGAGGCGCCCCTTCGCTGCTGTGGAGCTTGAGGTGGCAGGTCATGACAAATAAGCTACAGTTTTTATATCATCTAGATACTTTAAATTTAGGTAAGCTATTCCAATGGCGTGTGCAACACTATTAATCTTATAGTATTTTAGGCGTATCATTTGAACAATTTTATTTGGATACTCAAATACCATGCTTTAAATTTGTAAGAAAGGGCTTTAAATTTGTAAGAAAGTACTTTAAGTTTGTCGAGAAGGAGCAATGAATAGCCATAAAAAAGAACTCATACTAAAAGCATTACAAGCCAATTTAGATACGATTCAAATATTAGAAGAGTTATAATTTTATACCAAGCCACAATAATTAAGAAAATCCAAAATCACATTAACATTCTCCATATAAGCACAAATCAACTAAATCAATCAAGGTAGCAAATTCATATTAAACATATCAAGTATTCTTTAAATCAATATAAACACATTGCAATTAACAAATAACACCAATCAAATACAAAACTAGCTAAACAATTATATGATCTAAAAATTACATGTTTAGTTGAGAAATAATCATCATATCAATTTCAACATCCTCCAATGTCGTGTTTTGTATGTGGGAAAAAATTCACCGAGTTATATTTCCATTCCTATGTTTGGATGTACTTTTAAAAGTCGTAATCGTGATTTCTGGGAATCAACGATTCCAACTATGAGGGGCAATTCGATTTCGCCCTTGAGAAGGCATGTTGCACAAGTTGATTTTACTAGTAGAAGTTAGCTTCTTGTGAACACATAAAAAGTAGTTAGAGGTGCCCAGGGGGTTGCTTAGTGCAACTACTCCAATGCTTAAGTTAATCCGTAGGTTTTCCCTTGAAGATGTGTGAAATGAATATTCACTTAAGCTAAAAAAGTCTCGCTTTCCCTTGGGAGGGAAGGACTATTTATAATTCATGATCATACTAAAATGGGGTCCATCGTATCTTTTCTATTAGGGCAAATCTTCACTTGATTGTTGACGTAGCACTCGAGATAATATGGTACTCGAGCAGAGAATTTATGACTGCATGGAGTGTCACTAGGCCAGTGATGTTCTCTCCTGGTCCCGAGGAGGGGCGCAAGTATTATGAGGCTATTGGATCGAGGTGAGTTCATGGTGATCACTTGTTAATGAGCTCAATCTTGCGAAGGTAGCTTGGTGCAAGCTCAAGGGATTTTCTTTGAGGTGGAGCTCAATGAGAGAGGTCATTCGCCGATCTCGTTAGTTGGCGATATGAGTGGCACCTCAGGTTCCCTCACAAGGCTAGAACCCAAGGAGTCATTTGATGTGAGCTCTTCTTGAGCTAGTGAGGCAAGTGATTTCCTAGGCCTTAGGCCCTATGTGTAGCGGTAGTGGACTAAGCGGGTTGTGACCTATATTCCGCTATCAACAAGGTGGAATCACAATTCCGTTCCTTCCCTGTAAATAATTACTATTACAAATAACTTTTTATCACTTAAACATTTATTATTGTCACGTCTCAATGGGTATCCTAAACGTGTCAATCCGTTGTACACAATATTAAAGCCTAGGAATAGCTTCCTTAATCACGCAAAGGCTTTCAGATCATACACAAGGCATACAACACATTAGAGGAATGCATCGGGGTAATGCAATTTACTTTGATAATAATTGAATAACAAGGTAAGAAAATACTTAACATAAAACATAAGCAAGGTCAATTACAATTCTTAGGAGTGTACCCCCGCTAATGTTTTTAGAACTATACAAATATACTTCCTAGAAATCTCCAAATATTAACATATCATATATAACTCATAAAGAAATTACATGAAGGTAAATCCATCCTATGGTTCCATTTCTTCCACAAAAGTTTAAAGATTCACCAACGATTTTCTTAATATCCCGATCCTTGATAGTAACTACAAACATACATGTTTCAATAAAAGCCTATGAGAGTGTAAGTTTACAACGAGCTTAGTGAGTTATTCTTTTTCACTTGTACCGTGATTTCAAACAAGTTCATTAATTTTCACGCATATGCTATGCATGCTATACAACAATCACATGATTACATAAATATATATGGTTATCTGGAAACCATATATAGAACTGATTTACCCCTCCGTATCGAAGGTTAGGGAATTTAGGTACGAAAATTCTTGACATCTTCATTGCTCGTCCCGAGCACTTTGTTCTGAGCGATCGATTGACACGACTCATCCTTAGGATGTATTCCCGATGCCTTAGTTCTCTAAGAATGAGCTTGACCTCTAGCCCTTCCAATTCCTTGCGTAAAGTAACAGTCCTTATGATGTGGCTCGATGGATGCAATGTGTGTCCATTTATTTTATATAAAAGCCGAGTAAATTATGGTAAAATTAAAGGTGATCAAACAATTATCATAAATACATAGGCAACATGTAATATTAACAATATAATTAAACAATCATGTATGGATTCCGATATGCTTAGCATCCATTATCACACATACATAAAAGACATAAACATATAAACCCATACCCATACATATCCATTTTATAATGTACCTATAGATCTAGTGCAATTATCTATAAGCACGAGCAAGGTAACGAAATTAGGATGGAAAATTCACTCATCCATATCGCAATCTTCTTAGTCGTAGTAATCATGAGGAAGAAAAATCCCGTATTCTTCATCACTTAGACAAAAGAAATACCGAGGAGGAGTATTTCATAGAAGTTCTACTCAAACTTTCTAATTCTAACTTATTATTTTCATTAAAATTCGGATTATGTGAATGCTCGATTTAAAATGACCACAACTTGCTCATTTTGACTCAGAATTTCACATATTAGATGTTGTTTTCTATCTACTTAAAGAGATTTATCTATTTCTAAGGTTATCTTTAATATTTGAAGTCATTTGGGTTTGAAAACGGGTTGGTACAGCTCTAGCACAAAAATTTCAACATCAATTTATAATTTTTTTCCAATTTTATTTCATGCAAAATTCTGTAGCAGACACATGAATATTTATACAATTGGAAAATCCTTTTAATATATACATAGACTCATATTATATGCATGACTCTAGTGATGTTGTCTTAGAAATAAATTTGAGAATAATTTTTATGAAAGATAGAGTTTAGGGAAGCGTCATTCTTTGACTTGCGATTTAAGTTGCTATTTTGTAAATATGTGATTTGATTAACAAGAAAAATCATAATTCAATATATGTATTTTTTGAAGGTTTTATATTTATTCACAAATTCTTGGTTAACAATTTATTTTATATAACATGGTTTTGTGACAAAAACTCAAGTTTAGTTTCTTTAAAATAATTTCTTAAGTTTTATTATTTCAACAAAATTCCAATTCTTAAATTTATAAACGTGAAACTCAATTAAAGAAATTCATATTTCCATTTTTAGTTTGAGTTCATGAATATTTTATTTTTACACTGAATTTCTTTTAACTAATTATTTTAAAATATGAATCTTTATGTGGTTGTAAGAAAAATCAACCTAAGTTATTTAAAAACGTTTTAAGTTTTGGCTTTTCAGGAAAATTAAACAAATAGCTTGTTTAGATTCTTATTCTCATAATAACTTTTTCTAAATCCATAATTATTCAATACATGAACCATTGTTGGAAAAATCCTATTATTTGTATTTCTTTAATTTCATAAAAGAAAATAGATTTTTATTTCATAAAACTTAGTTCCTTAAGTTGCATACCGATTTATTCTTAAGTGGATTTTTAGTGAGTTGATTTTAAACTTGACTTAGAAAAGTTGTTCGGTTCTTAGTGTTTGTTAAAGTGTTGATGATAATCTTATAATAAATTTTTAAGAAAAATCTATATAACAAAGAATTATCAACCATAAGGTTTTAAATAATAATTTTATTTTGGTAGTTTAAAAAGAGAGTAAAGAATTAAAAAGTCTTGTATAATAACAACACTAAGATCCATGATAAACTTGTTTAAAATTTTTGAAAAAGCATTTTGTTGGAACAAATATTCTAAATTTTAATAGAACTTTTAAATGATAAAATTAAATTTTTATAGTAAGCTTAACTTATTTTCTTTATCAAAGAAAGAACTTCTCTTATTTTTATTAAGAAGATAACAACAACATGATTATGTATGAACATGAGTTCATAATTAAGTAACATGGCAAAAATAATTAATATGAGAAAATGAAAGATATAGGAATGAAATAAGCACATAATAAAAGTCAAGTATTGGGAAGTCTTAACTTGTATCAAGACTTCCCGGACTTAGACATTGGCAAGTCTTATAAGAAAATAAGAAAACAAATAAGAAAATCATGGGAGTCTTAGAATTATTTCAAGGCTCCCTGGATTTAGATTATAGATAAGTTCAAAAAGAAAGAAGAAAAATTGTTTTAATTTGATGAGAACAAGTCTAAGACTAGAAAGACCAGTATTAATATAATAGCATGAAATAAATAAAGAAATTGCATGAGCATAAATAAAGGTTACATTAGTGAGCTTATATGCTCTAAGAAATATATATACATAAATATACTTAATAACATATAGAAGTTCAGATTAGAAGCAATAAATAGAGCATAATATGGTATCGACATAACAATAAAATTTTTGCATGAACAAGAACAAGAACAAAATATAACATATTGTTGCTTCCATAACACCATGAGTTTAGAAAGCATACACTATAGTCATGTTAAATTGCATGACATGAAGATGAGTGTAGGAATCTTTACCTAAAACTATTTGTTGGTTAAAGAATAAATGAAGTTTTTAAAGTAATATGTGAATGGGTATGGAAAGAAGAGAGAGTTTGAGAAAGGAATTTTAGAGAGGAAAATTAAAGAGAAAAGTTGAGAAATGATTTTGGTAGAGATTTATTATGGTAAAAGAAAAATGTGTAAGAAGTGAAGGAGGGAAGGGATGGATATTTATGGATAAAGTTGGAGAGAAATTATAGTTAATTAAATAAATAAAAAAGAAAAGAAAATTGATGGCATAAAGAAGAAGAGTAATTAAAAATCAATTTTAGAATAAAAGTGTAAGAGAAGTTAAGTAAAAAGTAATATTGGACAAGTAAATATAAAAATAGGTATATAGGTTGTAAGAAGTAGGTAGTAAGGAAAAATACAAAAAGATGAATAGCAGTGAATAGTAGAAATAGTACAATGAATAGTAGACTAGACAAATAAAATATCGGTAGTAATAAAAATATGCGTAAACGAACTATATCAGATATTTTTAAATTCTAAAAAATTCTAAAACTGATATTTTTTGATCCTGATATTATTACGAGTCTAACGATATTGTTAGAACATTTTTACCTTTTGATGCACCAAGACACGGTTTTTGAAATATGTTCTTGTTCGGGTCCGAAATAAACTAAATTTCAACAAATCTGATATTTTTAAGCTTTACTATATTGTTACGGACTATAACCCATTATCAACTTAATTTTATTGTTTAAGGGTTTAGAGCGTGAGATTGCCGGATCTAAATTCACTAGAATTTGTTATTGCTCTAGGTTGACTTTAGGGTTTCAGTTTGACTTCCAGCTTTTTGATTTATTCGTAAGATCATAAAATTTTGGAGTTTTTGGCAATGTTATATTTTTTTATTCAAAATTTATGTTTTAATTTATTTATTTAATAATTTTCAGTTCTTGGATTATTTAACCGAGTCTAGGGTTATGAGTTGACTATGTTTGACTTTTGGTGGTAATTAAAAATTTTTATTCTGAAATTCACCGATGGGTTTAAGGTTTTAGTATTTTACCATTGAGTGTTATTTGGATATATCGTCTTGTAGGGATCGGATAGATGATTTGGTTGGCATACGGAAGTTGAATCGAACGGTTGTTGGATTTTCCGTTTTGTTTTGAGGGTTATCTTTTTCTCAAGGTTAAGAATTTTCGTATTTGATCTTATTTAGAATTCGGTTTTAACTTAGGTTGGTTCTCAAGGTCTTTATTTTGACATTAACTCTAGGATTAATTTATAAGAATTATGAAAAATTTTGGGATTTACAATTATTCACATTAACTAATGAGATCTTTTTGACCAATATCATATCAATTACATTCCGTTTCATAATGCATCTGGACAAAGGAATTGATTTATCATTCCACTTCGCATTTCATTCCATGCCTCTAATTCTAATTCATTTCATTCCAAATGATTTTTGCGTACCAAAAGTGACATAGTAGATTAAGTTCACTAAAATAAAATGATCATCATATCTAGTAACTTTAGGTCCATTCGATTACAAGGTAGTTCTCAAGGTTTTAGATGCTAATATATTTTTCCCTCTTAGATTATGTCGATGGTCAATTATGAGCATGTGCTCTATGGGGCTAGTATGACCCATTGCACGTGTGAGTCAGCTCATTGGACCCAAGCTAACCTATTCCGACTCATCTCGAGCCTCTAAGAGTGTTGACTCACCCTTGGCTCGGTAAGCCACTCACTTAAATACCATGTTAAGTGAACCTCAAGCCATATCACTCAGCATAATCCATGCAACTACTGCTGACTTAAGTGGAGGAAACAGTTAGATGTGAATCAGTAGCTTAGCTCCCACGTTCATGATAACCACTCTTAACTCTCCATGTAAATGCCGGAAATTTTCCACTCTAGTATATGATTCTAAAGTAGATTGTATGAATTAGATGATAGATTTAGATTCTAATTAAAGTCTAAGAATAGATCAATATCTAGAATTTGGTTAGATAAAGGATTTAGAATTGGAATAAAGAAATTCTTTAACCCTAGTTGATACCAAAAACGAGATTTCGTGTCTTAAATGAATAATTCAATATATGATTAAAAGAAAATCTAAAATTTAAACCCGAAACCTGATATACCACTAGATTTAAATAGAAAAATATAAATAAAGATATTAAATGATTGTTTTTAATCTCGATAATGATTCGAGATTAGGACAACGAGTAGCAATGAACTTATATTTAGACTTAAACATTAAATTCAAGAATTCCTAGAAAAAATTAAACGCTACTAATAAGATTTCATGTTAGGTGTCAAAACTAAAGATATGTATATAGTTTAGTTTCCGTATTAAGTACAGTACTAAGTAAACGATTAACTATGTTTATAGGCAGAAAATGATAACTTAAAAATGAACCGTTAGGATTATAAATACACACCGAAAACATAAACTGTTGAATAACTCAAAATCTGAACTCCAAATAAATAATCGGATCACGCTATTGTTCTAATTTGAATTTTCTTAAGCTATCGGAGCCTGAAACAAAAATTGACCTAACGAGCTTAAGAAATCTTAATCGTGGGAGATAAAATTATACGAATAAATAACTACGTATATATAAAACTAAAAATTGTATTGTTTGATAATCTAAGTGTTTCGTATAATCTATAAACATATTTTTGTATAAAAACTCCCATTAGCTAATTTGTACCAGTATAACTTGTTAAATTATCTTAAAATTTAACTAAATAATAAACAAATATATATATATGTATTCGTCTGCTGTTTTCGGTGGAAATTGCGTGGGAAAAGAAGGAGCCAAAATTGCTCCAATAATTCATCAAATTTTCAACCAAATCAATCCCAATAACCAACCAAAAGATGACAACTCAACTCCTCATTAATAACCATGAAAGCAACAGATTAAACTTAGCTAAAAGAGAAGAAAATTCGGAGCAATTAGTAGCTGCAAGTGCATTAATGAGGAAACAAACAACTCTTGCTTCCCTCAAACTTTTCCAACGAAACTACTCCTAAAATAGCAATCAAGACGAACTAAAAACAGAGAATAAACAGATCAACACATACAAGTTCAAATCAAAGGAAAAACAATACTAAAAACCCTTGAATACGAGCTCAAAGGTAAGTTGAGGTAATTTGAGTGTTTTTCTTTCGAATCTAAGGATTATAACTGACTTCTAATAATCTTAGGGACGTAATAAACACAATCACAAGCTTCGAATTACATCGGACGAGCTCAAACGAGGTAAAACTTCAAAACCCTAGTTTTATTTCTCTAAGATCGAGACCTAAATATTTATATATGTAAACGTGTTAAGAGTTGTGTTATGTCCTTATATAAGATATATAAACAACTTAGAAATAGTTTGAGCATGTTTTTAACGTAGGAAATTTAACAAAATTGAATCGGACAAAGGAAGAAGACGATGAGCAGTCCAACAATTTCCAAAAGCCGGCAGTGTAATCGCTCAAAGCCGGCGGCTTACATGGATAGGCTAGCGGCGTGGAGACGGCTTACACTGATCTGAGGCTACGTAAAAATAATTTTCACGTAAAAATGAATGTAAGCCGGCTACCTGGAGATTTACGCCGATGGCGTATTGCAGGCGTATATTGAAAGCCGACAGCTTTCAAAGCCGGTGCAACTCCTTTGAAATAATCTTCGAAAACTAAGTTACACCGGTACCTGGGTTTGAAGGCCGGCGGTTTTGAGCAGGCGTACAGCTAAAATTCTTCAACGAAAGCTTGTTTTAACAAAAACCGAACATATATAATATATATACATATGCAATACATCTGTTTGGTATATTATATATATTTGATAATATAAGAATTTATAAATAGTTAAATAAATACAAGTATTCAAGCATATTTAGATTAATATCTAATAACTTTTAAAACCCTAAAATTTAAGACAAGTATTTAGTGTTAATAAGAGTTATAAATAGTCAAATATTTGTTCTAAATAGGTAAAATAGGTAAGAACTGAAATTGAAACAAGCTAAATTTTCGAGTAATGAGACTTCTAAAAGTAACAAAATAATTATAGGAGATAAATTAAGAGAAACACGACAATACTAAGGAATAATAAATAAAGATAATTTTCTATATTGAGATCAGTATAGAATAACATAAATGAGTAATAATAAGTATCAAAACCTGATAAATATCGAGTCTAGGACACTAGTCACATATAGGAATTTAATTTTATAATTTATATTGATGAATACTTTATTCATCTTAAATAGGTGACTTTGATACATTAGAGGATCTACCAGCTGACTATTACGACTGAGTCAGTATGAGCAGTGAGTAATTCAGTCATATATGACTGCTTGTGCTTGTAAGTAGTTGAATATGTAATGCAAAGATAATCAAATGAATGTTTATTGAAAGTATGATATGATCTGATTGTATGACTGTTAAGATATCCTTACAAAAGTGATAATGCAATGATTTGATGTGGTGAAGTAGTATAATAATGATTGTGTACAATGTATGGTCAAAGTGAAATTGATTAAGAATTATTGGCTTGGCAAATAATATGATCATGCATTGCACGAATTGCATAACTACATATATATTGGTGTGACAGCCTGCTACGTATTAATATTTTGGATCTCTGTTTATACTTGGTTGTTCTAATGTGTTAGTTCTTCCAAGGTTCTCTTTGGTCTGGCGGTCCTACGGGAACTAAATGGCACCGAAGAATGTCACCTGTAGAATCGCTTTGAAATGATTAATACTTAGAGATTTTCTAAGGGGATTGCAGGAGATGGTCAGTTTAATCAATTATATTCAAAGCGATAACCCTAACACGAGAAATCGTTGATTCTCCTGTGTACTTAATCTCTTCTGGGCAGGTGGGTCATTGAGTACTGATTCTTCAACCCTTAAAAATAGGGCGTAAATCTTTTTCCTGTTTGGATTCTAGATCATCCAAGCTTGTATCTATACATATGGTTGAGTGCTTGCATTGCATATGATTTGCTAATAAATTGTGTGATGTATGGTATGTCTGGTTATTCACTGAGCCGTGGTTTCGCTCATACTCCAACAGTCTTTTCAGGTTTACGTTACGACCCTGGTTAGTCACTTTCAGGAGTATGGCTCCGGTAAGAGCTTAGGAGCTGGAAGTCTACAGTTATATTTTAGTTTAATGGTTATGTACTATTAGAATAGATTATTTAGTTGTGTACTTCAGAAAAACTATATGGTTTGTAATAGTTCTGTAATGTTTATTCACTAAGTTACTTTTTTCATATATTTGTTATTTCTTATCAAGCAACTAAAAATATCCTGTTGTTTTGAAAACCTGTTATTCTCTGAAGGTAATCTAGTGATAGTATTCAAGTGTGACTTGTTTACTACTACTAGGGTACTCTCGGGGCGTGACACTCCACTACTCCGTGATCACGAGATGTGCTCAATTGACAAGAGCCAACCTCCTATAAATAAATGATAAGGGCACACTATACTTATATTTTATTAAGCGAATTATGATTAGTTATTATTGATTTTATAGAAATTATAAGGAAATATTACTTATTTATGTTTATTGTGATTTACACTGCTGGCCTTCGACGACATGATTTAGGTCGGCCTACAATTTAAACTTGTAATGTATGCCACCGGCCTTGAGCTCACCAACAATCTACACCTATAATATGCGTTGCCACCCTATAATCAGGCGGAAGCCCTCCTTCATATATCCTAAAATTAACCTTGTGTTGACGATTAAGGCATCATTTAGGCTATTTTGGAGAGAAAAGGAAATAGAGAAAATACACAGTAGCTTAGTTCTTTTTTTTTTTTTTTTGTTAGCTTTTTCTTTTATTTTCTTGAGGATTCCACACCAGGATCAAGTGGGCAACATTATTTGTACTTGAATTCAAGGATGGGTTTTAAGTTGATGTTTGGGTTAAAGTAGTTGGTGTTCACTGCTATCTAGTGATTATTGCTTGTGTTTAGTTTGATAGTATGATTTCACCGAGCATATATTTTAAGTTGTACTTGTAATTCATGTAAGGTTAGAATTGTGTTTGAGAAAACCTTTTCTAATCAAATCTTTGTAACATGGATTAAAAATCTCATAGACACATGGTTTTTTATCAATTAGGGTTTAAGGATTTAAAAAGGAATAGTCAATTAGTCACTTTTCTAGAAATAAGAAAAATTGATTAGTTAATCTTGAGTAATTACTCACTTTAAGAATACGGGTTTTTACTTGGTGCTTTCTTGATTGAAAACTTGAACCTACTATCAAGTCAGTTTTACAAACATGATTTTATTGGGTAACATACATTCAATTAATTCTTGAATCTTTAAGCTTTAAACCAAATTCATTCTAAGTGTTAGAATTCCCAAAATCTTAGTTTAGCTATTATTTTTAAAAAGTCTTAAAAATCAAACTAATCGGTTTGTCTAGTTACGATTAGGACTAATATAATCAAGAGCTAGCCCTTATTCCTTGTGGATTCGACCTGATACTTATTGGTTTTTGTTACTATATATGCACTCGGTACATTAGCCGATAAATTTTTGCGCTTTTGAAGAGAGTTTAAAAATAAGTGTATTAGTTTTTAGCACCATTGTCAGGGAGTGATTGGTGTTAATTTTAGTTTTTAGTACTATTGTAGATTATGTATTTTGTTTACAAAATAACAAAATACAAAAAAAAAAAAAATTGCAAAAGTTACAAAAACACATAAATATTTTCAGTTTTCTTTGTGAATAGATATCTAGTCATTGTGTATATCTACTTCTCTTTTTTTTTTTCTTTTTGTAGGTGCTTATAGGTTTAAGACACTTAGTTTAGCAACGAGTTTTTGAGTTAAGGACAAGGCATGGTTGATCAACAAGCACCAACCTTCCCTTACTGTTGTCCTGCAAAGCTTTAAGAAGAGATACATACATTTAAGCAGTATGAATGTGAGCCATTGTCAAGTGCTTAGGGAAGGTACTGCAATTTGATGATGAGATGCCCTTATCATGGGTCACCTAAATGGTCACAATTAAGAATATTCCTCGATAGAATAGGGGCTCATGATAGTGATACAAACCACACTAACCTGTGACAAAACCCGTTTTCAAAATCTAGATTTAAATCTAAGGACCGTTTAAGAACCTGATGGAAACCGTGGCCCATTGCTTATATTGAAGTAAGAACCTTGGTATAAAAGTGAAAATGCCAGGATTGGAGATGAAAATCCGATTGATAAGTTAGGGTGAACGCCATAGGAAATCCCGATAATTCAGGAATAGTTCTTTCCAAAACCAAAGATAATAAACTCTTAAAATATCAATTCATCCAAAAACTATCTTCAAATGTTTACAAAAGATAGATTTATATATAATAAAATAAGGAAACTTAAAAGAAATAACTACAAAGGCTGGCGCCCTAAATTACAAATCAAGTGGCCTAAAAATAAAACATGAAATTGATAAAAATTACTGAAGCAAGAAGGCTAATAACGCTGGCCATGAAGGCCGGTAACCTTTAGTCGGTGTACACACACAATTTTTCAAGACCAACGATTCTAAATCTCTCTTGATGATGCCTTCTGATTCCCATAAGATAGGATAATGATAGAGACAGCTGCTAAGGGGCAGTTAACAAGAATGCTTGTGAAAATGGTGTTTAGAATTATTGAATAACTAATAGGAAGCCAATATATTGATCCATATTTCTCCCCACTAGTAGTGTGTTTGTGGTGTGGTGGATCACATGAGAGCTCTCAATGTCAAAGAGGTAAACTAGAAATGAATCCAAATACCTTAACTCAAGAATGGCCTCGCCATAGTGAAGCTTCAAGAAAGGCTGCAAATTCGGCTACCCTAGCTCCAAAAAAGGAGAAGAACATTGAAGAGATTTTGAGGGGTTTGGACCAAAAGTGGGAAGAGAAGTTTGAGAAGTAGCACGCTATCATCAAGAGATTGGAGGCTCAACTAGCACATGTAATAGAATTTATGGCAAGCATGTTCCATCTTGCTAAGATGAATAGGGAAGAAGAGAGTCACAATGAAAGGGTAAAGAAAGAACTCCAACCGAGTCTCTGAAACATGAGAAGAAAAAAGAAGAGTTGATGTGTCCAACGAGGAAGAATGGGAAAACACTTCCCCATTGGCCCATGAGGTAGGAGTGAAAAAAGAAAGATTAGCATGGGAAACAGCTATTGAGAACTTGCTAATGACTATTGAAGGGTTTAAGAAACTGGGGAGACAAATTGAAGCTATTGTGGTAAAGGCTTTGACTCCAGTTGACCTAACAAAAGATGGCAATATCAGGTCAAGCAAGCCGATTGAGAAAGAAAATATGCAAGCTTCTACATCAAATCAAATGGAAGAGGTGGTACAACAGGAACATACTCTAATAGTTATTGAGCCCACTATCAAGCCATATGAACCACCAATTCTTTTTCTAGGACGATTAAGAAATAGGAAAGAAGGTGAAGAATATAAGAAATTCCTAGAAGTGTTTAAGAAGCTGGAGGTCAACATCCCTTTAGCTGATGTCCTGGGGCAATTACCTCAATACAAGCGCTTCTTGAAAGAAGTAATGAGTAAGAAAAGAAAGATAAATGGGAGAGATACGGTCATGTTATCTCAAGCGTGCATAAAAGCATTAAAGGATGCACTTCTCCTTAAAATAAATGATCCAGGGGAGTTCACTTTAGATTGTTTTATAGGAGATAGTCAGTCTAAGAATGACTTTTGTGACTTAGGTGTAAGTATCAATTTGTTACCATTCTCAGTGGCAAAGAAGTTAGGATTGACGGATGTAATTTAGAAAATTGAGATTATAATTCAATTGGCTGACTGTTCTCTTAGGAGACCTAAAGGAGTGATTGGGGATGTGTTATTGAAAGTGGATAAGTTCATATTTCTCGTGGACTTTGTGGTGTTGGATATCAAAGAAGATCCTGAGAATCCTATCATCCTTGGGCGCCCATTCATGGTCACTCCTGGTGCTGTGATTGATTTAAAGGATAGTAAACTGGTATTAACGGTTGGAGATAAGGAGTTGCATGTTAATATCATGAAGAGCTAGAAAAAAAACCTTAAACGTACCAAGGTAGACACAACACTTGAAATTTCAAGATTAGAAGTTTACAAGAAAAGAGAAGATGATGGCAAAGAGACTAGTCAATTTAATCCACCTTGAGTAAAAAAGCCAAAAAGTTAAGCCGATACTATAAAACAAGCTCTAGATGGGAGGCAACCCACTAATAATTTTGCTTTATACATATCCTTTTATCTTTCGTAAATATTTTCTTTGAGTCTATGTTGTTCTCTACTTGCTGCTATGATTCCTTTTATCCTTTTCTATGAAGGAAATATGAGAGTCAAGCGTAGAGCATACATTTTTAGTGATGAACATTGGATGATTAACAGCTAAAGCTCCTATTGGCTCTTAGTTATTTTGTTTTATTTTTTCTATTTTGATTTGTTGTTGAAAGGGTGGATGTAATTTAATAACTCTCTTATTGTTGCACCGGTTGGAACTCAAATTGTTTCAAATTTTTTCAAAACTGGAAAAGTACTAGTTTTTCCTTTTTTCTTACATTCTGTAATTTTATTCCTTTCCTATTTTAAGCTGAATTAGGAATAATGATGACACTATTCAATTGAA
This sequence comes from Combretum micranthum, assembly GCA_024138025.1. Lineage (NCBI taxonomy): Eukaryota > Viridiplantae > Streptophyta > Magnoliopsida > Myrtales > Combretaceae > Combretum > Combretum micranthum. The sequence goes on along the minus strand of JAMXBD010000061.1, from coordinate 1,401,182 downwards.
ATTGTTAATGTATGAATTTTTAAAATAGTTGCATATCTTCTAAAGCCCGTGTTTCCCTGTATTTCCCATACTTTGAACTTATATATGTCCTTAAGCATTATCTGGTAAATTATAGGCTCAAATTTTTCATGAAATCTAGAAATTGTGCTAAATGTTATTAACAGCATATGTGAAAGAACAAAAATGTGAAATTGACTTATTTAAATGCCTTACTAACCTGTTGCTATGATTAGAATACTTAGTAGAAATTAAATAGCAAAATCTGTAAGAAACAAATTTACTTTGTATTTAGCTTTAGAATTGGAAGTTTAAGAGTGAGTCAAGTCCTTAAGTAAAAAATAAACAGGTCTACTTCTAGGCAAATTTAGCTTGTATATCTTCTTTTGAGTTGCTTTGAGAGCACTTCAACACCTAGTGAAAGAGGGAAAATAAACTCTTTGCTTAGTGATCTTTTATAAAACAAAGTCTTGATTTTGTTGTAGCATTTAAAAGAAAAGAAAGAAACAAGCATAGATTTTACTCCAGTGACTCGGGTAATTGAGTTAAGAGTATTCAATCTTGAATGGTAGAGTGAGGAAGATTCCATTTGGGTCCCCTAAAACTTGATTACTTGGGTGATGAGCTCGGGATATGCCGACTCAATGAACTCGCTGTAATGAGAAGGACAGAAAGACAAAAGTTCAATACATAAACTATGAAAAAAAAGAAAAAAAGGAAAAATCCTTGAATGAATAAAAAGAATGTGAAGTGGAGTTTAAATGGGTGTTTTTTCTTACTAGATTGTGTATTTACTTTTTGACTAGGATTCTTTTGCGAAACACTAGGATTAAAGTTTGTTTTGCCTAGATTAGCTACTAAATTTTAATTGCAATAATCTAATTATATGTACCTAGTCTGGTTAGAGCAGTAGGCACCGGAATTGCAAGTCATGAGCTATAAAAGAAAAGATGCTTGAATTAGTGCAAGTAAAAAATTTTGTACTCTTTATTTGTTTTGCTTGAGGACAAGCAAAATTCAAGTGTGAGAAAGTTAATATGGGCACATTATACTCATATTATATGAGTGAATTATGATTAATTATTATTGATTTTATAGAAATTATAAGGAAATTGTACTTAGTTATGTTTATTATGATATTTCAGGTCTTTGAGGACTTAAAGTGAAGATACGAGCAATATAAAGCAGTTTTACACAATTAAAGGAAATTTAAATAATCTAGGCAGGCCAAGCATCAATGTACACTGCTGGCCTTAAAGCTGACCTCAACAACATGATTTAGGCCGGCCTACAATTTACACCTGCAATGTATGCCACTGGCCTTGAGCTAACCTATAATTTACACCTGTAATGTACGTCGCCGGCCTTGAGCCAGCCTATAATCAGACGGAAGCCCTCTTTCATTTGTCCCATAAATAGTCTTTGTGTTGACGATTATGATCTTTTTGGCTATTTTGGAGAGAAGAGGAAATAGAGAAGTTCTTCTTTTTCTTTAGTTTTTTTCTTTTAATATTCTTGAGGATTTCATAATAGGATCAAGTGGGCAACATTATTTGTACTTAGATTCAGGGATAGGATTTCGCCACTAAGGTGATTCAGTTCTTTTTATTATGTCCATTTTGTAGATGGTGTTCGATGCTTTTTCCTTTTGCACTTATTAAGGTTTTAAGTTGATGTTTGGGTTAAATTAGTTGGTGGTCATTGCTATCCAGCGATTATTGCTTGTGTTCAACTTGTTAGTGGGATTTCACCGATCATGTATTTTGAGTTATACTTGGAATTCATGTTAGATTAGGATTGTATTTGAGAAAACCTTTTCTAATCAAATTCGTGAGTCTCTAACTTATATTAAAAATAACATAGATATATGGGTTTTGATTCAATTAGGGTTTTAAGAATTTAAAAAGGATTAATCGATTAGTCACTTTTCTAGAAATAGAAAAAATTGATTGGTTAGTCTTAAGTAATTACTCACTCTAAGAAAATAGTTTTTACTTGGTGCTTTATTTGAAAACCTGAATCCACTTGCAAACATGATTCAATTGGGCAGCATCCATTCAATTAATTCTCGAATCTTTAGGCTTTAAACCAAATTCATTTTAGGTGTTGGAATTCCCAAAATCTTAGTTTAGCTATTATTTATAGAAAATCTTAAAAATTAAACTAATAAGTTATCTAGCATAATTTGACTAATATAATGAGAGCTAGCCCTCATTCCCTGTCGGTTTGACTTGGTACTTCCAGTTTTTATTACTATATACGCACGTGGTACATTGACGGTAAATTTTTGCGCTTTTGAAAAGTTTAAAAAATAAGCATATTAAACCCCTTGTACCTTTCAAAATGCAAGTATGTTACTAAGATAATTCACACATTTGATCTTTATACACTTAGGATGGAACCTAACTCGAGTGTTGGAATCATCATGTTGGATAACCCTCAGCGCATCATTGATGGTGTTATTTTTTAGAGGCCTAGCGTATAAGTCTAAAACTCCAATACTCAAGTTATTCTCTACTAGATCTGAACTAATGGGAGAACCTAAGCTAATTTTGTTTGTTGGATTTATATATTTTTTTCTTAAATTATATGGAATATGCCCAAACCCTTATAATAATACTAGAGGTGACTTTAACAAAATGTTTCTTGTCATCCTTTTCTTTCTATTTATAGCTAAAATTCATATTAATTTTATCATTGTTTTCTCTTTGTTCCGCCATAAGAATTTCCAAAATTTTTATTACATTTAGAAAAATTGTTCAATTGCATCTCTTGGATCAATTAAGTTGGACTTCAAAGCAGCAATATTTCCTATTCTCAAAAGTTTGCAACTTAAAAACAAGATCATTTATACTTTTATCATCCCTCTTACTCTTTTCTTTTCTTTTTGTTCTTATTCTTTTTTTTTTCATTAGATCTATCCATTAGTCGCTAAATTTCTATCTTTGATTTCTCAATTTATTCTTTTGAATTGTCAAATTCACTTTTAAAAGTATCAACTGACAGTAACTTGATTTAACATACTTTTCAAAGTTATGTTTTTCAATTAAGTTATTTACAAAATATATCGTATAATTCATATACATGCTTTGATGTTCATTGAGAAACGAAGAGGACAAGGAGGAAAAGTTAAAGTATCGAAAAGTTTAGTATCTTCGTAGCTTGAGGTTATAAGACATGACACTTCCTCTATCTCCCATTGTCATCCCTTCATGTGATCACCATTATCTTCTTTTTATACCCTTAGATTTGAAAAAGAACTTCGAGGATTTTTAGAAACTTTAGGCAAATTTCTCTTCTTTATCACTTTCACTTGAGCTCTCATAACTAAGTAATAGAACTCTCGTTGACCTTCCATCTTGATTCTAATAAACTCAAGTTTTTATAAGAAGTCGAGGAGTCCTCTTCATTCATCATTAATAACTAATAAGTCATTGGTTTCTTCTATATTTTATCTTTTCCCATGTACTCTTTTAGCTCTTTTAGCAATACCTTCAAAAGTTTGAATCGATTTCAATGTTTCAATCTTTTCCCATGTTATCAAATAAAATTTTAAAAGATTAACAATTTCCATAAATTTAGTATGCATCCATATATGGTTTCATCATACTTTATGTCAAAATTTTCAAACCTACAACAAATTATACGTATTTACTTCCTCCCAAATTAAGTTCTAAGTCATCCCAAATTTGTTTACAATTTATGCATTTGTAAATTTAACCGAAATCAATTTCATAAAAAACCATGACATTAAAATATCAATGACATTTTCATTTAATTGTAAGGTCTCTTTTGATGATTATTTTCAGGCTCAATGAGAATAGGTCTTTATTCAACTTTTTTCCATAAATTTTTGTTTTGAGCTTTAATAATAATTCTTATCCTATGTTTTTGGAAATGATATTTAAAATCGATTAATAAGTTCTTTTTTTTTGGGGTTCATTTATATGTATACTTTATTCTTTTGGTATTATAATAGCGGAGAGAAATTTGATCCTGTTATCTCTCACTTAAAGCTAAGGATGATACCACTAGGTCAAAAGGTTGTTGACATTAACTCTTAGATAGAATGTCTAAATGAATGTATTTGTAATAACACGCTATAATTGTTTTATTTAAATACCATTACTAGTTGCATAATATCCATAAATCAAACGTTGAAAAGATTTTTTTCAACAAATTTTACAAAATACCAACAAACACTTAAAAATATATCATTGAAAAAAAACCTTTTCAAATATGGGGTGGTTTTGGAAAGAAAATGCATCTAATAACATTATGTACTTTACAAATTGGGGAGGTTTTTTGGGCCAAACTACAAATTAGGGAGTTGAATGGATAATGCAGGCCTCGGCCTTATTTAGATAAGAAAGAGAAGTAGTGGGCCTATGGCCAAGCCTTAGGGCTTTCTTTGATGGTACTCAGTAATATAATACCCAAACGATAAACAGGAGAACAAAACTTTCAATTGCATCAGCTATCGCTGCGATTCTTGATTTTTGATTTGGGGGTTTTGTCCAGCGAGAAGAGGAAGAAGGACATCCTTAGAGTTGTGTTAGGGTTTTGTTTCGCTTGTTGTTGGAGAGAGAGACAAGAGAGAGACAAATGAGGCCGATATTTGTGGGTAATTTTGAGTACGAGACCCGGCAATCGGAGTTGGAACGCTTGTTCTCAAAGTACGGCAGGGTTGATCGTGTTGACATGAAGAATGGTAATGCTTAACAATCTTCTTCTTCCCACTATTCCCTCGAACTTCTCTCACTTCCCAGTTCACTTCAGTTCCATGCCATGCCATGCCATCCCATGCCTCTTTCTTCTTCATGATTTCGAGTACTCGATTTTTGCATTGATTAGTTGTTCCATCTTCCAACGCCTCTACAGCTCCCTCTCCTCTCAGGTGTTGTACTGCTTTTTCATTGGTGGATAATATCCATTCATATCATTCTCTAGTGTTTGTTTTTTTTTTTTTTGCCAGTTATGGAGTTCGGCACTTGCTGAAGAGTTAAAATTAAAAAAAAAAAAAAAACTTTCACGCTTTCTGGTATTGGTTATGTGAATTTTAGGCCATTATTGGCGTTGTTCTAAGTATTTTTTTCAATCGGATGGATTCATGAAAATTAATTACGAAATTCGTGATTGTCTATGCAGGTTTTGCGTTTGTGTATTTTGAGGATGAGCGCGATGCTGCTGATGCTATTCGTGGCCTTGATAATGTACCTTTCGGTTATGATCGTCGCAAGTTGTCTGTTGAGTGGGCAAGGTCTCTCTCTTTTAGTCTCTTTTTACTTATTCAATCAGGCCCATTAATGTTTCTGTGGTTTTGGTAGTGTAAGGATGGATTCGTACCCGAAAAATGTTAAGAATGGTCGGTTGTTTCTCAATTAAAAAATCCAGTCTTTGGGAAGAATAATTTAGAGAAAAATGATTTTGAGATACTTTAATGGTAGTTACCATCCAAAAAGGGTCTTTCCTATATTACTCCAGTGTGCCAAAATGCTTAGGTTTTCATCAGATATTGTTACACACACACTAATCTCTATTACCGTATCTTGTGTACATTATTGATGATCAATTGATGTGTAAGGTTAGCATGGTGATAATTGTACGGATGCTTCCGTATCATGACCTACTTCTTATTCCCTCTTGCCACTTCCTCTGATGGCTGTTTTATAGCCTCATGTCAACCATTCTATCAACTCATTTCCTTAAATCCACAATACACCGCAGAATGTGCTTAGAAAATTATTTTGAAATTTCCACTTTTCTGTGTCCCTTTCTTTCCATCATACCAATGGAAATAGAAGAAGATGCAAAATTGTCCTTCACCTGGGACATAGTAGTGAAGTGAGAGGAGGTATTAGTGATTACCTTTTTAATTGTTGAAAAAAGATTAATGATCAGTGGTGGACACATGAACTGGAGTCACGTGGTCTTATCAGATGCACAAACCACCTTCCCTTTCACCGTCATTTTCAGTATTTTCCCCAAATTATACTATAGCATGTCAGTTCTTCTTATGAATATAATCGCATTCTGCAATTTTGAGTGATATTAAGCATTATGTATGTTATTGAGTTAAATGAATAGGTGCGAGTTCATATGATCAGTTTGTTTAATTAGTTATTGTTGATTGATCTTAATATAAACACTTTTATTCATGATCTTATTTTAAATATTACTGACACATCCAGAGATATGAGTTAACAATAAATGAGATTATTTATTCAAAATTTACAGTTGAAAAGTCCTCAATGTTTGTGTCCAAATTAAATGATGACCCAAAAGAAAAAGGGAGAAAAAGCTCATTGGATGGGCAATGTTCTGTGTAAATTTATGAGAGGGTGAGGTGCTATGTGTTGATGCTAAAATTCAATTAGTTTTATGTGTTTCAAGGGAGTCAGCAAACCGCGGGGGCCCCTCTGCTAGCCCACAAGATTCCACTACAGTGGACCAGCCGGCTCCCCCGCTAATTCCTTACGTTTCACTTCTTCACCAAGTAAAGTAAATCTTTCAATTAATGTCTCCAATGGTTTATGACATAAAGATAGAGGACTTAATAGCTGTATGACCAAATGTGGATGACTTAAATGGTGTGTTTGAAGGAAAACTTGATTGACTTTTTCATAAATAGAGGAAGACTAATGACTAACATAAAACGCATAAACTTGATTGAATTTTGGCTTGAACATGGAGGGTTTCTAGCATACTCGTCTCCTTTTTTTTTTTGGCCATTGGTAATCAAACACTAACAACTCGATTATTTTGCTATAAGAGTAATTTTATTATAGCTTATTCGTTATGAATAGCAATTGTAGTGTTTAGTTGGTTGTAATAGCCATTGTAAGGAATCTTTATTACAAATAATCTGGAATAATAATTTATTACTCAAACCTATGATGCAATTTAATGTTAGAATTGATTTTTTTTTTAATTTTCCCAAAATACCTTATTAAAAAAAAAATCAACAAACGAAAAATATCTCAAAAATCTATTTTATTTCTCTTAATAGTAATTGCATTACATTTATATTTCATTTAATAAAGTGAAGGGACAGTAAGTGTATTTTCGTTTTTTTCACTTCTCTATTCTATCTCTTGCATTTGCAAATGAAGAAAACATTGAATCCCTTTACATTCTTTCATTATTTATTGCAACTTTCCCTTACCTAATCCCTTGATCCACACAAAGGTTGGTGTTATATGTATTGCAATAATGGCCATTCCTGACTGGTATTATAATTTAAACCATAAAATTACAAGATGACAATCTAGGTAATTAGGTATAAGATTTACCAACAACGCCCTGCAGTTTCTCTTCTTCTTCTTTCTTTCTTCCTTTTTACGCCCACCACCTTCTCTCTTCTTTCTTGCTGGTTTCTCCCCTCCCCCCTACTCTTTCTATTCTTTTTCCTTTTGCCTAGCAGCGTCATTTATCTAAACCTGTAGCACATTCACCTTTTAGGGGGAACGTGGACGACATCGGGATGGATCTCGGTCCATGGCAAATCAGAGGCCTACAAAAACTCTTTTCGTCATCAACTTTGACCCCATCCGTACAAGGGTGCGTGATATCGAGAGACACTTTGAACCTTATGGAAAGATTCTCAACGTCAGAATTCGCCGCAATTTTGCATTTGTTCAGTTTGAGACCCAGGAAGAAGCCACTAAAGCCTTAGAGTGCACTAACATGAGGTGAGACTACAAACACCTTTCTGCTTGGTCATTCTTTTTGGTGAAAACAGAAAGTATTTTGCTTGCTGCTCGCTGATAATACTATGCATATGATATACAGCAAGATATTAGACAGGGTTGTCTCTGTCGAATATGCTCTCAAGGATGATGGTGAGAGGGATGAAAGATACGGAAGTCCAAGAAGAGGAGGCTATGGTCGGCGTGGGGACAGTCCATTGAAGAGGTCTCCAAGCCCACTGTATCGTCGCCGACCTAGTCCTGATTATGGCCGTCCTAGGAGTCCTGTTTATGACAGGTACAATGGTCCTGCTTATGACACCCGAAGAAGTCCTGACTATGGAAGATTCCGCAGGTAGTTTTTTGTATTCCATCCTTTGATCTGCATTGTCCTTTACTTTTATTTCTCTTGTTATCTGATCCAAACTTCCATTCTCTCTCTATTGTAACAGCCGTTCTCCCATTCGAAGGTGAAGGAAGAATTTGAAATTCATCATGTAAAGCGGTATATCCTGTTAAAATAGGCTGTCACCATGTTGCTTATCGAGTAGGTTTAGGGACATTTTTGTGGACAAGGAAGTTTTCTTTTGCATGGTGTCTCTGTTACTTTGCTCCATGAGACTGTAGCGCATCTAGTTTGCATACTATGGGAGATTTAGACTTGTGATTGAAATACAGTAAAATTTTCCTTAATATCGTCTTCTCTAACATTCTGTCAAGTATTGGTCACTACATGAGCAAGCCTTTAGTGTTCTTGGATATCTATTTCTTTCTTTTTCCAATTTGCAATTGGTCAGTATCAAAACAGAAAAAAAATTAAGGCTGGTATTTACATGACAATTTATATGCCAGATCTTGCAATTTTCCTGTTTTAAGTGTTACAAGGATTTGTGCGTCTAGGCTTTATCAATTCATTTTTCAATTATTTTTTGGCTGCTCACTTTTCAATTTAATCAGGGTGATAATCCAAACATGAAGTAACAGAAAATGCCAAACCAATTTATCACACACCAAAACCCAACCCAACCCACCTCCTCTCCCCCTCTCAAACAACAACAACAAAGGCCGAACCAAATGTAATGCACAGTATTGCATGTGGCATGGCAATTAGAGGCTGCATCTGTCTTCTGTTCAAAACCATGCAAGTACTCGTTTGGGGATATGTGATGGACCCATGACAGCATTTATGATGAGATCTCAAATGATGATGGGGTGTGTATAAATCCTAGTTTAACATGTGTTTATTATTCTTTATTATGTTTAACATATGCTCATCAGCTCGTGATATTGAGTATTATACTATTGCTAACGATCTTAAGTGGCATGCAGTATGTTTAGTTTCTCTATGGATTGGGTGTCAATTCTTTGAATCCATGAGTGGAAATGTATTTTCGTTTCATCTTTTGATATTTAACGAGATTCGTTAACTGTTAAAATGGGGGGGAGCCTTGTGATCTTCGTGTGTCTTGTTAGTAGGTTGTAGTGAGATGCAAGTGCCTGAGAAAGCCTGCTATGTTAGTCATTTTTGTAATTTACTATGCTAGCAAATGAGTAAATAGCCATCATAACTGCATGAGATGATTTACTTGGGAACAATGAATGAAGTGATGGTGTTTTTTTAGTAGGGTGGAATAGCAACTAATGAATGGAATTTCCATGGTAGTTTATTCCATTACATTGAAAATTTATACTGGTGATGGTGCCGATTGAATGCATTGCTGCAGCAGATTACTTGTGGCGCACCATCTCTAGTTCGTGCCGCTTGGCATTTCTTGATGAAGTGCCTTGTCAAGCCATTCTTCTGCATCTTGCATCATGCCGGGGCTAAGTCTCACCATCAGGATGCAAAACTCAGTCTGGTTGAGTGCTCCATCCCCATCTAGGTCCCCTTCTTTAACCATCGCCTCTGCGTCTTCCATGCTCATAGCCTCCATGCCTAGGTATGCTGAATTCTTCTTTAGGCTCTCAGATGTTATCAAACCTCTGACAGGGTCCGCCAGGAGCTGGAACCCTCCACATAGCTCGGCAACAAAGGCCTCAACATCGAGCTTCTCTGCCATCACAGGCAGCAGATCCTCGAAGTCTCCATTAATGGTGGAGTTTCCCTTTGAGCGATAGTCTTCCATTTTGAATACAACAGGCGAGAAGTATGGCTAGTGGAACTAGAAGTTGATTGGAATTTCTCCAGCTAACCAAGTTATTTATAAGATGGGAAAATTGATGGTCGGCTTGGAATTATATGGTGATGTAGACTGGACTGTTGTCCTTGATATAAAGCTTCCACGGGAAACTCTTCTACATGAAATTGAAATGAAAGCTTACTTGGGAGGTAGTTCCCATGGAATCTTTATTGGAATACTGCCATGGGATATGAAACTCTACGGAACCATTGGACGCTTATATGAGCTGTTATGTTTGGGATTAAAAAAACGCAAGCCACTCTTTTACAATGTTTTATTCCTATTCCATGTAGAGTGGACTTTGGGTTTGCCACTTTCTAGGAAGTTTCACTTGGGAAAATGGAAGAGGAACTTGGGGGACTCCAGCCTAGACGTAATATTCGTGTTGGATAAATAATAGCTTCCTTTGTCAGCCGTCTGCTTTCTATGAAGCTTCCTTGTTTCTCTCAATATCCCCACATTGATTTTGATATTTGAATCGGTTCTATTAATTGAGTGTCCTTGCGGCACATGTGAAAAGGCTTTTGTTTTTTCGGCCGATCGCAAGTTCAAAAAACAAAAAGAAGCAAATTTCATAGTTTTAGGATTAGTTATATACTAAACAAAACGGTAATTACATGGAGTTGTATATAAATTTCCATTTTGGCATTTAACCAGTGCACTTGGGACATGGTTAACATTTTCCTTTCATCTGGTTGTGCTGTTTCTTCCATTGCATTTGCTGCGTAGCTTTTAATCACTCTCACAATGATAGATTCAAGTTGTGGGAACCATGTGATGCTTAATTGTCATCAGGATTTACAATCCCAGTGGCCAAAAGAACCATAGGTCTATTCACGAATTATTCTTATCAAGAGGATAGCATAGGGTTCTACTATTGAGAAGTGAACCCATGACACGGAGTTCCATTACTAAAAGAAGCATCAACAGAACATACACCATAAAAGTTTAGTATATTCTTTGCTTATCTGAAAGCTTTTCGACACATCCTGGGACAGTTCCATTGTGTGAAAATTCTATACAATCTTGATGAAACGAACGGTATGCAAGCCTTATGATTGGTATTAAATTTAGTTTTGATGTTCATAAAAAAAGCATTATACTAAAATTACAAAGAACAGGGGCACACTTTTTTATCACTAGGACGATATAAAAGAAAAACCGTGAAGAGTAAGTTATGAGCACTTCATTAGTTTGAATAAAATGAGAACCCATCGAAGAAAACAACCGTTCCTCAAATCAGTGATTGCTAAGCTTCTTTTTCGTGATCCATCTCCTTTTGGTGGCCTCCAAAGCTTCATCTCTCATCCTAGCAAGCTCAAGAAACCATTGGCGGTATTGTCCTTCGATTGCTTCGAGTTCTGATTTGAGTTCGAAATCCTTATCCTTGTCCATCGAAGATCGTGAAGAATAGTTGCTTGTCAAACTCATGGCATTGGATAATCCACTTGAATGAGGTAAGATGAAGCTTGAGTTTGCGCCATCACATTCCTTTGCATCCCCATTTTCCCTACTTGAGGTCTTTGAGTTGTCATCTTCGGAGGTATATTTGCTCAAGCTATTAAGGCTTCTATTTACATGGTAGTCTTCTCCAGAGCTGTCTGTATTTTCAAGTTTAACACTAGTCACTTCTTCCGTTACTAGTATATTTGAAACAATTGATTCGTGAGATTGTTGATCTTTTAATGGTGCTTGTGAATAGCTACCCCCCCACTACTACCACCACCACCATCGTCATCATCATCTCCACTGCTATCGTTATCATCACTATCCTCATCATTATCGCCGTCATATAAGGTATTTTTATGATTGTTGTCATCCACTTGCGAGCATCCATCATCTTCACAACTCCCATGTAGCTCAGAGAAAGCATCTTGCTCAGCAAACTCAGCATCTACAGGCATGTTGGTAAGGATTGAATTTGATGGACTAATCATAGAATCCTTACCAGGTTCAAGGACAGGAGAAATGCCACTTGGGCTTACTCCTCCATCTTCATCGCAGAAAGAAGGTTCCCAACCTGGTACCAAGCTTATCAGTAGATAATCAATAAGCTCTGCGATGAAGGTAACATCATGATCTCCTAAATCCAATTGCTCAACCATCTCTGCTGCAACTGATAGTGCGGTGTCACTATCAAGGTAAAATAGAAAATGTATGTTTCTAGGTGGACCTGGAAATTGTAAGTTACACAAACACAGTAAGCAAGGATATGCTATGTATTCTTTTATTTATAGGTATATAAAATCTGTAGCCACTTACTAACCATATAAATCAGCAATTCGCAAGGTTAAAGACACAGAGTTGTCATCATTCTTCTTTCCTTTCAACCTGAATTCATTGTCTTTATTCGTCCTCAAAAATTCGAGAACAGGATAGCTTGGACTGGTATCATTACTTTCAGAACCTGCTAGTGTGCTCATGTCAAGCGGCTTATAATCTGAATCAACATCCATTGAAAGAGGCCCTGATAAGTCGATTGACCGTGGACTCGGATTAAGTGGTTGTAATGGATTGCGAACCGGCTCTTGTGCTGTCTCAGTTTGAAAGAAAACATCAGTCAAGAGTTCCTTGGCAGAAAGTCTCTCAGATGCTGGAACAAGACATTTTTCTATGAACGTCTTTATTTCAGGATCAATCACCTTGTTTAAAGAAGCAGGTTTAGTTCCCTTCAATGGAAAGTAAAGAAAGATTACATTAATAAAAGCTATTTCTTAGGTAATTTATGTTAATGATTGATCAGATAAGATGATCATAGTCAGGAAACTCACAGAGGTGACTTTTTTGAAAATTTGAGCGGGATTCTTGCATTCACTATAGGGATACTCACAAGTAACCATCTCCAACATGCACATTCCAAATGAATAAATGTCAACAAGCTCATTATATTCCTCTTCGTAAAGCTCAGGAGCCATGAACTCAGGAGTTCCTAATGACAAAAACATCATCAACAACAAAATATTTCAACTGGGCTGTTCTTATAGATTTAACATGATAAGTGAAAGTAAAAAGGAAGTACTACTATAATCTTAGTGTTAAATTACCAATGACACTTCGAGCTGTAGGCTTCTGCATCACGGTGGCTAACCCCAGGTCACCAATTTTAACCTCTCCATGGTTTCCATTCACAAAAACGTTGTCGCACTTCAAGTCTCTATGAATAACAGGAGGAGTTTGGCTATGTAGATAAACCAGACCCTGCAGAATCTGCCTTGCCCAATTCCTTATAGCCTTCACATCCACATGTTTATACTTCATTCGGTATCTAATATAATACACAATATACAAAAATTAATCGGCTAAATGAGTAAATAGCATATTAGGATAAATCAAACGACCATCTTCAGAACTTCCATAATTATACTGATAGTCCATCTTTTTAAAATCGAGCACTTTCTCTCTTGAAACAACGAATCGTTTTTTTTTCTTTTTCTTTTTCTTTTTCTTTCCCCTTAAATATAGGATATTGATGTGCTCTTCATTCTTCTTTGCTTATTTATCTGATATGGCAATCTGCTGTTGGTATTTTTGATTTAATTATTCATGGTTATCATACCATATTAGCCTCTATGTTTGATTAGAGGAAACTGCAAATTACGTCATTGGATTTTCATCTATATACTACCTCCTAACTCTTATCTATGTACGGATTTACTCCAATAGATCTAAAGCACATGGAAATGTTGAAAGTTTAGATGGTCCAAAAGTGCATTTTGAAAATTTACAAGGTGAATTCACATAGATAAAAGTTTGAGAGGGTAATTTGCAATTTGAGGAAAAATGACAAAAAAAAGGAGGACTCACGCTTACTTTTTGAGAGAAGAGTGCTCAGTTACAGAAATCTAGCGTGTTTATGCAATTATAAAAGTTTTTGGGATGGTTTGTTGCAGATAATCAAAGTAAATATGTTTATACACACATACTGCCTGAGGCTTCCAGATGTGAAGAGCTCCGTAATCATGTTGACTGTCTTCTTCTTATCATCCACCCAAGAAAAGTAAAACTTGAGGATGTTCTCATGTTTCAAAGATTTTAACAAATGCACTTCCGAGTACAGCTTTTCCAAGTCTTCTGGCGACCTCAAAACATCATCAATCCTCACCTGGTTCCAAGCTACTTCTCTTCCATCAAGTTGATCAAAAGCTTTGTACCTGATTTCAATAACATATCCATTCTCGGTACTTAGTCTTTCGTGAAGTCTTTGTTTCTTAAACTTGTTAACGAGTGCTCTAAAGGATACAGTTAAAGGCACTCATGATATTCTAATCATAATTAAATCATTTAAGATATTGGATAGACTATATAAACATACTATAAAAGAAAAGGTAAATGATTTTGCATAAAATTTAATTTAGTATTTAATTTTTAAAGTGATCAATTTGATGTCAATTAAATATTTTATGGCTATTTTAGTAGCTTTTTAACAAAGTTTGCTATGATTGTAGACATAGAAAATATGACATATGTTGAATCTTTCTAATGCTCTAAATATTGTTTAGCACTAATAATAGGATGTCATAATGAAAATTTGGAATAGTTATAAAATTGATTACTTTAAAGTTAATATCAGATTAAATTTTAAAGAAAGTTTAGGTAGCCAATTTGATATTTTCCGAGAGAAAAATGAAGAAGAAGGGAACACGAACATACACAGTCTTGAAGGCACCCTTCCCCAGATCTCTTTGAACTGATGCAGAAAAGAAAATACTACATGTCAGTGAATATCAATATTTTAAAAAATAAAATATAAAGTAAGTTTTTTACGTCATTCTAGCTACTGCATTGCTTATATGGTTTATACTGTAGGGTAATGGATGTAACATGTAGAAACCAAGCATAAGTTTGCATGGTTGCGTAAATATAACTAATGACTAGAGACATTCGTGATAAACTTCTCATTTTTTCATGCATTTATGTTGTCATAAAATGTATAATTAAGATTGAGCAGTGTGAAAAGTTTGGGACGTACCCGGACATATCGACCGGTGGGATCTATTTCAACGAAGTCTACCTCGGATTCAACATTCTTGTTCTCATTTATACTACCCTTAGGCTTGGTAATGAAAATATTATTGATGTTATCTGATTCTACTGAAATATTATCTGTCCCAATATTCATTCCTATCAAAAGCAAAAAACCGCATAGAATAACAAGGAGGAAAAGCTTGGCAAGGAAGCTTTCGTAAGGAGGATAGCAATGGTGGATTAGTATCTGCTTCTTCTTCGTCGTCGTCGGTCGATCCCGAAAGGGATTGAGCAACGACGACCAGGATTTGGACGAAGATGCCCTTTGGAGTATAAATAGAAAATAATGTTGATTGCAAGGAGAAGGGTCGAGTGGGCATTCAGGATGATGTTTAAAAGAATTCGAGCTACAATCCAACAACCGCAGGCGTGCATAAGCCCACTTGCCTTATCATTTCTCCACACCATTTTCAAACCAAACCCAAACCCTGCCTAATTTCCCTCTTTCTCACCATTTCATATACTCCAATAATGGAGACAAATATAAGATCTGTGTATACAAAAATTTCAACAAAAGAAAAAAGGGGTTCTAAAGGAAGGGTGTTAGAGAAAAGGGTATTTGGCAAAGGGGAATGAAGATGGCGAAAAAGAGAAAAGAAGGTTGTAAAAGAAGGATGTTAGCATTAAACGGAAGTGTGTAATCCATCAAGGGGGAGGGGGGAGGGGAGAGAGAGAAAGAGAGAAGAGAGGTTATATTCAGGTGCGTTAGAGAAGGAATGAACGAACACGTGTGTGGTGGAGTTGTACAAACCCTCATTGTGCTAACTATTTCTGTTACCAAATCATAAGGAAAAGATTTGTTGATACTAATACATCACATGTTCTGTTTAACTATCATTAGTCAGTTAAGTAAATATTTAACTTTTAAAAAGACTTTGGAGATCATTGTCAAATCTTTGATTACCATTTTAAGACATGTTGAAATGCTTTTCTTATCTTTACTACTTTTTAGGTGAAATCAAACATTCTCATGATAAGCTTAGTACAAGAGAATGATTTGAAATATAATGAATAGGAATAAAACGACTAAAATAAGCGATAGAATGAAATCTATTCTTATATTTAAAATGCACAATTTGAATGAAACGTAATGGATATCTTTATAGTATTGGTCCATTTGTTTCATTTTTTCCTGTGTTTTGTCATTATTTTTCTTTTATTTTAAATA
The DNA here is from genome assembly GCA_024138025.1 of Combretum micranthum. Classification (NCBI taxonomy): domain Eukaryota; kingdom Viridiplantae; phylum Streptophyta; class Magnoliopsida; order Myrtales; family Combretaceae; genus Combretum; species Combretum micranthum. The sequence goes on along the minus strand of JAMXBD010000061.1, from coordinate 1,385,124 downwards.
GATGTTTGTTAAAAACAGATACAGATGAAAAAAACATTTTCACTTATAAAAGATCAAACAGATAAAATCAATGAGAAACGGATGTAGATCAAATACACATAAAATATATGTGAAAATTAGACATCCAATAGACTAAATTGTTCATATGGTAGTGTTTGTAAAGTGTGCTTATTAATAAATATAATTATAATCCATATGGGTGTAAAAGATAATTAAAGTAAAATGGAGGTATAATGAAACAATTCTACCTTTGAGAAAATGGAATCTTATTTCCTTTAAAATGGGAATCACTTATTCACTTCCAACTTTTAAAAAGAGTTCCAAACAAGAGAAAAGATTAAAATCTAGAATTGCAATCCCATTGTGTTAATAGGCAATTTGGCATGCCTAGTTTGATCTTCTGACCATGGGCTATTATGTTAGGATCCATGTTTAATTTCTTGAAAGCTTTGGAAGATTATAAGAAGACAAATAATCTTCATACCAACCTTTGATCTAACTAGTAGGTTGGCCTTAACTTGCATGATGGAGCGCTTTGCTTGCTGTTTAGCACACTCGAATATTTTTAGTGGGGAGTTACATCACCTACATTCTTGAGGGAGGCCTTGGTGAAGATCATCTGCACTCTCCTTAGCCTGCCTTTACTTCTTTTCTTTCTCAAAAGCCTTTACTAATTTAAGTGTTAGAGTGGTCTAGGTAACATTTTGACCATCCCTAACATACCTTTATTTTGTAGGTCTACCATTGCAGATTCAAGGTTATCTTGGCTTGTCCCAATATTAACTTACTATCAACAAAAGTTAGATGAACACATTGCAAATCATTCCCTTATATTGAATATACTATTTACCTATTTCTCTAATTTAAGGACTTAACTTTATCTCCATTTTATTTGAATCTTAATATTTTAAAATTATTTTTGTCCTTTGGTGAAATTCATTTAAATTTTAGATAAATGGAGATTTTTGTGCATCTCCTCTCTACCTCTTCTTCTTTGTATTTATTTATTTTTATTTTATTCTAAAACAACATGAATCTGAAATACAAGTTCTCGTAGCAGGTTGGACATAACAAATAATATACATGTAGGTGTATATTTATATTATTAATTAGTAGACACGTATTTGCCATGTATGTAAATACCAAATGTCATAATATAATAAAATTTATATCATATAATAATTATTAAAAAAATTATATACATAGTGATGGTATAAATAATTTATACATAAATAATCTATAATGTATTTATTTAGAAAAGACTTAAATATATTCCACAACTTGTTCTTTCTTATAGTTTGAAGTAGAAAAAGGGGAAAAAAGATACATATTGTATTAGTAGGATAAAAAAAATGGATTACTCTACTAAAAGACTATTGTATTTTAAGATGGATGTGATAGTGAGCGTTTATACTCAATAATTATTACTAATAAAGAATATTATTTAAGGATAAACTCAAAAATTATGTAAAAATTTTGTGGAGTCTAAATAAAGATGTATTGACTTAATGCAATAGATTTAATTTTAAATAAATGGAGATTTTTGTGCACCTCCTCTCTACCCCTTCTTTTCTATATATATATATATATTTATATATATTATAAAACAACATGCTTCTAAAATAGCAAGTTCAGTAGCATGTTGGGCAAAACAGATAGATATACATGTATGTGTATATATATTTATTAGTAGACGTGTATTTGTGATGAATGTAAATACCAAATGAAATAATATAATAAAATTTATAATAAAATAATTATTTAAAAACACTACAAGAAAACTGGGCTGGAAATGGGAAAGGATTTGCGCACCAATTTGTTTTTGGACCGGTTCACCACTGTTTTGCATGATTCTGATCTAGTTCGGTTCACTACACTTTACTGGGCATCTTAGGCTATGGCTTCAAGTAATTTCGTATGTAAATAGGGAGAAAAACCAACCGGTTCAGCCTTTAAACTAGGTTCGATTCAATCAACATTTTACACAGTGCAACCGGCAAAGGAAAAAAAAATAAACGACCTTAAAAAATTCTAAAAATTTCTAGATCCAATATAAACTAAATCATTTCCTCAAAATTTCGTGCAAAAATAAAATCATTTGATATATTTTCTATATATTTCAAAATAAAGCAAAACAAGGACTTACAGGGCAAATTTTTTAACTCTAAAATTATCATAGTCTGTATAATTCATATTAAATACATCTACAATGTAATATAAGATGATTCCAACATGTTTGCATAGTTTTAACACATTATGATATATTTCTAGCACCTAAACATCAATTTCCAAGCAATTTTTGTAATTTTAAGTTATAATTAATAATTTCTAGATTTCATAACATATTTATGTTCTTTATGATTATAACATGCTTCTTATTTTATTTCTCAAATAAAATCAAGTTTAGCCGTATAATATGCATAAATCTTACAATACAAGCATCGATTTATAAAAATCATATCATGAACATATTTAATCTAGATTTTCATATTTGAAAACTTATCAACATCATCAAAATAAAACGATTTCAATATAATCTAAAATTTACTTACTAGAAAAACAAAGTAGAATCAACAATTTTTTCAATCTCACAATTTACAAATTGGTTGTTGAAGCTCCTAATCCTCCAACTCAATTCTTAATCTTCTATTAACCTCCAAAACATCTAATTTCAACATGATAACAGAAATATATAAAGGTTAGTGTGGTTTAACAATCGTATAAGAATGGGTAAGATTTGTATAAATGGATTACCTGTTTTTTCTTATAATTGGTAGAGGTTGTTATGGGTTTTAGGAGCTAGAGATGGAGATATGAGGCTATATTTTTCTACTGACAATGAGAGTGCAAAAATGGGTTTTTGTGATATTAAAATGTTGTTTTAGGTACGAAGAATGCAAGGAAGTTTAGCGGGTGGCTTTTGTAGGATTTAGGCTAGGGTTTTAGATGAAAAATGAGAGCATTTGCTTTGCGAAAGTTCATCTTATTTACTAGTTATGCCAATTAGTTAAAGAAATCCACTTTTCCTAAAGACTAATTTCTTTCTAACTATGTAGCTAGTTCTTGATGATCGGCATGCTACAATTAGGGATTTAATTAATTATGATTAGACAAACTAGATAAGAAATTAGGGAGTTTAATTTAGAAATTTTTAATTTAGCTAAATTATTTATCAAATTAAGTATTTAGCTCAAATTGGTGAAATTAGGAATTTGTAGTCTCTACTTTAATTGACTTACTAATTCATCATGTCAATTTGCATTTTATTTTCACTAAACTATATAATTTAATTATTACCCTAAATTAAATTTTAAATTTTAAATTTACCATAATTATATACAACCTAATTATATTTTTTCTATTTTAATTTTATATATTTAGGGATTTTTCAAAACCATTGTCACATACTATACATGACCTGACATAAGTAGTTTAAGTAAGAGAAATTGTATAATTATTGAAAAAAAAGATTCAATGGCTATTATCACATGGCATATAAATATAAATAAAATTTTTACATTTATAGCAGACCAAAAAAGAAAAATAGTTTACCAAATTGTCAAGCCTGAAATTTTCCTACTCTTTAATTAGATCTATATTAAGTCTAACCCATTTAACATAGATACTCGACACAATTAAAAAAAGTATTAAAAATCACTTTGAAAAATACATAAAATTTTGACTTGGAGCTTCCACCAACAAAAGTTAGGAAAAATATGAAAATTAAAGCTAGTTAGGCATGCCAACTCTAATTTAAGGTACCGATCCACAGGCTTTTCTAAAAATCAATTTATAGAAAAAATGTCAACCAAAGAAAACATGAGATCAGGCTAACCTATTACTCCTGATAGATACCATTTATGGGATTTTAAGAATTAAATTGGTCTTAGTTAAAATACTTATTTTCATTTATACATATTTACATTGATAAAAGAAAATCAAGAAAGCAATAAAAGAATAAAGATTACCATAAATTTACAAAGATCCTAAAACCTAAAATATAAAAAATTGGTTAAAATACTAAATTCCTAAAAAAATACAAAAATAAAGAAATTTAGAAAAGACCATAGATTCATTTAACATATCTAAAATGCCAACATATTTACAAGTATGCAAATGATATACTAGAAATTGGAAATATGCAAGAATGAGAAATAATTTTTATATTTTTTATGGTTGCTTCATAGGTGTCTATGTATCCGTTAGTCAAAATCAAACACTCGTAGTTCGTTTAATTTTATGAAACTTTAGTGTGTGAGTTGTTTTTATTTTTGAAAAAAAAGTCAAATTTAAATGATTAATCAAATTAAATTTTATTCAATAAAAATCCTAGAAATACTAGTTTACAAGTCCATTTTGTGGAAAATCTAGATGCAATACAAATTTTTGAAAAACACCAATTAATGTATTTTTATTTAAGAAAACATATCTAAGTGACAAATGGTTTTTATGTAAAAATGGACACATGATGTGATGCCATATGCAAAATTAGAAATTTTGCAATTTAATTGTTTTCATGAATTTTGATATTCATAATATAAACATCACATGCACAATAGTCGAATGACATAAAAGGAAAGGAAAAGAACAAATGTATGTATGAATATATAAATGTGACCAATAACATTAAATTTCAATTTGCAAAACAAAACTTGTTAGTGATGTCGTGATTTCTAACCGTGAATTTGCAACTTGCATGTTGACCATCACCATAATAACAATACCAAATAATACAGAAGGATGACGAAACAAGCAGGTTCGTGGAAATTTTGTTAATGGCATAGTTAACACAATGATAATGAAGATATCAATATATATATATATATATATATTTTTTTTATGACCAATAACTATTGTTCGGAACAAACGGAGGTGCGGACGGGTCGGACCTTCGACAGATTCGAGCTCCTTCTTCTTCCTCAAGCTAACAGGGTGAACAAGATTGCGCTGAGTTCGGCTTTGCTCAAACCGAACGGTGATGCTTGGCACCACTGGATGTGTCAAATCGGCTCCTTTTTCCAGATCAATGTCACATATGAAATATATTGAACTCACTTGCTTACTTCAATGGGAGTACCGAGTTCAACATCCTAGAGAGAAGTTTTAGTCTTCCTCCAGTTTTTAGAGAGGAAGCACCCATTGGAAGAAGAAGAATGAGAAGAAAGAAAGGTACCCTCTTTCCCGGACGATTTGACAGTGATTTAGTGTTTGTAATTGCCCCTCAAAATAGTGCTCTTCATCCCTTGAATGTCCAGAATATTAATGCCATCCCATCAATGATTTTGTTAACTTTGAGCAAATTGAAACTTTCCCATTTCTTTTAATCTTTAAAAAATTCGGTTTACCTAAATGTAAAGTACTCCAAGATATTAATGCAATTTCATCAATGAGAATGGGCAAAAAAAAAAAAAAAGGATGAAAAATAGTGCAGAAAGGGCTCGGAAGGAGAAGATCACTGCTAGTGCTTATGTTACTACCCTTCACAATCCATCTAGAGAGGAAGATGACTCACCGAGTCAAAAGTTCTAAAATGCGGGTGCTGTATAAAACAAAAGGAAAAAAAAAAAGAAGAAGAAGGAAAAGAAAAAAAAGAAATAAAAAAATCGTAGACATACTCGCATGACGCGGCCAGGGCCCAGCCGCCGAGGCCCAAAAAAAGGACTTTTCCATCCTATCCACTAAGCAATGCTCACTTATAAATTTATAACTTGTTTAGGACGCAGGAATTAATTAAAATGAAATGGTGATTTCTGTTTTTATTCTTTTTCTTAGGTTTGAAAGCATTATAAGAATTTAAAATCATGATTTTTTAGAATAGGCAATTCCTGTTATAAGATGAAATTCAATTTCACTTTTGTGAAAGTGGAATCGTGATTTTTTTTTAACTTTTATTAAAAAACTTTAATTAAATCAGTTTTTATCCCATATTAATTTATTATCTTATTTTTGTGAAGAATCTTTTGGTAAATTACAATATAAACTAATTCCTTTTATTCCATTCCGTATTCGTATCCAAACGGAGGAATGGATTTATGATTCCTTTATTGATTCCATTCAATTTCATTCATTTGATTAAATCCATTTTATTCCAGACAATTTATTGATTCATTCATTTGATTCTAATCCATTCCATTTTAGATGATTCCAACCTACCAAACATGACATTAAGCAATTTTTAATTCCTTAATAAAAGATAATTGGCTTACGCCAATTGGTCCAAATAAATGGTTTTTTCCCATCTAAATCACATACACCAATGTTGGAGAAAGAATATTTAATTTGATAATATCACTTATCCAGTAACTCACTCTAACTCAAAAATTAAAAAAAATCCATTAAATAACTGTTTCAAATCAGAGTAATGTGCAATTGGAAACCTTTATGGATAAAAAATTGGGTTAGATGGCAAAAAAATAATTTTTACGGTTCGGTTTATCTCAAAAACTTTAAACGATCAAAAAAATAATTTTTTTATAAAATTAAATAAACTGTACCTTATGCAATTTAGATTTCCAAAAACCGTTTTAACTTAGAAAAAAATCATTTTATCTGACCATTAGCCTCCTTGGACTCCAACACAACCCCTTTTTCATACTTTTAATGATTTTTAATTTTTTCTTCGTGATATTTATTTATTTTTTTGAAATTTTTGTAATTTTGTAGACTTGACAAAAATGAAAGATAAAGTACAAACAATCCATACAAGTAAACATTTTAATGTTATTCAAACACTGCAAGTACATAATACCTATTAACATATCGTAATATCCATGACTCATTTTCTCATAATTATTATCTTATTTATATGATAAACCTTTTTATCCGGAAGTCTAATCTCTAACGGCTGGTTCACTTCACTGAATGAATAAGGCTGTAATGGAATTCCTATTACGGAGGAATGGAATAGACCTGTAATAAAATTTTTCTTTATTAATTTTCAATTTAAATGGTGGTATTTAAAAAAAAAAAACACTTTCATTATTGAATTGATATTCATAGGTTTGAATAAAGAATGGGTATTTAATGTTTTGTGTATTAGAGATTCATTGTGGAATCGCTATTCAATGAACTAAACAGCGTAATAGCTATTCATAAGGAATATGACTGTAATGAAATTGCAATTACAATGAAATGAACGGGCAGTAAATATTCAATAACTTGTTTAAAATTTCTTACCATATAGTGAATTTATGAAAATTATTCTCAATTTGACTTTTTGAAAGCTCATATTACATTTCTCGTAACCTAGGTTGAATTTTAAAACCATATCTTGTTGTTCATTGTCCAATAAAGATATCAATCCATCTAGTTGATATTTCATTTGCTTCTTTTCTAATTCAAATTATGTAATTCATCAGAAGCATTTGTTTTTGCAGACTTTCAAATCATCAAAAGTTCTCTGCTATTTTCAGCTATTTTCTATTTTGTTTAATTTATTAGCAAGTCTTTAATCATTACATTTTAAGAAACGTCTTCTTTTGTAACTTCTTATATATACATATATTTTATAATTATCTATGTTTAATATTATTTTGAAGTGTTATTTTTACTAATTTCACGAATCTCTCTGAGTTTAGTTTCTCAACTATATTTTCTTTCTTTCTTTTCTTTGCTTTTTTTTTTTTTTCCAATTTTTCTATATCTTTCTCAGTAAGCTTTTTGAATTCATTACAAACAATTTAAACAAATAACCAAAAAGAAAGACACTAGGAGGTTCCATCTTAAATAATCACGCACAAGTGATCTAAACCATCATAGTCTCAATCGTTATTGTTCTACGTCACCATTATACTATTTCAAAGTTTTTCTTTTGATTAAAATTGTAGATGATATATTAAATATGTTTTGCTTTCTTTTTCTTCTTTTTATTATTATTATTATATATATATGTATATATTCTTTTCATTTTAGGTTGAACTAAGTAATATTTTGTCATATTTTAATGGATTTTTTTTCTTTATCTTTTGGATACCTTTACTTTCTAACAAAGAAGGCTTCCTATTGCACTGTCCTAATTATCTTTGAAACGTTTACACTTGATGGAAAATAGAAAAATTATAGTTTTGCGTTGGACATTAAGAATTAAATTAACTAAAATATAAATAACAAGATAGTAAATTTGAATTGGCTTAAACATTTTAGACAAAATATTACTCTCATGGCACCTTGGAACCATTCCTTGAGGATACACCAATCCAAATAAAAAAAAAAAAAAAACATAAGACATCTAACTATGCGCCAACTAAATAAATTGTATATTCTCCAAGTGGTATTTGAGCCATTCTCTAAGGGCACATGTAATATCCCTCAAATATAGATAGTGAAATTCTAACCATAAAGGTGCCTTTTCGGTGTAACGTATTGAAGTTTGTCAGAACTCCAAAGTTAAGCGTGCTCTAAGCAGAGCAATCCCAAGATGGGTGATCTTCTGAGAAGCGCTAGAATTAAAAGGACAAGACCATGCGGTGTATGGCCAAAACAGATAATACCTTGGTGGGTAGAGTGTCGAGTCGTTACACAGTACCTCTGGTGTCCTGATTATGCTTGAGGGCACACTCGGAAAGCTAGTATACTTGGCATCACGATCTCTACCCAGGGTAGCCTGAGAGCCTAGGGGTGCCTCCTCTGTTGCGGTGGAGCTTGGGGTAGCAGGTCGTGATAGCACACCAATACCATCCAAATGAGAAAAAGTAATAATAATAAAGTTTAAAATATAAAAAATCTAGCTATGCACCAACTAAATAAATTGTATAGTCCCTCATCGAGATATTAAGAGAAAGACTAACTAAAATATTGCCTTAGATAATTTAACTAATACAACCCAATTCCATGTCAAGTCTCCCACATAAATTTAGGTCCACACACTTCCAACCACACTTAAGGAAAAGACTAACTAAAATATTACTTTAGACAATTAAGAAAGAAAGCTAATCTTAACTAATACAATCCAATTCTACTACAACTCTCCCACATAAATTTAGGTCCATATACTTCCAACAATAATATTTAATTATGTTAAAGTTTTTTGGGAAAATATCAAATTTGTTACCTAAGCTTTTCATGAAAATTCAATATGGTATCTGAATTTTAAAATGATTAATTTAGTACCTAGTCAAACTTTTTGTAACTATTTTTACTATATAGATGACGTTGTCTGCTTTGTTTCTTTTCTTTTCTTTTTTCTTTTTTTTTTTCCATGTGGAAGAAGCATTCTATTAGTAGAAGTTTAATGATAGAATGATACCTAATCAAACTTTTCGTGATTATTTTGACTACCTACTAACATTATATGCTCTACTTTTTGATGTGGAAGAAGCATCATATCACTCCTAGACTGTGTTAAAAAGGCATTAAAAGTTTCGCAAGAGATTGTCTCTTTCATATCAGAAAACAAAATTAACGATGTTAGATAGGTAGTAAAAATAATCATAAAAAGTTTGATTAACTATTAAATTGATCACCTTAAAATTTATGTATCATATTGAATTTTCATATAAAGTTAAGGTATGAAATTCGACATTTACCTTTTTTAACCCTACATTAATATTTTTGAGTTCTTTTAGTTTTTTTGTACATTTCATTTGTTATTAATGAAGAGAGAGTATTCAAAGTAATAGTTAATAAGTTACTAGTTTCCTTCACAGCGGTAGTTTAGGACTGGCACTCACGTGGAATAGCTCTTCAACGATTTAAAATTCATCTCTATGTTTGAAGACATTTCTGGTACATCATATAATTATTAACTGAACTAAGTTTGCTAATGGATTTTCAATATTCATGAATTTCAACCACGTAGTATAAATATCTCCATCGTTTGAATTTTCAAGTAATTGACTTACTTTTACACTTCTTACTTTTGCTCTCTCTCTCTCTCTCTCTCTCTCTTATTTAACTTTTTTAATTTTCAAAACTACATTTTATATTTTATAATTTTTACTGGTTTGTGAACTATGTTTGCCAATGGATTTACAGTCTTAATCAATTTTGACTACAGAGTTCGAACACATCTATAGTTTGAATTTTCAAGTAACTGACTTATTTTTGCACCTTTATTTTTCTTCTCACTCTTTTTTTATTTTTATTTTTTAATACAACATTTCTAGTAATCATATAGTTTTTAACCGTTTGGACTAAGTTTACTAATGGATTTACAATATTCATGAATATGGATCACATAGTTTTAATTTTCAAGTAATTTAATTCTTTTTTATATTTACTTATTTTTTATTTTTAATACAATTTCTAGTATATCATATAATATTTAATCGCTCTACACTAGATCCTCTATTAAACTTATTTGCGTTTAACCCATATACTACTATTGTCATGTCTCATAAAGTACCTTAATTGCGATAACTGATAACCTGATAACCCATATACTAATATTGTTAAGCATTCCTTCAACGTCTTCTACTCCTCATTAGACAAAACATAGCTATACAACATGGATTAGTTTCTTCAACGAAAGAAAAAATGTTCAATACAACCATACACAGGTTAATTCAAAAGACTCTAACATAGGTGGAATGCCCAAATTTTTGCTTAGACAAGTTAAAAATTGTTATAATTAAATAATAAATGATTAATTTTGAATTTTAATTTAAGTTTAATTTACAAATAGAACTTAGATAGTTTAATTAAACCAAGTAAAGTAAATTATATGATATAATTAGATAATTTGGCATAATCAAATTAATAAATGAGTTAATTAAAATTTGAAATTTCAAATATTCTTTTAAACTATCAACTTGAACTCTTTTTCTTTCAATTTTCAAATGAACCAGTTTTTTAAAGTTCAATTACTTAAATTTCTAAAAGGCTTAAATTTAGTCATTATAACCTCAATCCTATTTCCTTAATCCCTATAAATTTTGAGTTTAACTGCCTGTTTATAATTATTAGTTCTTAAGTCCAAACCTAAACTAAATATTAATATCTTATAAATTAAACTCCTAATCTAGACTTTTGATTCAAGTAATAAATTTCTATTTTACAAACCCTCATATTTCTTTCCAATTATTTTCAGTACTTAAGATAATTATTTGAAAGGTTTAAACCAAATTCCTTACTCATAAATATCTTTTAAAGATCTTTACTCCATATCATTTCTTTTTCTTTTTCTTTTTTCTTTCTTGTCCTTTCTTCTTCTTTTTCCTCTTCTTTTATTCCTTCTTGATGTTTTTCTTCTTCTTCTTCATTTCTTTTTTCTTTTCTCAAAAATCAACTCCAAAATCTCAGTTTCAAGAATATTAAAGGAGAAATTGAAGTTTGAAAACAAGATGGAAGTTGGTAATCAAGCTTAAGGTAGCTTCATCAACTTGGAAATAGAAGAAGGACAAAAGATCAAGTTGTGTGAGTTTACTAAACAAGTAAGTTGAGACGTTTTCTTTAAATTATTTGTTATAAATGCATGGACATGATGAATTAGTATTAGATTTTAGTAGAATTTCAAATATGCTAAACTACTTATGCTTAATTAATTTGTATATATGTATTGATAATTTAGTATATGAATTTGGTTGTGAATAGTTTAATTGATAAAATTTCATATGTTGGTGTCACTAGGCATTAGAACATAATCAAATTTGATCATTTCAAATAGTATATATTTTTTATTTTGTTGCAATATCCTTTGCTGTAATTTAGTTAAGTTTTAAGCTAAATTTGTTTTCTTAAGTTGTAAAGGAAGCCCATTTTTGTGCAATTTGGAGTCTAAGCCCTAAATACAAAATAAGTCCATGATCCAAGCCTTTTCCTTATTACCTTGTGATGCACTAGCATACACTAGATATTATAACAAGATGCCAAAAGTCCAAAGCAGATTTTAGGGATAATTATTAAGTACATTTTGCAAAAATTTCACAAATTAACTCTTAAAAAATAGACCCTAAACCAACATCCTTAGAAGAAGAGGAGGAAGACAAATTTACACCAACTTTTCTTCAATGAACTCCCTAAAATCTTTTTAAACTTTCATCTCCAAGTCAAGTTTAACAAGGTAAAGCATGATTTACAAATTCTACTCATTAACTTGTTAAATACTTTCACTAAATTTGTCTCTATTTCAATGAGTTTATGGGTGGGTTTGAACCTTGATTAGTTATCATGTTAAATAAGTAAGTTTACGTAGTTTACATGGTTAAGTGTTGAAAGTAAAGTTACTGATGATAATAACGTTAGATAAATGAGCTTTCGTAGTTTATGTGATGTACTAATATTGAAAATGAAGTTGTAGATGTTATTGAATGAAATAAACATTGAGTTTATGTGTAAACCCCCAAAGTTTTATGATCGGTTAAGCTTAAACCCTAATCGGAAGGTCAACCGGAAATCCTAAAGTCAACAAAACCCTAGTTAGGCGTAACAAGTTTATGTCCAGCAATTCCGTGTTCTTATCCCTAAGTAAGTAAGTAAGAGATTGGTATGTAGAATAGCTCGTAATAACATAAAAAAGCTTAAAATACCAGATTAGCAAAACCGCAATTCGTTTTGCAACCGAACGGATACAGTTTTCAAAAAACGTGTCCCGAAACTTGGAATAGTAAAAATATTCTGGATATACTGTTAGACTCGTAAAAATATAAGGTTTTCAAAAATATCAGTTTTATAATTTTTCGGGAGTTAAAAATTACAGATATCGCATTTATACGCGTATTTTCTTACTACCGGTACTTTATTAGTCATATCTACTTTACATTACACTATTCATTACTGTTATACACTATTCAACTATTTCTACTTTTTCTAACACCTACTCTTACACTCTATACACCTATTTTCTTTACTTTTTATCTTTCCCATAACTTTATATCACATCTACCCTACACATTATTACTCTTAATACACAAAATACAAAAAAATCACATCTCTCCCTCTATTTCTTTTTCAATTTTTTCTTTATTTTAATCACATAATTTCACTCCTCATTTTCTTATAAATACCCCCTTCCTCTTTCATTTTTTTCACACTTCATCTATCCACAAATTCACTACTAAAACCCTCCATAATTTCCTTCTTAAACTCTCTCCAAATACTCTCCCAAAATTTCTTCTCAAAACTCTCTTCTACTCATACTCACACTACTACCATTCTTACTTTAGGTAAGAAATCTTCTCCAATCTCTCTTACCATGTCATGTAACTTTACATGACCATGGTGTGAGTTTCTTAAACTAATTGTTATAGAAGCTATACTATATGCATGTATTGTTCTTGTTCATGAACTTCCATATTTATATTGTTTATGTTGATTTTATATCTTATTGTTGATATTATGCTAACTTCTTATACATATCTAACTAAATATAGTTATGTATATATATATATATATATTCTTTAGAGCATATAAGCTCACTTGTAATTTATTTACTTTCATGCAAAACAATTTATTTATTTTCTTTCTTCTCAATTTATTTATTTCATGATTGTTTTAAGTTTAGTATCTAGTCTTAGACTTGTCCTCATCAAGTCAAAACAATTTCCTTTCTTTTCTTTTGGGACTAATCTATTTCTTAATCTCAAGAGTCTTGAAGAGGTTAAGACTCCCAATACTAGACTTTATTTTGTTATCCTATTCATTATATTGCTATTATTACATTCTACTTTTGCTTGCTATTATTCTCATGTTTATACACATAAAGGTTGTTGTCTAAACTTTACAGCTTCAAATATGCTTTTTGCAAAAAGGAGATTTTGTCACCAAAGAATGGTTCTATTGGAAATTTAGAAGCTATGAGTTGATAAAAGTAGATCCATTCTTTTCAAAACTTTAGGAAGGACTCACTATAATTTTGAAACGACACTTATTTTGAAAAGCTTTTTCTTAAATCATCTCTATATTAAATTGCTTTCCAAAGTAAGATGACTTTTGATACTAAAATGTTTTCCATAAAAACATAATATAAAGGAAACCCATAAAAAGGACACGAGAGTTTTCAAACCAAGATTTTTCAAGTAATAGTCAAAGAAAAATTGTATGGAAACTAATAGGAAAAGTGACCCTAGTTCCAAAAGGAAAATACATTTTTATGGAAAATTCACCAATGAAAATAGTAAGATAAACATAAAATACTTTTGAAAACAAAGGAAACAAAAAGATTCATTTTTAGAAAGTTTACAAAAAAGATTTCTTATAAACTATAATTTTACAAATCTTCAACTAACATTGTTTTTGCTAAAAAGTTTTGTTGGACAACAAATACCTAAAATATGTGTGAAACATGAGCTATGTAATTATAAAGAGGAATTTTTCAACTATATAGATAACTAAGTATTTATCAAATGATTTTTGGGTGATTTGAAGTTCGAAATAAGTGTTTTAGGGATGGGAAATCCCATGGTTAATCTGATTGCCACTGTTTCGGAGCCCAAATGACCTAGTTTATGAATATAGTTTTGGAAATGGATAGAGCTCTTCGAGTAGGTAGAAATCAGTATATTATATGCGCGATTTCGAGTTAAAATAATCAAGTTATGGCCATTTTAAGTTGGAATTACCTCCTATACGAAATTTGATGATCTTATGACATAGTTTTGACAAAATACAATATAATCAACAAGAAATACTCATTATGGTTATTCTTCTTAATTAGGTGATCCCGAGGGAGAGTATCCATACCTAGAGGATTACTTTGATTAGTGGATTGACCGATCGACTCATCCGTAAGAAGGAAGTATCGTCATGGCAACGTAAGTTTATTTCCTTAATTACTTTACTTGATTGTGCTTATAGTTTCATTGCACTAGAATTAAGGAAAGATAAATTGATATGTATGTAAAATTGTTGAAAGAATTCTAAGAATATCGAGGCGGGAATTGATTGTAAGTAATCGTTTATTTTAGTATAGAACTTGATATGTTTGAGATTCTATGATCACCTCAAAATTGATAATAATGATGCTCTGATATCTTAAATAAATTGATTCATGCATACCACGAAGTAAGTCACATTGCATGGGGTTATTATCCTTGGGTGAAAAGGATAGTAGCATGGTCGAAAGCAATGCTTGGCGGCGATGATCGAAAGCGATTGCTTGGCGACATGGAATTAAACCAATGCTTGGTGGTAATCCGAAAGCGTGGATCAACTCGAGTAGACTTAATATGCTCGGCGGTAATGATTGAAAGCATAACTTAACTAAAACTACTCGTTTTGAGATTACTTATCACTAAACCCCGAATGGAGGGCGTCAATCCATTCAACATATAGTTCCCGGAAAACTATACGCCTTACTTGCTCAAGTGTATGTTGCGTTTCATTTGAATGCTTAAATAACTTATTTGAATTTTGCTACTCAAGTATTTACTTATGGAAATAATTCTCACTTAGCCTATTAGCTTATACCCTATATATATTTTTTGCAGTTTAGCTATTTGTGATTGAGACCATGAGGTCCTTGCGGTCAGGTATTTCCCTTTTCGATTAAGGAATTTTTAGATGAAGTTTAGTATTAGTTTAGATGTAGACTTCACAGAAAATTTTTTGTAATAGACTATAGTTATTTCTGGAGGGGAATGCCCCTAAGACTTGTAAGACAATTATTATGAATGAATGAATATTATGATTTCTCTTTCTTAATTTGTTATTGTATCTTCTTAAGCTTCATATTTCAAAGTATGGTCCTCTAAATTTGTGAGAGTACGCCTTACACTTAATATCAAAGTTTTTTGGAATGACTAAGGTTATCATGCTTAAGCTTTAATATTGAGTGTGACGGATTGTTACGTTTATGGTACCTTTTGGGGCATGATATTATGCATGAGTGATACTACTAAGTATGTGTAGTAAGTGTATGTAAACTAGCTAAAGCAAAATATGATGTTTAAGTGTTAAATTTAAGCATGCTTTGTTTTTCAAAGTGGGGCACGAGGGGAACATAAGGTGCTTAATCAGTCATGCACCTAATTAGTCGTGCACCTTGCTAAGACTTAAAATTTTCAAAATTTTAACTACTCCAGAAGAAGCAAAGTGGGTACATGATGGCCCATTTTCACTGTACTTCTCACTATGTATTTCATCGAATGGAATTCTAAGATAGCATAGTTAGAATATGACTGCCCCTATCCCACCTTATTTCTCTCTGTTCTTTAAGAACTTGGTTTGCAATTATACATGGTAGGAATACGACTGATCATATCTCATCTTGTTTCTCTCTAACCTTCGAATTCTTAGCATATTGACACAACATTGGAGAAACACGATTTATCCTATCTTGTGATGTTTCTCACTGGTTTTTGACTCAAGGAAAAGCACAATTGGAACAAAGCTCACCCTATCTCGCCGTGCTTCTCTCTAAGTTCCAACCTATGAACAAAACACTATGAGAACATGACGAATTGTATTTATCGTGTTTCTCACCGGAGAAACATGTGGGGAAACAAAGCTAATGAATTTGCATGTGTTCTATTAAAAAAAAAAGAATAAAGGATGAGTTATATAGATATATGTATATATATACTAAGTTATGTTTTGACAATAGATTTTATTAAATCTTGATAATTGATTGAGGACTTAGTATTTGTTTGTGATTTGATGTTAAATCTTATATAAAATGATTTCCTTTTAATAGATTCCTCTATCAAATTGTGTTTGCTTACTAATCCTTTGCAAGATATATTAGTTCATCCAGGTACGAAGTAACTTAATTGTTGGTTGGTAGTATAGGCATCTTTAAAACAATTATAAACAAAGATGGCCTAAAGTGTTTGAATTATTTGTGCTTGTGTCATTTAATCTAGTCCGAGGAGCAACAAACCTACTTGGCGATGCTAGCATGGTAGTTAAGCGCTTAGGCCATCCCTTTGTTATGATATAATGACAATTTATAAGTGGCTCAGTGGATAGTTAATAGGGGTGACGATGTAGGTATAACGTTTACTTATGCTTAAAAGGAAGTAATATGATTCATTTTACGTTTATGGAACTGGTTGAACTAGATGATATTATATATTAAGATAAGTAAAGATGCAAAACAATTGTGAATTTTAGATGAAACTATTATTTTTTTAGATGTTTTTATAGGTGATATAAGTATTCAAGCTGCTTATATCAACCCCCTAAGTAGCTGCTGTTAATTAGCACCTCCAGTTTCCTAATTGTTTGTTATTGGAGTTTAAACACTCCAATGTTGATTGTTACACCTAATTATTGGAATATAACTTAATAGTTATTGAATTGCATTAGACTAAGTATGTGTGTTACTTTATATTTGTTTATGTTACTATCTACCAGTCTACGACTCAAATTTTCTATTACAAGTGTTGATGAAGGTAAGTTTTATGATCCAATGGGTTATGGCACAGATTTGAAAGAGTTTTTTTATGAATGGGATGACTAGGAATCATGGCTTTGTGAACTTAGTGTTTTGTAATAGACTTGGTGAAACTTTTCCAATGTGATGTAATTTTTGTTAAAGGCTTACCTATAAGCCTATGGTTTATAATATAAAGTATTATGTTTACTTTAATGTTTTGCGAAAACAAGAATCTTGTAATCTTTTGAAGTACCGATTTGGGTGATGGGATGATGTAATTCATGTACAGATGACCTACTCTTAAGAAGTAGCTTTATAAATGTTTCTATGGCATGTTTATGCAAATAGTCAACATGAACATTAGCTTTATCGATAGCCTTCTGAGTAATACTTAGGTATCACATTTGGCAAGGGCTAAGTATGCCTAGATCTAGGTTCAAGGCGTGACAGTTCCTTTAATGGTATTAGAGCTAACGTTTATGTGACTGTTCATCTAAAGTGATATATTAGAAGAAGACCTAACCTTAGATGCGGTCAGTTGAGTATAGGAAAAACTTAGGATTTGCTTGGATGACGTGTCTTACTTATTTGTTTGTTTTTGTTAATATTGAAATTAATTTAATTGAAACAATGCAAGATTTGTTATATATGTGTTATGTGTTTCATATCAAAGATGAATAGGTCTTGTAGACAGACTATACAACAGCTAGAAAAGCAGAATATGCCGCCTCTACCTCCTCAATCATCCACTCCAACATTTGCGCCAACTCCAACTCCCACTCTTTCTGCTGCTTTAACTTCTACATCACCGATACCATAAGCTCTGCAAATGCTACGGTTTCCTCTAATGCTATAATGTGCACTATGTTTAAAGATATATTTGCTATGATTCGATAGTATCAACAAATGATGTATCAACAACAACAATAATTTATGCAACAATATGCTTCATAAGCTATCAAACGAGGAGCGAATGCACATTGGCGAAAGAGGTGATCAAGTGAAATTGCATGATTTTGTCAAAGTGGTGCTTGGTTTTGATGGAACTATTTTAGATCCAACTATTGTTGAAAGTTGGATAGAGGAATTAGAGAAGGCTTTTGCTGCATGTGAAATTCTAGAAGACAAGAAAGTCAACCTAGCAATCTATATGTTGAAACGTGAAGCTTACAACAGGTGGAGATTAACAAGTGAAAATTTGCCAAGACCTATTACTTGGGTTAGATTTAAAGAGATGCGTTCTTTGTACAATATTTTCTTGTTGCAGTTAGAGAACAAATGATCTTTGATTGGTTGAGTCTACGTGAGGGTAATAACACTATTGATGAGTACCATGTTGAATTTTGTTTATTATTGAGATTTGCAGTGAGGGCTATCATGAAGAGCATATGAAAGTTCAAAAGTTTCAAAACAGCTTGAATATTGAGATTAAGGGAGAAGAAAAATGTTTCAACTTCTAACACTATTTGATGCGGTAACTAAAGCAAAGTTGGTTGAGTAGATCTTGAATGAGAATAGAACATAGAAAGCTAGACAAGTTACATTTTTACGGAAAACCTCAGCATCATCTACTTCATATGGAAGATATGATAGTAGAGGTAAGGGCACAAGTTTTCAGAAAAAAGCTAAATAGTCAAATTCATTTGTTTTCTTCACGATAAGTTCCATATTACCTGAAATCGACAAATAAACCTATTAAGTACCAAATCTCATGTGATAATATATTTGATAACTAAATAAGTTTAACATGAATTTTACATATAAAATGAATTAGTTAATAGACACAAGTTTAATTTGACTTAATAGACTTCATTAAGTTAGAATGAACTTGGCTTAAAAGATCTAAAATAGACATAGTTAGATTGATTAATGTAATTCCCCTAATTTTACATAACTAGACTATAATAACTACCGAAAATATAATATATAATTGAGAAGAACTATAATAAAAAGTCGCAAAAGTAATTGCTGATTTTTTGTGATTTAAAATTATTAAAGTATAAATAAATTTAATTATGGTTAGAAAAATTAGAATCCTTACCAATAAAATTCAAATTCAAAATTCAAAATACAAAATGTAACTTTCGTAAGTCTTAGATAATCAATGATCAATGATAGAGCGATCATTATTATAAACTTCAAGACCTTCTATCTTAAGTTCATTAGTTAGAAAATAAAGCCTATACTCATTAAAAAATATAACAATGATTTTTAATTATCCCTAATATTTTAAAACCCTAAAAATGCCTTAGAAAATTATGATTATTAATTATTAAAAGAAATAATTCTTAGACTAAATTCTACAACTAGTTGATAACTCAACAAGTAATTATAGTTAACCTAGATTTTAGTTATAATAAAAGACGATTAATTTTTAGAACCCATTGGTTAAAAAAGACAGTTCAAAGATAAATCATTAGAATTATAAAATATGCGAAAAGATAAAAAACTGATCAATATTTAGAATTTAAACCTTATTAAATATTTGAATTATACAATATTTTAGTCAGAAAATTTTGAGTCTATGGAGACTAAAATCCTGATTTAACCATTATAATCCCGAGAATTTTTATAACTAATAAAATAAAAAGAGTAGCAAATATAAAATAGATATCAAACTTATAACCCAACAAGAATCCTAGAATGAACCTATGAGTAATAATAAACTCATATATAGTTTAAAAACCCGAATGGAAAATTCTTTGACCCTAATAGATACAAAATACAAGATTTCGTATCTTAGCCAATAAATCAAGATATAATTAGAAGTAGCCTAAATTTCAAACCCAATAAAAGACAACCCTTTTATAGAACGTATTGGCTATAAAACTATAACTAAAAGATGAATTGCTAGGATTATAAATACGCAATGAGAACGAAAACAAATCAATAACTAATAAACTAGACTTCAAATAAATATTTGGATTGCATCATAATTCTAGTTAGAAAATTTGGAGTCCATAGGTGCTAGAACTCTAATTTAGACTACCGGGCCTAAAACCTCGAATCATGTAAGATAAAACTTTAAAAATACTTAATCACATAAACTATAAATTCAAAACTTGAATTCAAAGATAATTTAGAAATATTGTAAGACTTTAAATGAACTTTTAAAAATAAAACTCATATATAATGGATATATAAATACGTTTGACTTAGTATTTGTTGAATTAACTTAGATATTTAAATCAAACAAGTATTAAACTAGTTGGGACAAGCAATAAACGAACGAAAATTGTAGCATTAAAATCCGCTACTATTCTTGAATTTATTCACGTCAACTAAACCCAATTTGTGTAAATTGATCGAATTAAAAAGTCAAGATGAAAGTGACCCATAACAAATCATGAAGCTCCAAGCAAACAACTCCTTAAATGATTAAAACAAGTTGATGAACCAGCTTTAAATTGTTCCCCAAAGTCCCGCGCTGTAGCTGCTAGAGGGGGAACAACATGCTTGAAAATTCTACAACTCCTACTGTATATAACTCTAGAAAATATATGTACAACTCAAGCTCATAAAGTTTGAAAAATGGACCCAATATTCACCAATGAAAGCTCTTAAATAGACACATAAGTAGACAAATGTCAACTTGAAAATTTGTTTTCCAAACACAAATAAATGGACTTTTTAAGCCTTAATTGTAGGCGTGGAACAAATTTCCAGCAAGAAAAGCATCACTGTCCAAATCATCCCCATAAAACTCCTTTCATATCCCCTTGAATTTGTTAAAGAATAACAAACAAAGCTGTCCTTTGTCCTTCAAATTACCGAGAAAACCAGCCCATTTGAACTCATTCATCACCATCAACTTATTCATTTGCAACTTGATATCTAGAATTCAAACTACACAAATAGACAAAATTGTAAATTATTCCACCATAACATCCATGTACACAATTATAAAAACAAACCTGACTTTCTTATTCCCTTTCTAGAAATCCCGTTGCTGCAACCAGAAAAGGAGACAATATGTGATAGAATTTCTTCTTGCTTCTACCGTGTTTAGCTTTAGGATTATATAGCTAACAAACTTTGACAATTTATCTCCTTCAAGATCCAATAAAAATGTATCAAATAGACGAACAGGCAAGCAAAAGTTGACTGAAAAATCTACTGAACAAACACACATGTGAACTGACCCTTAATAGCTAAAAATTTGCAGACATGAGCCTATTCTACAGCCCACAATTAGCACGAAAATTTAGCCTAACTTGTACAACAAACACACCACATATATATCTATAAATAAGTATTATAAACTAGCAAACAAAATGACTTTAGAAGCTCAAAATTTGTAGATGAAAACCACATCTCCAGCCATAATAGTCACGTACCAAACATCATAAATAGCATCACAATCATAGCTCATATATGACTTGTATAAATAGGAGTTATTAGCAACAAACAAAAACATTAATTTTCCCATTAGCTTTACCAAAAAATCAATAGAACAAACAAGCCAAACCTTCTTCTTCCTCATCTCAAATTGCACCGCGACAGACCTCAAGGGAAAAAACAAAATAGAGAATTTAGCCCCTGTTTTTCCCTAAATATCCACCGTGGAAAGCTCCACTTCTCATCACTCAAAACATAATAAACAAACCCAAGATTTCCCTATCTGAACCCACTATGATCCTCATCAAAAAAAGAAACAAGATACAAAACCGAACCAACTCACAAACAAACTTCACATCCTAATCCTTAGACATAAGCGTGGAACACTCTAGCAAGCCAAACACAACAAAAACCCGCCAACTCTAGTTATTTTTCATTCTTCTAAACGTGAAGTTCTAAGGAGAAAACTAAGGTAAAATATTAGCTTAGTCTAGTTACTTATCCTTGCCACAAATCAAGCTAAATCCTAGGTGTCAATCCTAACTTTAAGGAAGGTTTGTTCACATCATTCCTATCCCAACAAGATAAACACTACTCCAACTTCAAAGCTATATTGTTTTCATGATTGGAAGTTGTATGGAATCCATGTATAATATTGATCATGTCCTCCTAGAATTCAGTCCTATTATGCTAGATTAAGAGCAAGCTTCATTCCTTCATCCTCTTGAATCATTCATGTTTCACACTAGCCATACATCTTGTCTAAAAGATAATGACATGATGAACATGGAAAAATCTTCCACGCTTATAGGAATCCACCATGTGAATGTGACAACTAGATTCATCAATATGTTGATGATATTCGGCTGTTTAGAAATAGGAAAAACATCAACTTAAGAATTTAGAACTCTAAGCATAGGAAATTCGGATCTAAAGAAGGAGGAACCAAAACCATGCTTAGACTATAACAAAACTAACTTAAATCTTGCTAAATATATCTAAGACACGACATTGAAGAAGAAATTGAACAAAAGAAATCTTCGAAACATAACAAGGAAGATTAAATCCAAGATTAGAACATGAATCATCCCTTAGAACTAAGCAAAGTTTCAAAACAACTTATCCTTCCCTTCAACACATGCCGTGCAAAAGGAAGGGTAGAGAATAAAACAAGCCATCTCTCCTACGAGCACTAGCAATGCAGAAGGTAAGGAAGAATATAGACCAGTATTTCATCCCTTCAGCACAGCCCCTACAGTTGCCAATGTAGAACTTAAAATTTCATTTTTCCTTTCTATTTTAACACGAAAATTAAATTAAACTTTTAAGGATAAATTTCACATATCACGTGATAAATTCCACATATCACGGCTATACGTTTACAAAAAAAAATTAAATGTAATAAATATTAATTTACATTTGAGATATATATATATGTATCTAATTCCATTAGCCTACAAATATGTTGAAGGAATTTTTAAAGGACTATATATTAGAATGTGAATTGAATAATAAAAATATTGACTAAAAAAAAGATAAGGTTGACAAACAAAGAAATAATAAATAAAAATCTACTACCAAAGGATGTAGAACTTAATTAAAGAACGAGGAAAACACCTTAGATAGGAATATATATATCAATTAAGATCAAGGCAAACAAAATGAAAATAAATAATAGATAATAAATATAAACTACCTTAGGATAGACATACTAAAAGGAATACATAGATAATAAAAGCTTAATATAAAATTATTAAGTAAAATAGACTAAAAATATTCTATAGGTCAAATTAGGTTCAGAAATGAGAAAATATGACTAAAAATAATAAAAACCAATTTTAAAAATTATTACAAGACTATATATATGGTAATAAGTAATTGTTGTTTCATTTCATAGGAGATATTAAGTCTACCCCAAGTACTTTCCATGGACGTATCAAGTAAACAAGAATGCTTAGGTGAGGGAATTCTGATGATCTGCTATTTGCTTGTGTTTGCTACTGCTTGTTGTTATGTTGGTTATATTACTTGTCTGTTGAATGACTGACTGTTATAGATGCCCTCATTTGCATGATCGCCATAATAAATGGATAAGTATAATCACTTGACTAAACTAATTAGATGTACTCGTCGCATGTGCTTGAAATCCCCTATAGGAAATGTCCCGGATTTACAATTGAAAGTATTTTTGAAATGTGTTTTCAAAAGACCACGACTTGGAGAATCTCAGGTCGCCTTTTTTATCTCTTAAATGAGTTTTACCAAAAGAGTTTATGAAATAACATGTGACATTTTTCGAATATTTATTTGACAGTGGATGTTACCTGAGTTGGTGTCTACTTGTCAAGTGGCGGTAAATGTTGCTTGATTTGGGGTCTATCTGCCTGATTCACCATTGATTGGTACTTACCTGATTTGCCTTTAATTGATGATGGTCAGTTTAATTTGTTACTATTTGGTGATAGTCAAATTTAAATATTAACCAATATTGACTAATGTAAATCATGTGAACACGTTGGGGAATATTGCCTTTTACCAATAATACATAACCATTGGGCAAGTCTGGATGGACACTATCACCAGACAACCTCATTTGTGGTAAGATGAGTTGTCCCATACACATAAGTATGAGAGACAACTGATATGTAGACAGTGTAAATCTACATCATTTATGGCTCCAGACTCCTATAGATGTGTTACTTGCATTATCACGTATGCATCCATATTGCATGTAGATAGATATGCATGAATGTGTAATTAATGCTTGATAACTTGCATGACTGGTAGTAGTGAGGAATGAACTCACTGATTTGTGGTTTTGCTCGCCCCCTTAACAGTTTTTGTGTAGGAATAATGCTAGCAGGGATCAGGCTAAGAATGTGCGAGAGTGCTTCTCCATAAGACTTTATTGAAGATAGAGATATAGGATAAATTGAATTAAGAATGCAAAATAGATATATTGTATAAAAAATTGAGACTTTATAAATTACATGATTGAAACCTCATTTAAACTATTTGGTAGGGGATATAAATTCTCTGTGAACTTGGTAGCATGTGGAAAATCGGATTCCATAATTGAATTTCAATAATACTATCATATGCATATGTGTCATTCAAGTAAGAGATATGAATAAATAAGTAGAGTCTTGCAATCTCTGACTTGTAAGATGACTCTCATATTACGGGTGCATACATGGTATGATAACATTAGATTAATCCCACACGGCCCCTTCTGAGGCATGACAATTAAGGTCTTATAGGATATATAAAAACGTTTTAGTAGAATACATTAATATGACTTAATAACTAGATTAAATGATTAAGTCTAATCAATGTAGCTAATATTAAGTTAATATAAACTTAACTTGCAAATGGCTTCGATATAATTGAAGTATGTTAAACCTTAATTGATAAAGGAAGTATGTTGTTTCAAATGCATTTTCATTGAAGAAAAATGAGCATTTTGAGATTGAATAATATGATGATGTTTTTATGAAAAAATGTTTATAAGTAAAGGAAAAGATGATTGGATAGATAATGGAGAACCGTCCGTATCTTAGCATGGTGATTTTTACAACCATAGTGGGATTTCTACTTAATGTATGATAAAATAGTTTTTTAATATTAATTTGATGTAAGTTAATAAGTGATTTAAATACTTATATAAATTAATTTCATGAACAGATATACGGATAGCTGATCTATCCTCTGATTCTATTTGGATTGCGGACGTCATATAAGGTATGTTGTGACTTGTGTGTTATGTGTTTAGGATAGGCATTCTAAATGAACTAATACCTAGAGATGACTTAATAATTGCTTGCTGCTTATGTGTGGTCATTGAACCCGGTCTGGGAAGCGACAACATTGTTGGTGATGCCAATATGATAGTTAAATGCTTAGGCCATCCTTACCTATGCGTGGTATATTGAGGTGGCTCGGTAGGTAGTTGATGGGGCAAACGATGTTGAGATAACGTCTATCTTTATCAGTGTAAACTAATATAGTATGGCTCACATTTATGGGACATGGACTAAGATAGGTAGAGATGCGTAATGGTTGTGAACCATAGATGAGGTTATTTTTAGATAATCGTATAGGAGGTATAAGTATTCGAGCTGCTTATATCAACCCCCTAAGCAATTGCTGCTACTTAGGACCTCTAGATTCCCAGAGGAATGATGTTGGAGTGTGTGTGCTCCAGTTTTATTTTTTATACTTTAAATTTATAGATAAAATCCATTGATTGTTGCATTGCATTAGAATAAGTATATGTGCCATCTCGTGTGTGTTTGTGTTACTATTATACTGCTAGATTTATTTTATTTTATTTTGTATGAGAAGTAGATTTATGTCTTTTGAACTTATAGTTTTCTTAAGAGCTTAGTTGAGAAGCTTATGCTTTGTAATTCAATCTTTAAGGCTTTATTTATCATCAAAAGTAGGTACTCTCGATTAAGATACCAGATGGTATGGTTTTATTTATGAGAAAGATAATCTATTCATAAGAGTTGATTATGAAATGTTTTTGCAAAAATAGTTTTATTGCTGTTAAATCTAGTTATTTTCATAATCTAATTAATAGGATTTCAGAATATAAAAGTGGTTAATAAATGTTCTCAATAAACAAGTCCTTTAAGGTAGCCTGTGCATATAATACATAAGGTATTATACATGGTACTG
Organism: Combretum micranthum; assembly: GCA_024138025.1. Classification (NCBI taxonomy): domain Eukaryota; kingdom Viridiplantae; phylum Streptophyta; class Magnoliopsida; order Myrtales; family Combretaceae; genus Combretum; species Combretum micranthum. The sequence goes on along the minus strand of JAMXBD010000061.1, from coordinate 1,358,852 downwards.
GACATGCCTTGACTTTATATTCGAAGCGTGGCAATAGATCTCTTAGAAATATAAAAGCTCATTTATAATAGTCTTTTTTTTTCTAACAATAATCATTACAAAAGGTGGAACTATGATGTGTAGTTCTATAGTTTTTCTTGTCCTTAATTTCACATGTATGCCAAGCCTTGTTAGACATAGTAAAATTACCTTAGTGGCTCTTTTGTTTGTGTTGTGTACCTTGGGTCCTCCAATACAGATAAATTAATAAGGAAGTGAGCAAATCACAATTTAATAAGATGGAAAGCAAGTTTTCTCATTACAACATGTCACACGCCACCTTTTAAGTGTTCTCTTTCTCCTATTAGTCCAACTTTGGTACCTAAATGAGATGTGAGACCATCCTTAAAACAAGGATAAAACTATTATAAAATTCTCAAATTTTTTATAACTAAAACTTCCATGGATAATGTATGTAATATAACCAAATATATTATTCATACTACTACATTAGCTAGAGTATGTAGAATCTACCTAGTCTATACCAGAGACTTACTAAGATAGTCTTTTACAAACCATAAAAAAATTTTAAAACATAATTTATAATTATGTTTTCAAAGTAAGACAACAACTTATAATCTCAAGCTATCTTTAAAATCTTATATAATGTGTGCAAGTAGTCAGAACATTCGTGCAAATCCCTAAGCCCTTCTTAATAGCATAAGCATGGTCTTCGGTACATGAGGTTAGAAACACTAACCTCTTTATTCATTTGAAGTAAGTGAATACAAAGCACAACAAATAAACACAATAACAAATAGTTTATGCAAAAATTATAAATTTAAATGCATTTGCATGCCATGCTAAAGCATTTGACATGCACTGGATAATATTATAACTAAGTAAAGCAGCCCTTGGGTGGCTCTAAAGCAGCAATTAGTAGCTTAATCGAGCAAAGCAGCACATAAGCTTAAAAATATAACCAAGTAGGAATCAATCCAAAGAGACTCTAGTAATTAAGCAGAATCCGAAGATTCATTAATCGAGCAAGCAGTCATAGGCAGCTTAAACCAAGAAAACCGAGCTTTTCAAAATAAAACACATATGTCTTTTCTTTTAAACCAAGCATGTCAATATAACCCTTAAGCCATTTCATTTAAAACATAACATTTTTAGAAAGTGGCCTTAAGCTCATTTTCGTGCCATGCCATGAATGCAAATGATGTAATTATAAAACAACAATCATTATTCAAAGCATATGTTCCATAAATAGACTCATGGCATGATAATTTATACAACTATACAAATTAAACTAAGTTAACACAACGTACTTATATTATCATTAATCAATTCCACATGTCAACCATTTGCATATTAACCAGATACTCAATGAATCTACTGCATCATGCCACCCACTTAAGTAAGGTCACATTAAATCATAAATAACTAGTGAGTGACCTACAATCTTTTGACCACTCCTCACAACAAACAACGGGCAATGGGTACTTACCTGGATAGTATAAATTCACTAATTCATATGTGTAAGGACCCGACCTACTTAACTCATAGATTAAGCATGCAAAATCCCCAGATCACGCATAATATTCAAGTATTAGGAAATACCCAAGTATTATACGTAAGGTCGTCTAAAAAAAAGTGTTTGTAATGATTATGTAAGGACCCGCTATCACCCTATATTTGAAATAGGAGATAACGGTTCCCCAACCACATATAACCCCTAATATTATATGTAAGGTTGCCCAAAGGATTTGTTTGAGTAATTGTTTATCTAATTCCATAAAGATAATATATAATAGGAGACATAGCTTTTTTTTTTTTTTTTTTTTTAACCTTAAACAAAACTATACTACTGCACTACCAACACATTTTGCAAAGGAGTACAATTTAACTTTTAAATAGCTAAACACATACATATATACATATATATTACACCCAAAGGCTTCTTACAAGCCTTAGTAAAAATTCTCAAAACACAACTCAACTAACACTATAATTACATCATCAACAAAAAAGAATCACATCTAATCTATTACATTCATAGGGGTCCATTGAGTCCATGGTCATCTCTAATCCTCCAACCCATCAAGAAAATCTTCAAAGTCGGTTCTGTACCCCATACTCGTATAGAACTCATCGGAATCATCACCTGAAATAGGTAAAATATGAGCCAAAGGCCCAGTACACAAGTAACGAATACAAAATGCAAAGTGGATCACACATTCTTAGGCTAAATGCATTATGCAACAATCACTTGTTTATTATTAAGTCTTTAGTTAGTAAAACAACACGAGAGTATTCAAACTCCGGACAACAAGGATCTAGTATTACGTCCGCCTCCCTAAGTGGTCCCTACTGTTCATACAGACTAGGCAGCCCCACCTTCCGGCGTAGCCCATAATACTAGGGGATCCTGAGTAACGCATCACGACGCTCAGGAGGTTGATATGAGCAGCTCGGATATTCATATCTCCTAAACAATTCTATCCATAACGAGAAAGTACCCTGCTCCCAATCTGAGCAGGGTGCCGCTCTCCGAACCAGATTCAACGACAAACAACGACAATCAACACTCATATATCAATAGGATTTTCTTAATTTAAAGTGGTTTGATTTTGATGCCTATCCTAGCAAAGAGACAAGTAAGTTACTGCATACCTGAGATAGCTTGGGAATTAACGGGGTTGACTGGGCGAGGATCTATCACTGTTTAAATAAATATTGAATTCACACTTAGCTTAAGCACTAATTAACTAGTATAAAATATAAATATATCAAAGAAATCCAAATAAATTAATACAAAGTCATAATAAAGCATTTAAGCATCCTATTATATCCTAGATCGCTTAACAAATACTTAATTGATCATATATTAAACTTCGGAAAATTTTAAAGAAAGTTTTTAAAATTCAAAAGCGCAGGGGATACGCCGACATCCAAAGTCGGCGGCTTTGAGCCAGTGTTCAACACTATGAAAATTAACACTGCCAACGCTGGCAGCGCTTAAGAGTACGCCGACTGCCTTCACTCTACGCCCGGCTTTGAGCCAGTGTAGAATCCAAATACAAAATTTTTCAAAACATCCAAAGAGGTGCAAACCGGCCGCTTATATAGATATGCCGGCAGCCTCTCACTATACGCCGGTGGCTTTGATTCCCAGTAGCCGGCATATAATGTGAAAGGATGAACACCGGCTGACTTTTCTAGCGAAAGCCGGTGGCGTTCGATCGGCCTTAAGAAATTTGATTTTGTGGGCTTCCAACACCGCCTATAGGCCTACGGCGTAGAAACCCCAGATGCCGACATACGTTCAAATTTTAGCCTATACTAAATTGTTTTTGTTTTCCCCTGTTTTATTACATCTTGTTCATTCTTCCAAAAATTTTCCAAACTTAGTCTAAACTTTCTAAAGCTTGTTATATGATCCAAATACTATCCTAACAACATGAATTCTACTTCTAATCATCAAAACACTAATCACACTTCAAATTCACATCTCTACTACTCATTCTTCAATCTTCCAAAATACTCATCCCCACACATCCACACTCCTATAAGATATATATACTACTACTCCATTAGCCACATAATCTCATTCAAACTATCATCAATGCACCAAATCAATCCCACACCAATAATCACCTCAAAATCATATATTTCTAACATTTACAAACAATACAATATAGAACATAAAATAAAAGATAAATTTTGTATTAAACTCACATGACTAAATCTTGGCTTGGAATGATATTCAAATCCTAAAGCTTGTAATAAATCTTGGCTTAGGGTTTAAGATTTTGGGATGAGAAAGGAAGAAAGAAAGAAGGAAAGAAAAGAAGTGAAAATTCGTATGAAAAATGAGGCTGTCAAAAAGGAGGGCTTAACTTGTCCAATTAAAATCATTTGTCATCCAAATTTTACTATTAGGGATATATTTGTCCTAGGTTTAATTTGGGAAAATTTCAAATGCATTTGAGTTGTGTTTATGCTCAAAAAGTGGTTTTAAAGTTTACCAAAATTCTTTCATAACCTAAGCAAATTCAAAAATAATTTGATTAGATTCTAAACATAACACATGCATATTAATTTGAAAAAGACACACATATTCATTACACTATATGCACATTTTCACATATCAAACATTAACATTAATTTCTTAATACTATTCACATATAACATAACACATTCACTAATTATATTAACTAAGCACACACACATATATATATTTCATTTCAATAACACATTAATATATAATTTAAGGAATTCATGGCTATTTCAGATTGCTTGCTTAAAAATAGATATAACGTTCACACGATTTGAATTAAGAAATCCTACCACTATATTAGTAGTAGGTAATTTGTCACGCCCCAAGGGGTACCCTAAACGCAACATTCCGCCACATTCAATATTAAAGCTTAAGTATGACAACCTTAGTCATTCCCAAAATCTTTTACATTAAGTGTAAGGCGTGCTCTCACAATTTTAGAGGACTATTCATGGAATTATGAAGCTTAAGAAGATATAATAACATATTAAAAAAAGAGGATTCATAATGTTCAATTTACTTGTAACAATGTTCCTTACAAGTTTAGGGATATTTCCCTAATTCACTAATTTATTACAAGAATATTGGTACATCATTTCTAATGCTAACATCATCTAAAATTTCCTTTATCCAAAAAGAAATTACCAGATTGCAAGGTCCTCGTGGTCTCAACCACAGATAGGAGAATTGTAAAAGATATCTATGGGGGTATAAGCTAACAGGCTTAGTGAGGATTGTTTCCATAAATAACTTCTTGTAACAAAATTTCAAACAAGTTATTTAATTAAACAAATGAAATGCAACATACACGTGGGCAAGCAAGGCATATAGTTTTCTGGGAGCTATATGTTGAATGGATTTGCGCTCTCCATTCGAGGTTTGACGATACATAACCTCAAAACAAGTAGTTTGAGTAAAAAGTTTTATGCTTTCGATCAATATCGCCAAGCATATGAAATCTACTTGAATTAAACCTTGCTTTCGGATCTTCTGCCAAGCATTTTCTTTTTCCATAACGCCGCCAAGTAATCGCTTTCGGATACTCCGCCAAGTGTTGCTTTCGACACGAGCTTACTATCCTTCTCACCCAAGGATAATAACCCAAATGCAATGTGACTCACTTCGTGGTATGCATGAATCCATTTATTTATGATATCATAACATTATTATTGTCCAATTTAAGGCGATCAAAGAATCTCATACAAAGCAAGTGCTATACTAAAATAAACATTTAAATCAATTCCGGCCTCACTGTTCTTAAGATTCTTTCAAGGAATTATTTTACATCCATATCCATTTGTCTTTTCCTAACTCTAATGCAACTAAATTACAAGCATAACAAGTATAGTATTTAAAGGAAATAAACTCACGATGCCATGTCGACTATTCTTCTATACGGATGAGTCATTCACACACTCCACTCAATCGAAATAATCTTCGGGATATAGGTATCCTTCCTCGGAGTCACTTAGCCAAAGAAAATACCCAAGATGAGTATTTCTTAATGATTTTCTTGAATTTTGACAAAACAATGTCAAAAGAATATTAAAGTTTGTATAAAGGAAAGTTCCAACTTAAAATGGCCATAACTTGGTCATTTTAACTTGGAATCGCGCATATAATGTACCGATTTCTACCTAATCGAAAAGATCTACCCATTTCTAAAATTATTTTTAACAAACAAGGTCATATAGACTCTAAAACAGTGGCGACAAAATTCACCACGAATTTTCCAACTCAAAAACAACTTTGGTTCAATCAATCAAAATTTGTTTGATAAATACTTAGTTATCTATATAGTTGAAAAATTCTCTTTTTATGGTTACTTAGCTCATATTTTATTCATGCTCAAGTGCTTTGTTGTCCATTCATGTTTCTTGAGTAAAATAATGTTGGTTTGGAGTTTTAGAAAGATATAGTTTACAAGAATTCATTTTGTAAATCTTTTGAAATAAATATTTTGTTTCTTTTGTTTTCTAAGGGTGGTTTATGTTTGCTTTATTATTTTTAAATAACTTTTTGAAAAAAAAGTTTTCCTTTTTCTAAGTTCTCCATAATAGTGCTATTTTTCCCACTTATTTTTCCTATACAATTTTGTTTGTCTATTTGTTTGCAAAGTTCATTATTTGAAAATTTCTCATCCTTTCCTCATGTTATGTTTTTTTTATAGAAATCATTCTTGCATAAAAATTTATTTTCTTTATTAAAACAAAGTGGAATAATAAGTGATTTAAGAAGCTTTTTATAGTAAAAGTAGTTTCTAAAATCTTAGTGGGTTCTTTTTGTAGCTTGAAAAGAGATAACTTTATTTTTATTTAAACCATAGATTTTATACTTTACATAAACTTATTTCTAAGTGTCAAAATCTCCTTTTTGTCAATTATTTTTAGAACTTGAAAATTTGGACAACAATTTAAATGAACATGAATTATGAGAAATAATAGCAAACAAAATAACATAAATAATAAAGTCAGGTATTGGAAGTCTTAGCTTTTTCAAGGCTCCTGGGACTAAGAAGTAGACTAGTCCCAAAATAAAATAAAATGAAAGAAATAAAAATTTGTTTTGGCTTGATGAGGACAAGTTTAAGACTAGAGACTAGTCTTAAAATAATAAGGAATAAATAAATAAATTGCAATGGAATAAATAAATAAATAAATTGCATAAAATAAATAAATAAATTACAAGTGAGCTTATATGCTCTAAAGAATATGTATATATAATATATATAGATACTTAGATATAGTAACAATATTATGAACAAAAATAATAACATAAGCATAAATAGATTTTCATGAACATGAACATGAACAATACATGAACATAATGTAGCTTCCATAACATTTAGTCTTTGGAAACTCACATTATGGTCATGTAAAGTTACATGACATGAGAAGAAGAAAAATAATAGGAAATGGTTACCTAAAGAAGACTTTGGTAGTATTATGTGATTTTGGTTTTTGTTGTAGGTAGAAGTTGTTTTGGAATTATTTTGAGAGAGTTTTGGGAAGATATTTGGAGAGAGTTTTGAGAGGAGAATTTGAAAGAGTTTTTGTAGAGAATTTATGGGTAGTAAATATGTGAAAGAAGTGAAAGAGGAGGGAGGGTATTTATAGGAAAATGTGGAGTGATTTTTGTATGATTAAATTAAATAAAAGTTGAAACAAATTGAGGAAGAGGGGGAGGGGATAGGCGCCGGCCACTTTGAGAGGAGAGAGGGAGTGATTTTATTTTTTGTATTTTGTGGATTAAATGAAGTAATAAGTAAGGTAGATGTGAAATAAAGTTATGAGAAAGGTAAAAAGTAAAGGTTATAGGTTATGGTGTGTGTAAGAGTAGGTGTAAGAAAAAGTAGAGATAAAAAAATAGTGTAGAATAGTAATGAATAGTGTAATGTAAAGTAGATATGACTAATAAAATACCGGTAGTAAGAAAATACGCGTATAAATGCGATATCTGTTATTTTTACTTATCGAAAAATTACAAAATTGATATTTTTGAAAACCTTATATTTTTACGACTCTAACGGTATATTCAGGATATTTTTACTATTCCAGGCTCTGGGACACGTTTTTCAAGAGCCATGTCCGATCGGGTTTGAAACGAGTTGTGGTTTTACTAATATGATCTTTTTATGCTACCTTAGATAATTACGCACTATTCTATATTCTAAATTCTTACTTATTATCACCGAGTTTCTTATTTGGGATTGCTGAACTTAGGCTATTACGTTTAACTAAGGTTTTGTTGACCTTTAGAGCTCCGGTTGACTTTCGGTTTAGGGTTTTAGGCTTAACCGATTTCCAAAAATTCGGGGGTTTACATCATCTCATATATATACAAAAACATACATCATATACATTGATTGAAGATGTCCCTAGGATCACACAAATATATAAAGCTTACACACATACAATCTACATTACACAAACAACTTAAATCAAAATTACATTCTAAGGCTTAACAAATAAGAGTAAATACTTCACAAAATACATCAAAGTGCTAAACATCTACTATTATGTCAAACTCCTAATCGTCCATAGAAGTCTCCCAGTCAGTCCCATAGCCAATATCATCGTAGAGCTCATCTTCATAATCTCCTGCAAGATAGCAGCATGAGCCAAAGGCCCAGTACACAATAGTACAAACAAATACATATGCCATGCACACTCAACTAAATGCAATGCAATAATTCACCACGGTTTCATTATCTTTAGTTAAGTAAGTAAAACAACACTGGAGTATTCAAACTCTGATTCAAGCTTAGGAATTCTGGGGTTTCTGAGTAACAACAACTGCTCAGGGGTTGATATAGATAGACCGGATATCTATATCTCCTATATCTAATCGATAAAAATTATTAATAGCATCATCTATGATTCACACTCCTTTATACACTCCACTTATCCCGATCTATAACATCAATTAGTTCAACGGTCACATACCCGTGGACTAAAACAAATTATTTCATTCCTAGCCTAAGTAGAGAATATACCGATATAGTTAACCCCATTAGCTATCCACTTAGCCATTAAGATAAACCACCATTGCATCATGGATTTGTGTCATTGCATCATGACAAAGATTTTGGCTAAGTGCCTAAACTACCGTGCCATTGCATCAGGACAAGGTTGCTATTCCCTGGATTAGACACGACTCAACCACAAATCATTTCAATAAACTTTTATTAGTCTTTAGTTAAGGTCAAATTGAATATGCCTGTCTTAAGCAATAATCAATCAAATTATTGTGTACCTAGTTCGGATTGAGAATCGATGGGAATCTCCAACTGAGTATCTATCTCTGTTCCACACAAATCAACTATATCACATCACTATCCTAAGTCAAGCTTATATTCACTCGATTATAACTTAGGAAGTTATTCAATCTTATGTAACAATAATCCAAAGTCATCACATGTTATACATATATATATATATATATATACACACACATCATATAACATCATACAAGACAAATCTTTGATCAAGAGGTCATATATCAAGTATTGGAAGATGTTGGAAGAAGTTAGAAAAATTTGAAATTTATAAAGTCTACACTGGCAATTAACGCCAGCAATGCAAACCTCAACGCCGACGGTGTAGGATTATACGCCAGCATTAAGAAAAATACATTCTATATAGAACCTTTGAGTCTTTATGCCTCGTCCTTAATGCTGGCGGAGTTTAAGATAAATTTCAAAAGATTAGAAGTCAGAATTCTAACGCCGGCAAGTACGTCGGCAGCGTACAAGGCGGTGTACACTGCAAATCGAGTTGCAGAATTCCTCTATTTTCCAAATACAAAATTTTTACATTTTTAACTCTTCCACCCTTCCAAACCACAATATAACCTTCCTAACACATGGTATAAGAATCCTATATCATCTAGCATACACAAACTTCCTCCTAACATTATTGAAATACAAAACTCATTCCTCAACCATAAAAGCATACAAAACACTATGATTTCCTTTACTTCACCTCCATTACTCCAACATGAATCTGCTCTTCAAAACAACTCAATAATAACGACCTCTCATCACACTACAACTTAACACCATCCTTGCACTTCCATAACAAGTCCTAAGCTATCTCAACTTCACAATATAATAATACACATATATTTCAACATACATTAAATTTGATAGAAAATTTCATGGATTAAAGAGAAATAAAGCACTTTAAACATCATATAAACTCACCTTAATGTATATATGATGGTTGGGGATTGATTCTTGGTGTGTTGGGTGCAAGAAAACTTAGTTTGGGTGTTGGAAAATGTTGGTCTTCTAGAGTTACGAATTTCCTCCCCTTTGTTCTGTTTTAGAATGTCTAAAGTGTGCAAATGAGGCTTAGATGTTTATCCATATCTATATTGACTTTTGAAGCAGATTTGTGATGGGCTTTAGGCCTCAATTAGGCTTCGATTTGGGCATAAATTTGGGGCTTAAGAGGGCCAAAAATCTGCTAAGTTAAGGGCTTAAGTTTTCATTTAAAAACAAGCTTAATTCATCAAACATTAATCACCACAATAACCATTTGCATTAACATGATAATTGATAACATAAATAAACTATCATCCTAAATATATTACCATAGACTAATATTTAGTTATTACTTCCTAACACATATAATTATATCAAACACCACAATTCACTCTACATATACACATACACACATGCAACAATCAATTTACATGTATTAATTATGAATTTAACCTTGGTCATTTCAACACGTGAACAAATTCCTATGCATAATACAATTAATCAACACATCATTTGTAATTGTTATTAGCTTTATTTATTTATATATATTTATTGTGATGTTATCTATCATGTATATCATTTTGTTTTGCCTTTATATTACTGTTTTTAAATGAGTATAATTACCTCATATTTTACCCACTTTTAATGTTTCAAATATCCTTATTGTTGCAATCCAATTTATTACTAGAATATGTCAAGACATTAAAATAACCTAGTTTACTAAAATTCACGAAATTCCTTTCTACATAAATTTTATTTTACTTGTATGCTATGTATATACTTCTTGTTAACATCAAACATTGAAATAATACTTATATATTTATAATAAGGAGATTATGTACATATACACACATATATACATATTTATGTAGGTTTTTGTAACTTTCATAAAAGACAATTTTCTTTTGTTTGCATAAAAGAAAATATATATATATATATATTTGTTTTATAACACCTTTACATTATACATAAATTTATAATAGTATCATTATTTAGCTATTTGTTAGTTAGATACACAACGTAAATTTTTCCCGCAAATATCTACATTCAATGTTTGATAAAGGAGCTTTTAATGTGGTTAACAAAATATCTATAATATAGTATCTCAAACAAAGTGACAAAGAAAAAAAATTTATTCTAAGATGTTATTCTTATTATTCATTATATATATAAAATATACACCTTCCCACAAACAATAAAAGTTATATGTAATTATAAGCTTATTCAAATTTGACAAAAATCAAATTATTGATTAATAAGAATTTAGGGAGAAAGTCACAAATGGTACTGAACTTTTAGCAAAATATATAATTAGATACTTAAACTTTAAATTGATTGGTTTAATACTTAAAAAACTTAACAAATGTACTGTTGGCATATAAAAAAAGTTCTTTTGGGTACTAAATTGATTAATTTTAAAGTTTAGATATTAAATTGATCAATTTTAAAATTTAGGTACCTAATTGCCTATTTTATCAAAGTTTAGGTACTATTCCTGATATTGATCTAATAATTTATAAAGACTATTTTTTTATGTAATTTACTATGCAAGATAACTAAGAATAGTAAGAATTTATTACTTTCTATATGCATTTGACAATCATAAATTTAATGACTTAGCCATTTTATCATTTCACATGTTTCTTTTATATATATATATATATTATCTTTAATTCTATCATTTTTCACTCTTTTGTAAAAATGAAAAGTTGAAATGCTTTTCCATGTTCCATTTGTATTTAACATATATGTATTTCTTTGGTCATTATTATTGTTGTTGTTGTTGTTGTAAATGAGTACTTCTAAGAAGTAATGCGAAAGAAAGAAGAAAAATAAATAATAAAATAAAATAGAAAGGAATATTGTATTTCTTCACATGTGACAAGATACAAAGGAATATGTTTACATACATATATATGTATTAGATTTTATTTCATTATTTTATCCATTTATTCAACTACAAAACGGAACTTATTGGTGGTAGAATTAACTTATTTGTTTCCTTGCATGTATTCAGAATATTATATATATTTTTAGGTTGCTTTTGTTATTTTGCAATTAAATTATTCTTTTTTAAACAAAGATGATCCCGTAAATGTAAACAGTCAATTCACACAGATATATAAATTATTATAAATATCTAAATATTCTATGTTTAACTAAATACTATTTTTTCTTTTAACTGTATTGCGATAAATTAGACGTATGTCACGCCCCAGAAGGTACCCTAAACGTGGCAGTCCGCCGCATATAATATTAAAGCTAATGAATGACAACCGTAGTCACGCAGGAGCTTCGATATCATATGCAAGGCGTGCTTCCAAGATAGTAGGAGACTTATAGGGGTATTATGTTTAAATAGATAGCAAAGCAAGTATGAACTTAAATAGATAAACATAAGATCTTCATTTAATAACAAATCCGTACATCATCTTAGGGGCATTCCCCCGCCTTAAAGTCTTTGTTCAATTATACTAATAACAAAATAAACATAACTACCACATAAACCTACTATAGAGATTTTCCTAGAAGTCTATGTTCAAAGCTAAAAATACATAGACTTCTTCTAAAAACTCCCAGTAGCTTACACTCGTACCTGGCATACGGGGCTTCTTGTTGCTAACCATAGATAATCATATTGTAATAGAAAACTATAAGGGTATAAGCAAGACTAGCTTAGTGAGATAATTCCATCTATAAGACATTTCCATAATTCAAGCAAGTATTTTAATCAAAACATATGAAAATGCACAAATCATATGAACAAACAAGATACACATGATTAATTGGAAATCAAGTGTAGCATGGATTTAACCCCCTCCATGACAAGGGTTGGGAGGTTTCAGGCCCATACGACCATCAATATCCGCAGATTTACCGGCTCTTGCTTGCCCTGTAGACTTTCCGGCTCTTACTAGCCATCATGTAGACTTTTCGGCTCTTACCAGCCACCACTACCATTTCCTCGTTTCCCCACATGAAGATTAGTAGTGAACAAATGTGACTCATGTGAATGATATGCATGAATTGATTTCAATATAATTTTCACCATAAATGTTTAGTTCAAGTTAAAGACGATCAACACAATTTTCATCATATCAAAACAAGAATCACAATTTATTTATCAAACCAACTTCCAATATTCTTAACTGTATTCAATTCATTCATAATACCAAGTCACACAATAATTATCCACTTTTATTTTTTCTTAATTGCTAGTTTCTAATTACAAGCACAAACAAGAAAATGTAACTTAGTAAACGGAATAACTCACTCCATAACGGTAGATCTAATCGAAATAGTCCTCCGGATAGACGAACTCGGGTCCTTCGTCACCTAAAAAAGATGAAATACCCAAAATGAGTCTTTCATAAAACTTCTATTCTTGAAGATTCTAAACTTTTCTTAAAATCGCAGTAAAAAATCGTATAAGAGGAAATTCCAACTTAAAATGGCCATAACTTGCTCATTTTAACTCGGAATTTCGCATATAATATATCGTTTTCTACCTACTCGAAAAGATCTACGCATTTCTAAGCTTATTTTCATAAAACTAAGTCGTTTGGGTTTAGAAAAAGCAGCGACCAGATTCCCCATGAATTTGCAAAAACTTGAGTTCCTCTTTTTAAATAAAACTCAATTGAAGACATGAATGTTCCAAGTATTTTTATAAACTTTTTGGAAGATATATACATATATGTGTTGACTCATAACAAATGGATGAAGTAAATAAAATTGTTTCAACTTATGAAAAAGTAAAGTTTTAAAAGATTTTGAACTTTGAGATTTTGTTAGAATATTCATTTTACTTTTGAAAAGGTCTTGAGTTATTTGAGATGAATATTCCTTTTTTCTAAATTTAATCTCTTGTAATTACTTTAAATTCTTAAGGAGTGGTTTTTATTTTTTATACTTAGATTCCAACAAGTAATAACAATTTCATAAAACAATGTTCTTGTTTCTTGTAATGATTCCAAAAGAATTTCTAATACTTGATGAAAAATAAGTTTGTATAAAACCTTTTGTTTATTAAAAAAAAAATCGTTTCTAAGCATGTTCATGAGTTTTTAAGAAATTATTTTCTACATCTATTTCTTTAGAAAGAATCTTTAATTTAAGGAAACACTTCCTCATTTATTTTTGTTGAGACGAAAACATTATGTTCATGCATGAATATGAATCATAAAATTATGGAATATGAAGGAACATAATTAACTTAAAGAATAAGCAATTAACGAAATAAATCAAGTATTGGGACCTTAGCTTCATCAAGGTACCTGGGACTAAGAAAAGACTAGTCCCGAAAAGGAAAGAAAATGTTTTGACTTGATGAGGACAAGTATAAGACTAGAAAGACTAGTCTTAAGAACAACTTGAAATTAAATAAATTGCAATGAAGTAAATAAATTGCATGGAAAGTAAATAAATTACAAGCCAATAAGCTTATATGCTCTAAATAGTATATATATATATATAGAGAGCTATATAGATATTTAGATAGTTATGAACATAAAGGAACATAAAGGAATTGATATTATGAATAAAAACAAAGTATGAACCTATTGTTGCTTTCTTAGTCTTCATGGTTTTGGAAAACACACATTAAGTTCATACTAAGTAGATGATCATAGGAACTTCTTGAAGAATTTTTTTTACCTAAAAGAGATGAACTAGAGAGAGCTTCTTGGAAGAATTTTTTTGGAGAGATTTGGAGAGAAATTTAAGTATAGTAACTTTAGTATAGAAGAAGTGTGAAAGAAGTGAAAGTGTGAAGGGGTATTTATAAGAAAATATGAGAGATAAATTGTGTTGATTAAATAAAGTAAAATAAAAAAAATTGGGGAAAAGGGGGGGGTGGCCGGCGTGAAAGAGAGAAATGTGAGAGAGTGAAATTTATTTTTTTTGTCTTTTGATAAATTAAAAGTAGAAATGAGAGATGTGAAGTTTTATTAGAAATAAAATATGTAAGAAATAGGTGTATGAGTTGTAAGAGTAGGTTGTAGAAAAAGTAGAGATAGATAAATAGTATAGAATAGTAGAAAATAGTGTATGTAAAAGTAGACATGACAATTAAGTGCCGGTAGTAAGAAAATACATGTATAAATGCGATATCTGATATTTTTAGCTACAAAAAATTACGAAATTGATATTTTTGGGAATCTTATATTTTTACAAGTCTAATGGTATATTCGGAATATTTTTTCTATTTCGAGCTCCGGATATGTTTTTCGAGAACTATATTTGATCGGGTTTTAAGGACACTCGAAATTTGAAAAACTGATATTTTTACGTAACCTATAACTATTACGAACCATAATAACTAATTACTCAAACTTCGTTTTCTAGGGCTAGGGAAACGGTAATGCCGGACTTAAGCGGTTACGGTAAACTAGGGTTTTGTTGACTCTGAAAATCTGGTTGACTTCTAATTAGGGTTTAAACTTTAAATTAGAATCCAAAATTTCGGGGAATTACAACGTACCCAAAGTGATCTAATGGATGGACAAGTTTGTAACTATTGAGCTAACAATAAAAGGAAAATAAAAAATTTATTATTTTTATTGTAAAATGAAAAGGAAACATTGTGAAATCAAAAGATTAATATGGAACTACCTCATAAAGATATGTATATTACGCTTATATAGAGCATTAAGATTTTGTTTGAAGTATAAATGTAGAGATGTCAATATGATGGGGTTAGAGAGAATATAGATGTTACTTTTCTTATATATATTCAAATTTCTGAGAATGGATGTTGTCAAGGACTTAAGAAATTTAGTATAAGAGAGATTTATTATAAAGAGTAAGTTTGAACTGAAAGACCGGACATAGTTTTGTTTGGTACGTTACATTGTAGCAGGATGCAATAATGGGTCAAAGGTTTTTAATAAGATTTAAAATAATTTGACGAGATGTGTTTAGGGTCAAGGACTTTTAATAAGATTTATAATGAGTTAACAAGATGTAATTATGGCCAAAAGATTTTTGATAAGATTTATAATGGTTCACAAGATGCAATTATGGTCAAAGATTTTCAATAAAATTTGTAATTGGTTGATGAGATTCAATTATGGTAAAAGATTTTTAATAAGATTTATAATTGGTTGACCAGATGTAATTATGGTAGAAAATTTTCAATAAGATATGTAATGAGTTGACGGGATGTAATTATGATAAAAGATTTTCAATGAGCTTTATAAATGGGCTGATGAGATGTTAGGTGAATATAGAAGGTGAAAAATATGTTCATTTTGTTCCACTTTTATATGTTATATTACACATATATATTAAATAAATTATTTTAGAAAATATATATTTTAAGTTACTTTTGGTGTTGCTATTTGCATTTAGTACGAGATTTATTATTTATTTTCGTGCTTGCAACCGTATTATTTTTTAAAAATAAGTTATTCTTTTTACAATATATTTTAGGGTTAATTACAAAGACATAACCTCTTTTTTGGTTAATTTATCAATACATGATCCATGTTAATTTTAATGACAAATAAGTTATCCGAGTTTCAGAAAAAAACGTTATTTTAATTAAACACTATTAAAGAGATATGTGTTAGAGTCTTAGTAGTCTAAAAAATTAATTTAATAAAAAATATTATTAAATAAAATTAAATAAATAAATCTTTAAAATTAAAATTTTTAAAATAGAAAATTAAAAAAGTAAAATTAATTTTTATGACTAATAAAATATTGACATGTGCCATTCTAAAATTATTAAATAATATTGATATTTTTATATGAAACTCAAATCATCTATTTGTTGAAAAAGATAATACAAGTCGTGTATTTCTAAATTGGTCACAACATAGGTTATGTCTTCGTAATTAACCCTATTTTACCAAAGCATCATTATAGTAAAATAACTCTATTTCTGTTAAATGATTATATAACTTATTTACATTTATAAATAAATTGAGTTATTTAGTTTTCAAATTCGTAAAACAAACTTTATCTGGATACACACACATATATATATTTCGTTGCCATGAATTATTAGAAACCAATAATCCCATCTCCTCCGGCCCCGTACAAAACTCGAAGACCTTGTAAAAAATGTATTTCAATTAGGATCTCATGATCCACCCCCTTAAAAATAGTTTCGCATTCGAAACTACTGCATTATAAAAAATCAACTATATTTTAGTGAAACATATCACAAATATCATAATATTTTTCATCATAAAGTCATGTCATAACATTCAGAAAATATATAACACATTGTTGAGCCGGAATTTTATTTTTTGGTTGAATTTTTTTTTAATCTGATTTACATCAAATTGTAAACCATTTGGCATAGATCCTCAATTAAGAATTAAAAAATTTTAATTTTGAAAATTTTAGAGTCAATATCTGATTGAAGTTGGGAAAAAAAATTAGGATCAATGACTAAATTGATCATAATTGTGCTACGAATATGTGAAAAATCATTTTTTTTAAAATAACTAAAAATTCATGAGTCTAGGGCTATCCTATTAAAACCAAATGATTACCGCATTTTAAATTTTCTAATTATAATGGTGGTGCTCATGGTTCGTTTTAGTTTGGTTCAAGAGTCAAATTGGACCGAACCGTATTTAAAATGATTTGATTCAAACCCTTAATGAATTGAACCGCTTTTAAAAGAATTTAGTTCTATTAAAGGATATTAATAATCATTTGAGTTTCTGAGATAAAAAGATGACGTTTAGATTGAGGAATATTGTGTAAGAATTAAAGTTAATTATCATTATATTAGGTCGTGTTTTTAATAATTTCATTATATATATATATATATATTATCCCAATCAAAAAATATTTTTCAATGCAAATTTAAAGTAACTTATATTTTTAATAAATCTATAACACTAACTAAAGAAAATCATTCTTTTACATTAATTTCATGTTTATTTATAGTATTCTTCCCTTTATAATGTATTGAAATTTCCATTGTACCAATTAAATTATTGTGCATGTTCTAAACTCAATTATATCACTTTATTTTAATTTGATGCATGTCTACTAGTTTTAGGAAGAATTTAAAATTAATAAAATAGAGAAACATATTGAAAAACTTTTGAATCGAGTAAAAGACTAGTTGTTTAATATTATTAGATATATAATACATTTAACGGTGTATTATTGAAAATATATACTACGAAATATATATATATATATATACAACATTTATATTTATAATAACATTAATGTTGTTAAAAATGTAATTTACATTTCATAAATTGGAATGGAATCACAATTTTTTCTAATAAATCTATAAATTAAAATCTTACTTAATTCCCTTTCAAAAATTTATCTAAACATAGGAATGATGTTAGAATTCATAATTGTGATTTCATTTGAAGTCTATTCTAATATAATGCGTACATATACGAAATTACATTTTAACTAAACTACAACAATATGTACGAAATTACATCAATTTCACAAAAAAGCAGTAACGATCGGCTTTGGGTTTAAAGAAGAAGAATTAATACCCATTACTTATCATGACATCAAGAATGACAATTCCTTGTGCAATTCAAAAGTTTATTTCAAAAATTCCCATCCATAAGGAAAAAAAAAAAAAAAACACATGTTCACATCAAAATAGAATCATCAGATCTACACATAATATTTCCCTTTTATCAAACAAAGAAAAAACCATAGAAATGAAAATAAACCCTTCAAATGAAAATCTACACCAACATCTTCCAATACTTTGACTGCAGCATTAAGTTGATTTAGTTGATGAGGAAACCATCTCAATTTATGTGCATTGTTCTTGATGATAGTGCTGGTGATATTAGGATTTAGGATTTTGGCTTTGGTTGGGAAGTGTGATGATGGGCTGCTGGGTTGTGAATGAAGAGGTGAATGTTCGGTGTGAATGAGAGGTTGGGTCTTCTTTGGTTTGTTTTTGGTGGAGATGAGTTAATTAAGCTTGATGTATTGCCGGTAAAGAGGATGGCTAGGAGTGACAGGGTTCACGTGGTTCAATGAATGTCTATGATGTGTTGGCTTGAGCTATAGAGAGAGTGGATTTTAGTTTCCTCATGCGTATGGTCTCCAAATGGGTAGTAGCAACAAATGGGACTTGGAGAAATAGTAGCGATAGACTTTGGGAATAAAGAAGAAGAATTGTTGGTTTTGCAACAATGGTGTAATAGAAAATAATATATATATTTTCCCCAATATAACTTGAATTTTCGTTAAGTTACATAAGAGGTAAATTGATATTTTTCAACTTCTTTAGCCCTTATTCCTTAAACTATTCTAGTTAACTAAATAAAGTAACTGTTATTTTTTCCGATCAACCAAATATTGAAATAACAATTTTAACCGTATTCTATTCCTATGGAATAATAATTCATTTCTAACCTTATTCCATTCCAATAGAAGAACATAACATAAAAGTAAACAAGCATGCACATATATACATAATGATATAATGTGATATTCTATTATATTATCCTATTAGTTTTTTTTTTTTTAAATTTCTTTAACATTAGTATAGTTATATTATTATTTATTATTGTTATATAATAAAATAAAAGAAAAGGAAAATAGGCTAAAAACTTAACTGCAGGTGTGCATCGATGATAAGGAGCTTTGGTGGGTCAATTTTGGTTGGAGCAATGGTAGCAATCGGATAATATTGCTTAAGGGTGGCACGGTAGTTAAGGAGTAGTTGGACCAACCTAATTGAGGTTAACAGCTACTCCGGTGGTGTCATTTTTAGCAAAGGCGGTCTAGAATGGTGTTTTGAAGGAGGTTGGTAGATCTAGTGCAAGGGTGGTTGGAAGATTGCCGTTTAGGGATAGCACGACTATAGGAGCTTGTTGGGCTAACCTTTGGGGGTGCGCCAGTTACTCTAATGATGGTCATTTGGTTCAGAATTGGTCGTAGGGTGGTGTTTCAAACTCCTCAGGCAGCGATGGATGGTAGCTCTCCATCAAACTTGATTCTAGCAATCCCAAGCTTCTTTCAACCCACTAACTTGAAGATCTCAACTCTTAAAGCTTCCTATAAGATCTAATTCATTCAATTTTGCCTACAAAAGCACAAATTAAGATGTTAGAACCCGAAACCCTAATTGAACTTCAAGAACATGAATTTAAAAAATAAAGCAAATTGAGAGTCAACCTCCTTGAACAAAGATGTACATGTCCTATTTTTACTTTGACATTAGAACTTGTAAATTTTAGGTAATTTTGAATCTAGTGTTTCTAGGGTTATTTTGGCATGAATTTAGGAATTTTCTAAAAATTAGATGATACATTCTAATTGAACTTGATATTTACATCTTAAGTATCAATCAGAAGCTTCCTATATCTTTTAAATTACTTAAAGTGTGCAAATTCGTACCAAATTTTAATATCTTTAGTATATAGAAAGTTGGTTTTTCTCAATTTTCCCTCTTCAATTTAACTGGCTAAAACCTTAAATCAATTCACAAGTTTGGTACCAATGTGAAGTATTCCATGCCTAGTTTGTAATTTCACCATTAATTTGATGAAACTGCTAGCTAAAATGGATAGAAAATGGCCTGTTCATGACCTCCCATACGTATGCATATGTGTCTTATTATTAAGCCGTTTGACTTTGTTCTTGTCAATGTGTGCACAAAATATTATTTTAAAGCTTATAATTGAGGCTCATTTATATTAATTGGTTATTTAAATGAATCCTAAATTAAATATGTAACAAAAATTACATTATATAAAACCCGAATAATTCTCTAATGCTTATCAAATCAAACTTTCATGTCATTTTCATGCCTTAAAACATTAAAATATGTGATTTTGATTCTAACATAATATTTTGTTTTTATTACATATTAAAACATATACATATTCCTATGTACATATTTTGAATCTTAATGAAGCAAAAATAGGGTGTCTACACACATTGATCTATTTTATTTGGGTTTCTATCTAATTTTTATCACTAACTCACTAGCTTTTACTTAAACAAATTGGGTATTTTTTCCTTCATGGATTTCTCCATTTCCTAAGCCACCTCTGCTTCACTATGGCTATCCCAAGGAACTTTCACATAATTGATATTTTGATTTCTTAGTTGTTGAGCTTATTTATCTAGCATAGCAACGGGTTGCTCCTCATATGACAATATCTCTTTAAGTCGTGAAATCTTTAAGGAACAAACTTATTTTGTATTTAGCTTTAGAATTGGAAGTTTGGGAGTAGGTCGAGTCCATAAGTGAAAGATAAACAGGTT
The DNA here is from genome assembly GCA_024138025.1 of Combretum micranthum. NCBI lineage: Eukaryota > Viridiplantae > Streptophyta > Magnoliopsida > Myrtales > Combretaceae > Combretum > Combretum micranthum. Next base: position 1,337,814 of record JAMXBD010000061.1, on the reverse strand, counting down.
TACTTCTAGGAAAAAGTTAGCATGTATATACTCTTTTGAGTTATTTTGATAACTTTTCAACACTTAGTGAAAGAGGTAGAAGAAATTATTTTCTTAGTGATCCTTTATAAAAAAAGTCTTAAATTTGAGTTTCATTCAAAAGAAAAGAAAGAAACAAGCGTAGCCTCTACTTCAATGACTCATGTAATTGAGTTAAAAGTACCAGAACTTAAATGTTAGAGTGAATAAAAGTTCTTAGGGATCCTTTAAAACCTGATCACTTAGGTGATGGGCTTGGGATATGTCGACTCAATGAACTCACTATAACAAGAAGAAAGGAAAGGAAAGGAAAGGAAAGGGAAAAGTTCAATAGTTGAATTTTAAAGAAGAAAAAGATGGAGGTAAAACCCTCCTCTTCGAATTTAAAGGAGAATAAGTGCTTCTATGAAAAAAAAAAAAAGAATGCAAAAGCTCCAAATAAAATAAGATTTATAATAAAGAGGGAGAAATCTAGGGAAAGAGTAGATACCATATGCTTTCACTCTATGTTGCTAGGAGTATATGCTGCTAAATATCTAGTGAAGTTTAAAAGGATGTTTTTCCTTACTGGACTGTGCATTTACTTTTAGATGAAAGAATCTTTTGCAAACTTGGATTAAAGTTTGTTTTATCTAGATTAGTTGCTGAATTTTGATTGTAGTAATCTAATTACATGTACCTAGTTTGGTTAGAGTAGTAGGCACTAACAATGCAAGTCATGAACAATGAAAAAGAATGATGCTTGAATTTTGATTGTGAGAAATTTTGTACTTTCTATGATAGATTCTACTTTTGACTTAATTATTTTGCTTAAGGACAAGCAAAAGTTCAAGTATGAGGGAGTTGATAAAGTCATATTTTATAGACTTTTCATAGAACAAATTAAGCTAAATTGTTATTGATTTTATAGAAATCTAAGGAAATTGTACTTAATTACGCTTAAATTGTTATTTCAGGTCAAGAAGGACTTTGAAAGCAAATATACGAAAATCGAAGGAGTTTTATGCAAATTTAGAAGACATAAATAATGTACACCGGCCCCTAAAGGAAGTACTCCGTTGGCCTTTGTTATGTAAAAAGGTGACCTTTAATGTATCAAACAAGCACTGCCAGCCTTGAATGAAAAACCTCTCCAGTGTTGCAAAATTTTAATGAAGGCCAGTAAAATCAACTTCTACATGCCAGAATTGAGTCGGCTTAGCTTGTGAACATAATGCAATTTTTTAAAGCTGGCATCAACGCTGCCGACTTACAAGTGAAGATTAATCGGCCTTCATGGTTTTCAACATACGTCGGCTCCGTGAAATTCTATACCGCCGGTGTTGAAGCGGTGTAGCCCATCCATAGATTGCAAAACATTAATGCTAATTCCAACGCTACTAGTGTTCATGCTAGTGCAGAACGTACGTTGCCACTATGCCACCGACGTTGAATTAGTAACTACTGGTATGCTTTGCAACTTTTGCAATTCCTTCAGTTTCTGCTTATAAATCCCTAGGGTTTGCTTCATTTGAACAATGCATGAATTTCATAGCAGACATCCTCCATATCTAGATTAGAATAGAAGCCCTAGATTGGAATTGTTAGAGAGTAATTTTGGTTCTAATTGTATTATCGATTAAAGCCTTGTAATCATTTGAAGATTAGATTGAAGACTTGTTTTGAAGTTTTGCAACAAGGTTATTGTTGATTTAATTTGGTGAATTCTGACATTTTCTCTTTATGAAAATTCAATTGTTGAGTTTGATTGTGATGATGATTTCTATTGTTGCAATTACTTTGTTTTGTATTTGTTTGATTCAATCAATGAATTTCTAAGTTATTTTTGTGGGAAATTGATGAAACCCTACATAGCTAAGATGATTATTGTACTCCTGTTATAGAACTATCAGATTTGTGGAATATTCATATTGCAACTCTGACTATAAATCGTGTTTCTTGTTAAACTAAGTTGATAGGAATCTTAATAATTCGGAAGGGAAATTCTAAAATTTTGGTTAAATTACAATTGAGAAAGTGGCGTGATTCAATCTGATTTAGAAATTATCCATTGAGATTAATGCAATGTTTTAGATTAGTTTCTCACTAAGGAATTAGGATAAATTGGTTTAGGGCATTAGACAATTACAGAATTGGAAGATTCATAATTGTATTTTTGATTCTACTGTTAATTTGTATAGCGGAAGCTAATGGATTGATTGGTGGTGTTAAAATGATTTTAAAATTTAAGATTTTTGATAATTTCATATGAATATCCATAAAGCTTATTGTTGTTATAACATGATGACAATTTGATTAGTGAGACTAGAGTGGATTCTTTTTTTCCCACATTCAATTGATATATATCTTTCTTGAAAACACTCTCTTTACTCCCATTGATAGTTATAATCTAGGATTAGAAATAGTTAATTAGTTAATTGTCTTAATTTTTACTGCCTGGATGATACTAGAATGTGGTAATTGTTTAGTAGTTAAGTAATCCTTGTGGGAATGATACCCTACTCATCATTGTATTACTTGATTTGACCCAATATACTTGTTGGTAGAATTTGCTTAATTTTCATATACACGTTTGCAGCGGATCAGTCTTCAAATAAAATAATTTGAAAATGGAACATTTATGAATCAATCAAAATATGTAAAGAGATCTATTGAAAAGCTTTAAAATGGATCATTATAAAACGAGACCTACACCTATGAGCACAAATGTAAAACTTGATTAAGATAAAAATGGAAAAAATGTGTGTGAAAAGCTTTATAGAGGCAAGATAGATAGTTTGCTATATTTAATAGCTTCTAAACCTAATATCATGTTCTCGGTGTGTGTATGCACGATTTCAATCTTGCCTAAAAGAATTACACTTGAATGCAATAAAATGCATATTCAAGTATCTTGCAAGCATAGGGTCTGTTTGGATTGTCTGTTTTTCATCTGTATCTGTATCTTTTTTAAAATGATATGTGTAAATATATCCGATTTGCATCTAAATTTTATCTATATTTATTCTATTTGATCTTTTGATGAGAACTGTCAACTTTTTTTATCTATATCTATTTCTTGATAAATAATTTGTTAGCAAAAAGTTTGAAAAAGTGTCTGTATCTGCCGGAAAAAAGCCAAAACAAACAGACCCATAATTGAAATTGGCTTATGGTATCCAAAGTTTACCTCTTTTGATCTTGTTTGATACTTTGATGCTGACTTTGCTGGGTGCAAAGTAGATTGAAAAAGCCTAAGTGGCACATGCTATTTATTGGAAATTCCTTAATATCTTGATGCTTAAAGAAGCAAAATTCTATAGTACTATCAATTGTTGAAGCTATAATTATTGTTCACAAATTTGATGGATGAAACAAACTTTGCTTTATTATGATTTAAAATATGGCAATGTTCCAATTCGTTGTGATAATACTAGTGCTATAAATTTAACAAAAAATCCGATTTGATGCTTAAGGACTAAACATATCGAAATTAGACATCATTTCATTATAGATCATGTTCTAAGTCGCGATATCAGCTTGGAATTTGTTGATACAAACAATCAAATTGCTAATTGATCAACCAAATTCGAACTTTGCAACTCTCTATTCTTATGATTCGCTGTGGATGTTTTTCCTACCATTTCTTCATTGCCAATTCGAAGTACTAAGTTGCCTCCTTCTACATCATTAAGTGCTCTAGATGTGGCAAGGAATGGTTTGCCAATAATTAAAGGTATTACCTCATCTTCATCCATTTCCAACACCATGAAGTCGACAGGGTATATAAACTCCCTATCTTTCAATAAAACATCTTCAATAATCCCCTTAGGGATCTTTATAGAGTGATCAGCAAGTTGCAAAGTCATTCGGGTTGGTCTAAGTTCAACAAGGCCCAGCTTTTGAAAAATGAATGGGCATGAGATTGATACTCACCCCCAAATCAACTAATGCCTTCTCTATTATGATCTCACCAGCCATACATGGAACTGTGAAGCTACCAAGATCCTTCAACTTGGGAGGAATCTACTTTGAAATGATTGATGAACAATTGGCCCCAGTTTCCACTATTGTTACCTCTTCCAATTTCCTTTTTTTTTTTTTTTGTTACAGAAGCTCCTAAAGGAACTCAAAATACTTTGGCATTTGTAGAAGTGCCTCAACAAAAGGGATGTTGATACGTAAACACTTAAATAGCTCAAGAAATCTCTACAATTGTTCCTTATCGTTGTTTTGAACAAGGCGAGCTGGATGTGGAATCTGTGGCACATACTCCTTCACAATAGGTGGTGATCTATGTTTAAGTTCTTTCTTCTCAGGTTCAATCTTCTCTTTTATGAGAATTTGACTTTTCTCCTGTTTAATTTCTTTCCTTTGGTCAAGTTGCAGCTCCTTTCCACTTCTTAAGGTTCTGGCATCACATGTTCTCTCATATTAGTCTCAGTATTGCTAGGAAGGGAATCGAGCTATGTTTCGGACAACATCTTGGCAATTTAACCAACTTAAACCTCTAGATTATGAATAGAGGCTCCATGGTTTCTCAAAGTTGTCTCTTGATTTTTCAGAATTAAGTCCAAAGCCTTTTGTCCCTCATCCGAATCTTTGATGAATTTTGTCAACAAATTCTCAAGTTGACCATTAGAGAATTGACCAGGAGGTCTTTTAAAAACCAGAGGGGGAGGATTGGGATTTAGCTTACCTTGTAGCATGTTATTGCTCTATGAAAAGTTTGGGTGATTTCTCCATCCCAAGTTCTATATACTGTTGTATGGATTATTTTTGAGCCTAGATGGGTTACCTAAATAATTAACTTTCTTGGTACATGCTTCCTTAGCAAGAGATGGTTCCACAAAAGCAAGTTGCTGTTGTTGCTGTGACAGTGTCAAACCATCTATCTTCCTAGAAAATGCTTCAACCTTTGACATAATCGTAGTAGCCACATCTACATCTAATACACTAGTAACCTTCTTGTCATGATTTCTTGTATTTGACCACTCATAATTATTAATGGCCATGTCTTCAAACAATTTCAAGATCTATTTGGGTGTTTTATGGTTGAGAGTACCACCCGTTGCAGTGTCAATCATTTGTCTTGTATGGTAATTAAGCCCATTGTAGAAAATTTGGACTTGCAACCACTCGGGAATACCATGATGTGGACACCTCCACATGGATTCTTTAAATCTTTCCCAAGTTCCATACAAGGTTTCCATTGCTAGCTGATGGTAAGATTGAATCTTAGCTCTGAATTTTGCTGTCTTTGATGGAGGGAAAAACTTATCCATAAATTTCTTAATTAACTCCTAGCAAGTGGAAATAGAATTCTTTAGTAAGGAATTGCCATTTTTTAGCTTTTCCTCTTAATGAAAATGGAAAGAGGCGAAGATGAACCGCATTATCACTCACTTCGTTCAATTTAAATGTGTCACAAATGTCTAGGAATGATTAGATGTGTGCTTTGGGATCTTCGTCGTGGAGTTCATCAAATTGTGCGTATTGTTGAACCATTTATGTGACCGTAGCCTTGAGCTCAATGTTGTTCGCATCAACATGAGGGCAAACAATGCTAGAATTAGTTCCCACCAAGATTAGCCTTGCAAAATTTGAATTTGTCTTCGGTGCCTTAAGATGAAAATTGAAGTTTTCTTGATTAATGTCATGACCCTGATTCTCATTTGGATCGGCCATCTCTATAGCTGATGGAGAACCCTCTTGGCTACTAGGTGAAGATGATTCTAATTCCTTGTTCTTCTTCTGGTACTTCAAAATCATCCTTTCCGGTTATGGGTTGGATTCAACAGGTTTCTTCTCATGGTTTCGAACCATGTACTTCACTGTGAAGCCCGGTTTTCCTAGTAACCAAGCAAACTTCGGAAATTGGAAACCAAAACCTTAAACAGGATTAATATGAGCAACCTAGGAACCCTATATCTGGCTTTACTTCGATTTCAATTTAAAAGAACCTCTACAGAATAATTTAATGCGGATTATTGTTTTAAAGTATATTTCAAACCATAAAAAGTTCTGATTTCCAAAAATTTTCTATTCCAGGCCTTCCCGAGCTCCATTACTGAAAAGCGAGTCCCGAAACTAGAAATTCAGAAAAATATTTCGGAATACTCTTAAAAACCGAAATTTTATAAGGATTTAAAATATAAGTTTTATAATTTTTCGAGTTATAAAAATTACAGTTATAGCCTTTTTCTCACATTTTTTTACTACTGGTAAAGTAAATGTCTTGTCTACTATTTATTATTATTTACAAGTACAGCCTACTACACACACACACACCCATACACTAGTCTTACAACGTTACAAACACTCAATTATACTTTCTTTTCCAAGAATTTTTGTCTCTTAACAAATTATTACATTTAATGCTTTTTATTACATAAATTACAAATCAAAACAATTTCAAATCTCTCTCTCTCCTTTCTACATGTATGGCCGGCGCAATTTTCCCCCCATTTGCGCTCTAATTGTTTTATTTTTCTTCTTTTATAATACAAAACAAACCTTAAATCACTTAATATAAATAATCCTTTTCTTTTCTCTCTCTTCATTTTCATTTCATTTGTTTCAAAAACTCTCAAAATCTCTCTATTTTTTCCTTTGTTGTGACCCTCATCCACCACCACACACAGAGAAAAGCTTCATTTCTTCTTCATTTCTTCACTAAATCCAACCTTAGGTGATGATTCTTAAGCTTCTCTACCATTTAATCTTGTAATGATAAGATTATTCATGAGTATTTTCACTCTAAGTCCCCATGAGCACTTGCTAGGGACAAAAAATACTACTACATGAATATCAAGCCATCACAAGAGTAGATCTTGTGTTTGATTAAGTTTTTGTTAAAGTATTTTCATGTTTATGCATGTAAAAATAGGGTAAAGTAGAGATCTAGCATAAAAACCCATATTCATGCTTTTAAACTTCATTTCATATAACATAAGTACTAGATCTAGCTTTTAGATGTTTATACCATACATGACATTTATGCTCTTATGGATGATTTATGTTTTCATGCATTAATGCACATAAAGGCTTTGTTTTGTGTATATAGATGTTGTAGTTAGTAGATCCTTAGGCAAATAAAATAAGGAACTTACAAAGAAAAGGTGTTTGTTTGAAATGTTCAAAGACAAATTCGTATGGTTTCAAAGCCCTATTTTAAAAACCTTTTTATCATCTTTAAAACTCATGTTTTATGTGAAAAATGAAGAATATAGGTAATAGATATCATTAAGTAATGATTTTTATAAGTTGGAATAAGTTTGATGAGATTAATATGTAAACCAAAGGGTAGAAACAATATAGAAAATGTTGAGTTACTACTCAGTTTAGAAAATTCGTAATTTTGAAATAATGCCATGAAAACACCTATTTTTCAACTCAAAATGAAAGTATTATGTAATAAATGAAGTCCTTAAGGAATAGGTATAGTAAAGCCTTGAATTTTAATGCATTAAACAAGTTTTTCCCAAAAGAATCATCCTAAAATTTAATTTCTAAAAATTCGGATTTTTGAATAAATCCTATTTGAAAACATATTTACAAAGTGTAGAATGCAAATTTTTATGTAGAAATGAAGGCTTAGGTAATAGGCATAATGAAGACTCAATTTAAACAAGGATAAATTGGTTTTCTTAAGAAAATAAATCTGAAACAAATGGAATGATCAAAGTTAGGAAACTAGTTTTCTTGAAAGTAACTTGTCATGGAGTGTTACAAATAAAAAGTCTTAAATTTCTTTTTAGTAAATAATTTCAAGAGCATGTATGCATCAAGTTCATAACATGCCATTTATGATGGAAAATCATCAATATTGCATGTATGGTTGATCTATATGCTATGAACATCGCAAACATTCACAAAATTATTTTTTGGAATTGGAAAGACCTATGGATCAGAACTAATCGGCTTATTTTGTAACCTAAACATTTTCTAAATTTGAAAATAATGTTAGGAATAGATATATCTTTCAAAGTAGATAGAAATCGATATATAATATGCTCAATTCCGAGTTAAAATGAGTTAGATATGGTCAATTGAAGTTAGGACTTTAACTTATGCGAAAATTGACGAACTTAGTAAATAGAATTGTTAAGTTAATAGAACCTGTCATGCCCCGAAGTGTACCCTAAACGTGGTAGTCTACCGTACACAATATTAAAGCTTACGAATGACCGCCTCAGTCATGTGAAGGCTTCCATACTATGTACAAGGCTTCTAATATATGGAAGAGACACATCGGAGTGATATATTTTAGATTGATACAACTTGAGTAACAATGTAAAGGAAATACAATTCACTATACTTTAAATACAAATCACTATATTTTAATTTTAATTCATCAAAAGATTTCACTACATAAAACTATTACAAAGCAATTCACAAAACCTAGCTAATATCTTCAAGCATTCTTATTTTCTACCGGAATCCCGAAGTCATATTCGGCTCCAACCATCTCGGTCCCTACTTAGCATTCTTGAGATAACTTGTTCATTCAAACATCTGTTTGGATATAAGCTACACTAGCTTAGTGAGAATTCCCTTAATTCCGTACCATAACAAGCAAGTTAAAAATCATCCATATGTTATGCATGAACAAACACATGAGCAGACATTTATGTATGGGTATCCGGAACCCATATACAGAATGGATTTACGCATTCCGTATCTTGGGTTAGGGATGGTATTGAAAGTCTGCACGACCGCTGCTAGTTCCCGAGCCCTCGGCTCATAGCACTCGACTCGGCTAAGCTCACACATGGAATGCATCCCCGATGCGCCTTAGTTTTCTATGAATGAGCTTTGATACCGGGTCTCATTATCCAAATGAGTCCTCGGACCATACCGATCGACCTGCGTAGGAGTAGTACGCTACCAAATGCAATATGTTTGATGCGATGCATGACCAATTTAATTTTTGCTTAGGTCAAAATATTCATACATTCTTTAGAGTGACTAACCAATATCATACACATAATAGAAGTAATATGAACAGTGCAGCTATCCAATCGAATCATGGTTTCGATATGCTTTAGTATTCTTTGGCATACATACATCAAAATCTCATCATCTATCCCATTCCCATTCATATCGGTTTTTATCTTGTTCCTATGATTCTAATACAACTAGCTACAAGCACAAATAAGGTAACAAAATAAGAAGAAGACTCACTCGGCCATTGGATCACCAGTCTCTTAGTAAAATTAATCCGATGGTATAGAATCGTTGATTTCGGAGTTACCTAAAAAGGAAGAAATGTCACGCCCCGAGGGGTACCCTAAACGTAGCAGTCTGCTGTACACAATACTAAAGCCTAGGAATGACTACCTTAGTCATGCAAAGGCTTCCATATTATGTACAAGGCGTACATCACAACCAAGGGGACGCATCGGAGTAGCGCAATTTACATTGATAATAAATAAGTAACAAGGCAAAGAGAATACTTAATATAAAACATAAGCATATCACATTCAATTCTTAAGGCATATTCTTCTATTATCTTCAAATAAATATACGTCCCTAATCATATAGGTTAACATATAAAGAACCTTACAAAATTTCTTCATCGTATGATTCCATATCCTTAATCATCCGTCCATGACTTCCTTAATGTCATGATCCTCAAATTTAATCCACGAATATACCTGTTTCAACAAAATCTATAGGGGTATAAGCTACAACTAGCTTAGTGAGATATTCCTTTTCATTCGCACCATATTTTCAAACAAGTTTATTTATTTAATCACACATATGCTATGCATACAATGCAACAATCACATGATTACGCGAATATATATAGTCATCCGGAAACCATATATAGAACGGATTTACCCCTCCGTATCAAAGGTTAGGGAATCGGGGTTGAAGGTCCTCGACCTTCTACTGCTAGTCCCCAGGTCCTCACCCACAGCGTTCGGTTGGCTCGGCTCCGAACCTAGAGTCGCTTTCCCCGAGCGATTTGGATTCTCCAGGAAGGAACATGGCCCGTGGCACCGCACGATCACAGCCAATCCAACTCTACGCGTAGGAGTAGCAGCCTTCCGAAATAGATGTGACTCGATGGATGCTATGCGTGAACGTTTTATTGTTCTTAGGTCAAACCTTATTAAGGTTTATTAGGGCGATCAATCAATTTAGCAACAATAAACAATCATACAAGTAAGTAAACAAAATTATTTAAACAAGCAGATCGAAGTTGCGATATTCTTAATTCTCAATTCACGCATAAACATAGAATCATATATATAATCCCGAAATCCCCAAATATATATCCATTTTTATCTTTTCTTAGTATACTAATGCTACTACTTACAAGCACAAGCAAAACGAATTAGAAGGAATAACTCACTCGTCCATTTCGCTATCTTCTTAGTCGTAGTAATCCTCGGGTAGGGTATTCTCGTATCCTTCGTCACCTAGACAAAAGAAATACCCGGGATAAGTCTTTCATGAATTTCTATTCTTGGAGATTCTAAACTTTACTTAAAATCCGTAAAATCGTATAAGAAGAAATTCCAACTTAAAATGGCCATAACTTGCTCATTTTAACTCGGAATTTCGCATATGATATACCGTTTTCTACCTATTCGAAAAGTTCTATCCATTTCTAAACTTATCTTGGTCATAAAAGGTCATTTGGGTTCCGAAAACGTCAGGTACAGATTTAAAACGAATTTTCTAAACTTTTGCAAAAATCCATTTTCTAACTCAACTTCATTTTAAAGAAAATCCTTTTGTAACAATATAAATATATATAAACACTTTTGAATATATAGGTATGCTCACTTTATATGCAAAAATCCTAATGGTAGTGTCTCAACAATTTATTTCATAAAACAATTCATTTAAACTTTAACTTTGAAATTTTCTTTTCAAGTATTTAAAGAAACTTTATATTTTTACTAGGTTGTTATAAATGAGTATATTCTTATTTTATTTTCTTCATTTCCTTTTCCAAAACAAGTAAATTTTCCTTTTAACCTTAGTTTTTCATAAATTTCGCTTCTAGTGATAAAAGATCTATTTTTATCAAAAAGTATATTAGGTTGTTCAAAACCTTTTTATAATTTTGTATTTAGGATGGTTTTAGAAAATGAATTTTGTCTTCTTATATTCATTTCTAAAATATAAGCTTTTGCTTTCCAAAACTTGTTCTTTCATTTCTTTTGAAAAGAATCATTTTTATAAAATCCATTATTATAAATCTTACCTCATTTATATTCCTTTGAAAATTAGTTCCTTCTTTTAGAAATTTGAAAATCATTATTTTTCCTAAGTGGGTTCATAACTTGATGAGTTGATTTTTGTCTTAACTTTGAAAACTAGTTTGTTCCTTAGTTTAGAAAAGAATTTAAGTCTTAAACTTTCGATATTAACGATTTATTTTTCTAAAAACTTAGATTACCATAAAATACAAGGAAAATATTTATTTATGTTTTCTTGGTAAAACTATCTTTGTTATTTAAGAAAACTTGTATTATTCTATTTCTAGGTTGTTGATAATAACTTCATGTTTTTGTGGTAAATCATATAATTGGAAACTTAGCTTTGAGTTCATTTAGTAAAACAAGATTCTATTTTTAGACTAGTTGAGACATTAACATTATGCAAATGCAAGTATCATGAGCATATAAAATAATAAGAACATAAGAAAATACTAAAAATAATTAATGAGCAAGAAAATAAAATATCAAGCATTGGGAACCTTAGCTTCATCAAGGAATCCCGATCAAGTATTGGAGCCTTAGCTTTATCAAGGCATCCCGGGACTAAGAATGGACTAGTCCCGAAAGATTAAAGAAAATAAATAAAAGATTGTTTTGACTTGATATGGACAAGTCTAAGACTAGAAAGACTAGTCTTAATAATCATAAAATAAATAAATTGCATAACTTGAATGTAAATAAATAACAAATGAGCTTATATGCTCTAAATATATATATAATATATAATATATATATAATAAGCAAATAATACAATAATAATAACAACATAATAAAATAGGAAGCTTATGTACAAGAACAAAACATGAACATGTTGTTGCTTTTACTACTCATATGAGTTTCAAAACAACACCATAGTCATGAAGTTACATGACATGAATGATAAATGGTTGAAAGAAATTTTACCTAAGGTATGTAAGGTATGAAGATGGTAGTGAATGTATGGTTATGTGGTTATGGAGAGATGGTAGTTGTATTGTATGAAGAGAAATTCTTGTGGATATTTGGTGAAAGAGAGTTTTGGTAGAGAGAATTCTTGAGGAGAGAATTTGTGGAGAGATTTTGAGAGAGTTTTGGTAGTGAAATGAATTGTGTGAAAGAATGAAAGAGGAAGGGGGTATTTATAGAATTTTTGGAGTGATTTTTGGATGTAATAAAATAAATTGAAAAAGAAAAATAATTGAGATGGAGAGGGAGAGATGGCGCCGGTTTTGGCATGGGAAAGACCAAATTGTACAACTTTGATTTAATTTGTGTAATAAAGAAGTAATGTGTAAAGTTGATGTGAATAAAGGTGTATTGGAAATGAAAAAAGTAAGAAAATAGATATGCAGGTGTAAGAAAAAGTAGAGATAGTGAAATAGTAATGAATAGTAGAAAAGTACTATGAATAGTAGACTAGATAATTAAAGTACCAGTAGTAATAAAAATACGCGTAATAATGCGATATCTGTAATTTTTAGCTACCGAAAAATTCTAAAACTGATATTTTTGGAATCCTTGTATTTTTACGAGTCTATTGGTATAAACAGAATATTTTTAATATTCCGAGCTTCGGGACACGCTTTTCGAGAACCGATCCGTTTGGGTCCGGAGGTCACTCGAAATTTGCGAATTTGATATTTTTATGTTACCCTATGTTATTACGAACTATTCTAGCCATTAACTTAATTTCGTTTTTAGGGTTTGAAAACACGGATTGCCGGATCTTAAACACTAGGTTCGTTATAGGCTTGTTGACTTTTAGGGTTCCGTTTTGATTTCCGATTTTTACTGAGTTATTCGTAAGATCGTATAATTTTTGAGTTTTGATCGTTTTATATTTCTAGCTCGACGTCTATGGTTTATCTTATTTTATTCGTGATTATTTATTTGTTTTTAGTTCTCGGGATCGTTTAACCGAGTATAGGTTTATGTGTTGACTCAATTTGACTTTTGTTGAAAATTTGGATTTTGTGATTCTAAAATTTTACTGAAGGATTTAGGATTGTATCATCTCGTTGTTAAGCGGTATTTGGATCTATCGTTTCGATTCGCGTTTTAGGAATTGGGTAGATTATTTAATCGACGTACGGACGTGGATTATATTGGTAGTTGGACTTTATATTTCGTTTTAAGGGTTCTCGTTTTCTCAAGATTGAGAAGACTCGCTTTTGTTCTTATTTGAATTAAGTATTAACTTGGTTTGATTTTTAGGGTTTTGTTTCCAGCGTTTGACTCGGTCTAGAATTGAGTTTTAATCTCAAGTTGATTTTTCGGGTTTTTGATATTTATACTTCTAGAATTATTTTTAAGGATTATGAAAATTTTTGGGGTTTACAAGAAATACCCAAATGAGTATTTCTACTCAAAACTAATCCATTCCATCTCATACAAACTATCAAATTTGTAATTCTCATCCTAAGGGGGAATTCCAACTTAAAACAGCTATAACTTGGTCGTTTTAACTCGGAATTTAGCAAATTATATATCGATCTCTATCTAATTCGAAAGATCTATCTAATTCTAATATCATATTTAAGTTTTGAAAACTTTGAAGCTTCAAAAAGATCGGATCAGATCAGAACAGTAGCAAAAATCGATTTAGAAAATCGATTTTGCGAAAGTTCATGAAGTTTCAATCCAAAGCAAGTATTCATGCAATATGAACAAGTTACTATCGTAAATGATATATCATGAGATATATATATATATATATATATACACATGTTCTTGATGATATTTAATAAAAGAAATTTTTAGAAAATTTTTCTTTGTAAGACTTTATGAAAAATCGATTTAGATAGGCTAGTCTTGTAGTCTTGACAATCCCTACTTGTTTTTAGAAAAATTCATTGATAAAATTTATTTATTCTTGTTAAAATTAAGCCTTCATTATGTATATTCCCTAAGGCCTTTGTTTTTCAATAAATTTTTTCATTTTACACTTTGTACATATGTTTTTAAAATTGGTTCATCCCAAAATCTGAATTTTGTAAAACTTGTTTTTGTGGTGATTCCTTTAAGTAAAAATCATTTGATACTTAGAAAATTAAGTCTCAACTATACCTAGCCACTAAGGACTTCATTTCTTTAATAAAAATTCCATTTTGGGTTTGAAAAATATGGGTTTTCATACCATTACTCCATTATTACGAATTTCCTAAGTTGACTAGCAACTCAAATTTTTCCTAGTTCATTTCTACTCCTTGTTCTACATATTTTTCTTAGCAAATGCCATCTTAATTTATAAAAATCATTACTTGATGATACTTATGACCTAAACTCCTCATTTTTCATATAAAACACAAGTTTTGGAGTTGATAAATGGGTTTTTAAAGCATGGTTTGAAACCATCCGAATTTACAAAATTTGGATAAAACTCAAATTTCATATTTTGTAATCTCTTTCTATTTTTGAGAATCTCTACTAGTAGATCTACCATTTACTTATCAAAAACATCTTTTATTGATACCTATTCCATAAGCCTTCCATTTTCTAAACAAAACTTTCATTTTGGTATTGAAAAATGGGTTTTCAAAATTGGTCTTAGTTGAGATCCGAATTTACCGAATTTATTTTTGGACATATCTTTTGATAAAATCCATCTAAGCTTAGGAAAAATAACCCTTTACATATTCTATCTTAAGAGCCTTCCATTTCTTAAATAAAAACTTCATTTTTGAGTTGGAAAACATGTTTTTAAACTATGCCTTCGCCTAAATCCGAAAATATGATTTTTATTTTTGAAAGTAACTTTTGAAAATCATCTTTGATTCTTGTAAAAAGAAGTCTTGATGATATACATCCACTAAACCTTCATTTTTTCAACTAAAACTCCCATTTTGAGACTTGGAAGAGGGTTTTTAAATATAGGTTTTATCAAGATACGAATTTCACTATTTTTATTCAAGTTCAAATCTAAGATCTACACATAATATGAACATGAATATAAAAGAAATACATGGTAGTAAGTTCTAAACCTATAAATCTAAACATAAACATAATCAAAGCTACATAAAAAGCTAGATCTACAAAGTATAACTACTTTAGCAAGAAAATAATAATATTACAAGAGAGTACTCATGGATGAGAGGATTGTTTCATTTTGGCATCATCATCCTTAGTTTTTAAGCTTATGGAAAGTCATTTGATGCATGGAACTCTCATTATACTTTACCTATATCATCTATGGAAGCTTTGGACAAGAGTTTTATTAAAGGATCTGGAAGAAATATGTGTGGGAGCTCAAATAAGAAATAGGGGCAGCAAGATTTTCATGTAAGAACAAGAGAAAAGAAGGAGAAAGAGAGGAAAAATAGAGAGAAAAGTGTAAGAAATGGTAAATGGTTAAAGATGTAAATGAAAGAGAGAGATTGATGAGTTAAAGACTCATTAAATGAAGTAAAAAAAAAAAAAAAGGGTAGCAAATAAAGGACTAAGGCAGGCATGAAATAAAGGAGAAGAGAGAGAGAAGTTTGGTTGGTTTTTGACTTGAAAATGTAATGTATAATTAATATGTAAGCGTGCTTCTTAAAGAAGGTTGAAAGAGATTTATTTTAATCAATTTGGAGTAATTCAAAGGACAAAAGGCAGCAAAAGAAGTCAAAAAAATTCTGCCATGAAGTGTGAAATAAAGTATAGAAAGATTGAAGTGAAAAAGGTGTACTTAAAGGTATGAGTTGTAAGAGTACTTTCTTAATAAAAATAAAATAAAATAAAAATAGAAAATTCATTCCTAATATTTGTAGTAGATTTTTCATAATTAAAATAAGATAATTAATTTATTTATCTTAACGAATTATCAAATAAGTTACTGGTATGATCAAAATACGCGAAGATGAGCTATGATTGATATTTTTATAACCTGAAAAATTATTAAAAAAATATTTTATGAAAATAAAAATATTTTTCAATTGTTAAATTATATTATTTTATTTTTAATATCTGGTTTTAAACAGAAACTGATCCTGTAAAGATCCGATACGAACTCAATTTTGGAAAAACGAAATTTTCTAGGATATATAAAATATTCATATAAAAATATAAGGGTTTATAAGAATAATAAAATTGTATAATGAATAGTAGTGAATAGTACAAAAGACTAGTTAATTACCGGTAATAATGAAATACGAATATAATACAAAATCAAATAATTCTAGTTATCGAAAAATTAAAACTTATATTTTTGAAATCCTTATGAAAATGTGAGTCTAACGGTACTAATGGTATATTTTTGATATCTCGAGCCCGAAACATACTTTTCAAAGTCTGTATTCGAACGGGTTCGAAAAAATTTATCAATCTGATATTTTTAAGCGATCTTATATTACTATGAGCTATTCTACATACTTAAACTACACCTTGGTCTCTAGGGCTAAGAGCGAGAGATTGCCGGACTAAAACTACTATATTCCACTTAGGATTTTCGGGTGATTTTCCGGTTTAAATCTTTGCCAATTTGGAAACTGACGTTTTATGTTTATGCAACATATTTAGTTTGAGATAATTATTTTAAATTTTATTTTTATAAGTATTTAATATCTCTTAACGTTTTCGGAATTCTTGAATTGAGTTTTATTTTCGAAAGTTTATCGTTATTTACTTTTTAATAATTTATTTTTGGGTTCTATATTACCCGATTTTATAATTCAGAGTTAATTATGGAATTTGTCGTATGTAGTGGTTTTAAATTTGAAGACTGTTGAGTTCTTATTTGATTTTTAAGGAATCTCATTTTCTCAAGATTAAGAAATTTTTGGATTCATTCGAAATTTAGGACTAGTCAAAGTTCGATTTTAATTTAGAGTCATTTTTAGGGTTTATTTTTTAAGTTCATTTTGGAATTATTTACTGGAATTTTCCGGGACTTACAGAACCTTATAAGGAATACTCATTTCGGTATTCCTTGTACTTAGGTGATTTGGAGGACGGATTTCACTCCTCGAAGACTACTACGACTAGTGGATTTCTCTCAATGGCCGAATGAGTTCATTTCTTAAATAGTTATACTCATGTATGTGCTTGTAAACATAGTGGCATTAGAATTAGGGAAAGATAAAATGGAGATGAGTTGTGATCTAATCTTGGGTGAATGAATGTTAAGTATATCGGAACAAACTTGTGGTAAATATTGTATGAGCTAGTATAGACTTGGATTGTCTGAAATTCTCTATGATCACATTTAATCTACATAATTAACATGTCATGATTATATGAATAAACTGTACATGCATATCAAGAAGTGAGTCACATTGCATTAGCTACTATACCTTTGGTGGGATAAAAATATATTAGCGAAAGGCGAGGGGGCTTGTGTTAACGTTAAGGATGTGAGATCGCTTAAGTTAACGGATGTGGAGTAGGCACATAAAACTACTACAATGAAACAATAGAGGTTGTATATCTAAGAAAATGAGATCGGGATTATGGTTGCATGACTTATGGATCACCCCACTCAAATTTGGAATTTATGGTTGCATGTCTTATGGACTATCCTAACTTAGAATGGAGGGCATAAATCTATTCACATATAGCTCCTGGAAAGTCATATGTTTGTATGCTCATGTGCTTGTGCATTTCATATGGTTGCTAATAACTTATCTGTTATATACTATTGTTGAGTAATAAATATTTGGAAATGAATCTCATTAAGCCTGTTAGTTTACACCCCGACAGTTTTGTTGTGGTACTCCCATTTTTGGTTGTTCCGAGAGAACACTTTTCACAGGGTTATCTTTTGGATGAAGGAGCTTTTGAAGAAGTCGGGACCTAGCTAGAGGCGTGGACTTCTAGAAAAATCTCTTTAACATAAACCCCAAATGTTTGTAATACGGTTTTGTTCTGGATAGACGTCTACTATTATTTTGGCGGGGGTATGCTCCCTGGACTTTTGTAAAGACTTAACTTATTTATCTTGTTGTGATTTCTATTCTTAATGCTATTGTATGCCCTCTTGAAACTATTCGATTCAAGGTGTGATCCTAAAAGTTGTGCTACTATACCTTACACCCGGTATGTAAATTTATGGGATGATTAAGGTTGTCATACTTAAGTTTAAATATTGAGTGTGGTGGACTGTCGCGTTTTGGGTACCTTTTGGGGTGTCATTCACAATAAAGGATTAAGTAATTATTAGGCCCAAACTTACAGCAAAATAAGTCACAAAGTATATATAAAAAAAAAAAGAAGCTAAATTAGCAAATCTAAAGTTTTCTTAATATTATTCTTTTCCCCATTAGCAGCGGTGCCAAAAAATCTTTTATGGTTGCCAACTGTAGTTTTAAAGTTCGTAAAAGCTCATTCCTAAACCCACTACAAAAAGCAATAGGTAATGCACCTATTGACAACGTAGTATAGCGCTAAGATTAGGGTCGTATACAAGAAAAGAATAACTACTAGTAATCACTTCTTACCTACTATCTAGTAGACCAATTAAGATAATTGTTTAACACTACCAACTAAAGGAAATATTACAAAACTAGCAAGCAAGGGTTTAAAAACAAGAATAAACGTGACTTAGGTCTTGTCTTCCATCTAATTTCATCATGTAAATCCTCGAAAGCTGAAGATTATCCAAATTGAGTTCTTAAGCCGTTGACTTCCTTATACAAACTGACAATCCTCTCGAATCTATTAATTTATCTAATTTCATATTGATTAATTAGGATCTCTCCTTAATTAATAACTGTAACGCCCTAAATTTAATTAAGGTATTACCGCCATGTATGATACTTTATATTATATGCTTAGGCTTCCCTGAATGATATGTTTATTGTGAACATTTGCTACTCACTTTTAGATTAAGAAATCATTAAATTAAATTTTAAAAACCATTGGATTTATAATTTAAAAAATAAACTTTACAGAACAATCTATTATATACTCTCATGAGTAGAGTCACATCCATAAAACAAAATATAACATTAGGTATCTCATATACCCTTTTTGATGGTATACGAAACTTTAAAAGCTTCTTTTTATAAAACATAGGCTTCATCAAGCCCCTAAAAAAATCATTAAAACTTAAAAATATAAATCTAGTCCTTTATATAGTAACAAAACAAAATAAAATAAAATATACAGCTTTAATCCACTTCACTCCTCCAACATTGCCCAATACCTAAGCCTAATATCATCAGCATCAATCATCAACAACTATAATTACTCCATCATCACATTCATCCTCCTCATCATCAAATCATTATCAACATCATCACGACCATCATTATCATCAATTCTGAAAAATATCAATAACAACAAATAATGAGCCGAAGCCCAGTACACGGTAACACCGACACACACAGAATGACACACAAGCCCAACTAAATACAACATAATAAATAGCTATTTATTACCTTTTATTTTAATAAAATAAGCAACATGGGAGCACTCACACTCTAGAACAAGTCATTGGGAATCCAGGGGTCCTGAGTAACCACATGACGCTCATAGGATTAATATAGGCATCTCGAATACCTATACCTCTAAGATGATATAATAGAAAAAGTATAGAAGTCTCATCTAGGGTTCACAGCCGTTACACACACTCTACCCATCTCAGTCCATAATATAAAAGGGTTCAACCAGTCCCATAAACATGAACTCCAATATATTACTTCTCACCGATCAAGATGGATGTTACACCAATACCCTTTGCCTCATTAGCTACTCACCGAGCCACCTACAAATGTCATTGCATCATGACAGGAGTGGCCTAAGTGCTTAAATTGTTGTGTCTGCTCATATAAGGTTGCCACTCGCTAAACCAGATCCAATGGTACAAGCACAAGCAACACTCATTATTTAAGCCGTCTTTAAGTTTTTAATCCATTTTAAATGCCTATCCTAGCATACAACACACAAGTCACTGCATACCTTTTATATAAACTCCAAATAAAGTCTCAGACACTGACTCAGAAGATAATCTGGAAGATTCAGAAGCTAAACTTGTTGGTCCCATAAAATCAAGAAAGGGGGTTTGAATTGATTATTACAAATTTTTGCCTTTAAAAAATGATCCCTTTTGGTTTTGAAAAATGAGAACAATATACCAATTAACGAAATATAAAAATAAATTGCATAAAAGTAAAAGAATAGAGAAAAGAAGATGAGGCAGCAATTTATAGTGGTTCCACCTTGTGCGTTAGTCCACTCTTCAGCTCCGAGCTAGGGACCCTATCCTACGGGTTTTATTCCACTATATCCAATAAGTTTAAATTACAAGCTTATGTAATCCTCTCTGCTCGATTCTCATAGCTATCCTTAGCTACAATCGATCTACAAAGTCTAAACTTGTAACTAAACTATCAACTAAGAAGGCAACAATACGTTCCTTCTTTACAAATAAAATCTCTAAATCAAAGAGCTAAAGTGTGAATGCTTAAAAGATCAGCTCGCTATTGCAAATGTAGAGAAATTATGAAAATCTCAATGAAGGCAAACTTCTGTAATTTGATCTATATTTGCTTCTATATATATTTTTGGTAAAGGAGAGAGCTTCTTGTTTCCTGCATGGAGAAGGTATATTCAATGATTCTATCTTTTTTTCTATCTTCGTCAGATATATTACTTTCTTCTAATGTTCAGAAATTGTTTTGAAAGTTAGATATCCATCCCAAATATCTCAGCTTGAACTGTTATGCCTTATCCTTATTTTGAATTTGAAATTCCATCGATAGTTTTAATGAATAGAACACGTTCTTCTAGTCTTTTGTAATTCTATCTGATTTAAATTTGAATGACTTGAGGCGCTGAAATGAAGATGAGGTCCGCTTGATTCTCATGATTCATCCAAATCTAATGCTATCCACTTTGAAATTCTCCCATAATGTTGTTCTATCTGGAGATGGGCTTTAGAATTTACCTGTTGCTGATATCTTGGTCTTCATCGTTATCTTCCTCTATTATCTTATCTTTGAAGATAACTTTTATCTTCTTTTAATTTCCTTAGCAAGATCCATGAAATAAGATAAAAGATAATCTTGCTTTTTAACATAAATTAATACCGATAATTCCTTTGTCTTGACCTGAATCTTGTGAAAATCATATATGATCTCATCCTTGAATAATTGTTCCCACTTGTAGAGAGAAAGTAAAATCGTTTAAATCCCTTTTAGATATAATCCAACCTTAATGGAACAAATAAGTATATTATCCAAATATAGTTATTATCACGGAGCTAGGTTTTCATTATACTTCTATGAATCCATTTGAATAGTAGTAGACCTTGTTGAAGAAGATGAATAGTAACTCTTGTTGTTAAAAAAAATTCTAGTAAAGTTTCTGGGAAAAGTTCTATTTTTCTGGAAAAATGCTTTAGCCTTAAAGTAACTTTCTGGAAAATATTCTATATCCTTTATTCCTTTGAAAATCCTTTGAGAATATTATAGCTTATCTCAAAACTTATGTATACTTTGTTTATGATAAATAAAGCATGTAACTCATATAAATATAACTCATTTAACCGCTTATCTTGAGCTCAAATTCTTTAAAGTTTGTGGAAGGTTCTGTAGAAGATCTGCCTTAATATATATATATATATATATATATATGAAAATTCTGGACACTAAATAAAATTATTAGCTTCTTGAGTATTTTGTTATCATCAAAACTTTAGTTAATAGAGAATCAACAAAACTCAAACATCTATTTAAGAATTTAAATTATATAAGAAATTAAAGAAATTATCCACTTATCTCAAACTTTTATTAAGACCTTATTTGATCAGACACTAAATAGGAACCCCTATGGCCGCGAAAATCACCCCGCCAAAATATGGATAGTTCTCCTTTGTTTGTCAAAGTTTCTTTTCGCTTTGATTATAGTATTTCATTACAAAAACATCAATAAAACATTCATATACAAAACATTTATATTCAAATCAAACATACATTTGAAACAATATATTCACCATGTTAATCTAAGGGTATTCTATCTCATTAACTTAAACAAATTATTAACTATTAACTCATTCTAACTAAATCCTGCCAAATTGATTAGAATAAATCATTTAATCCAATTAGTAAGCTAAGTTAATTAAACTTAATTAATCTAATCCATTTTAACTTATTCAAGTCCATTTAGTCAAGTTAGACTAAGATTGTTAGCTAATTCATTTTATAACTAAGATTCATATTAACTTAAGTTTGTGTTAACTTAATCTTAGCCAAGTTATTAAACTTAATCAATCTAATCCATTTTAGTTCATTCAAGTTCATTAAGCCAAGTTGAACTTAGATTATTAACTAGGTTCGTTTTATATCCAACTCTATGTGAAATCAAATTATTTATTAAATATGTAAATTCAATAAACTCATGCTTAATTATATCATTCAAAATGTAACACATCAAATATCATCTATCTATTTCATTTTATTCCTAAAATATTCATATTATACTTAACTACACAATTTAACTAGTAAAATAAGTTTTCAACGTTGTTTGAAAAACATAGCAGCTGGAAAGAATCAAAATTTCAGTCTTGATACTTTTTGAATTTGCAAAAACTTAACACATAAAAGTTATAGATCTATTTTTATCTTTCCAACTCAATTTGAATCACCTCAATCCAAGGTTGGATGAAAAAGTTATAAGTAAAATAAGAAATAATGTTGCAACAAGGAAAACCAAACGGAGGTGTATGACAAGCTATATGAACCATATACCTTTCCATACATGTTGTATGAACTCAGAGGAAAAACACATAAAAGGTAAGTAAGTAAAACACCGTCTCATACATGATGTATGAGATGCTGTTTGAACCTAAGAAAACGAAATTGAGAGTCTAAAAAGTGAAACACCTTGTCATACAGGGTGTTTCAAAAGGTGTTTGGAGCTCCAGAGGGTGAAACACCCTCCATACATGTTGTATCAAAAGCATATGACTCGTACACCTTTCCAAACATGGTCTTTGACAGGATGTTTGAAAATTTCGACTTTTCTTTTTCAAACTTGAATTTTACACACTTTTCACTTCTTCAACCTTACTAAGCTTAATACAAACATCATAAAACATATTATATGCCCTTAGCAACTCGAAACACATGAACTTCATATTCCCAACATCAACAACTCTTAAACACCACTTAACATGAATGAAACCCTTCATCACCAAATTCACCAACTCAAACATATTAAAAACAATTCCTACACTTTTTATACTCATCTATCCTCAAACACTTCAACTCAAAACAACTTTAAAGCTTACCATAACATATTTACTACAACTTCAAAGATCAAAATACTTTCTCAATCAACTCAACATACCAATACTACTTGTAATATACCATGAGATTCATTTTGACAGAAAATTCATGGAACAAAAAGATAATAATCATCACAAAATGACATATTAACTTATCTTAACTTATAGATGATGAGTGGAAGAGAGTTCTTGGTGAAATGAGCAAGAAAACTTGATAAAAAAAGGTTGGGAAAATGAGCTTGAAATTTCCTACAAATTTTGGGTCTATTTTTTGTTTTGGTTGTTTTGGATGTCTATTTGTTTCAAATTGAAGTTTGATATTATCCTTTTATGTTTGACTTTGAAATGACAGATTTTTAGAAAATAAAAGAGGCTTGGGCTTTGGGTTTTGGCTTGTTTTTAGACTTGTTTTTTGGGCTCAGTATTCTTTGTCCTCTTAGTCTGCGACACAAGAAAGGAATTTTCCACATTCCTTTCTTGTGTCGACATATGTTATAATGAAGTACCGCATGAGTGGATATTCTAGCATTGAATAGATCAGTTGATAAGAATATTTTCCATTTGTAATGGAAATTACATTAGTAGGAATATAAGTCGAAATATCTCCCAACTGAGTTTCAACTATTGGTTAGGCATTCATACTTCCTTCACCTAAATGACAACATAATTTAGCAGCTCTTTCCAAAAGGCGTGAATGCAAATAAAAAAAATCTCCCAGATAAGCTTCAGGGCTGGGTGGTCTTCATAATAGAAAATCTGCTAAGACTTAATTTGGTTTGGTTTGAGTTTGTTTTAGGAAAACTTGAGTTTAACATGCATTAAATCAACTATCAACACAACTATCGATTTACATTAACACATTAAGATCCCGTTTATTTCAAGGAAAATGTCTTGTTTTTGGAAAAGTATTTTACATAAAAATGTTTTCTTAAAAATAATATGTTTTTCATGTGTTTGGTTGCATTTACATAAATATGTCGAAAATTTTTTAGGTGTTTGACTAATCAATATTTTGTAAGACATTATCTTATGTAAATAATTTATTATTAGCATATTACTATATAAGTACATTATGCAAAAATTTTATTTAAAGGTTAAAGTATAAAATATATTATTTATTTACAAACCATCAATTTAATTAATAATTTTGTTAATGATTTTTTATTTTTCTTTTTTCCATTAAATTACTTTCAGTTTAAAATATAATTTATTGGTTAATATGAATAAAAAAAATAAAAAAATTGCACTGCTACAGTTTGAATACTTGTAAGAGTTAATTCAAAAAATGACTTTCCGTTTTGAAAAGATAAGTCCGTTGTCCTTAAAATGAATAGGATTTACTCTTTAATGGAAATTATTTTCCCTTACAAGGGAAAATGTTTTTTACTTAAAGTGTACTTTTCCGCTTAACAATAAAGGAAAATAAAGGAAATTGTTTTCTAGAAAATATTTGTCTTGAAACAAATGGGGCCTAAATTTATTTTTAACATACCTAGCTTATCAAACATATTGTATATATTAAATAATAATTTAAGCAACTCAAACATATAACACATTCCTCATCAATCATAAAATACACTACTAACTAATCACACTAACTCATCACATTTCATAAACTAGTTATTCATTAAAATTCTATGTTTCAAGCGAACATAACATATACTAATTTGACACTAACATATTAAATTTGCATCAACTAAACTCTTAACAAAATTTGTAATTTAATTAATTCAACATATATATTCAATTAATTATGCATTAAAATTTGGATATTTCACTTGGGGGTTTAGGAATTGAAATGTTATATCTCAATTTAATCGATTTTACTAATTTAATTATATCAAATTATCTATTCCATTCTTTATTGTTTACTTAGTTTATTTATTTAAAATATCTAACCATGTTCAAAATTAACGATCTATTATATTATTTAATTAAATCATCTCTAAATTAACTAAGTGAGGGTTTAGGATATTTCAATAACAACCTAAGATTGCATTAAACACATGAACTCATTGAAAATAGAGAATTACGGAAGATCCTTGCTATTCTATCTCTATAATTGCAATTTGATCTCATAAACTGCATAGATCTATTCAAGAAGGCAATTTCTCACTTGACTTAGATGAAAATCAGACATAAATTCGTATTCTGAATATATAAATCTAAGAAACGATATTAGAGCATGCATTGAACATAATAACATCAATTAAATTGCATTAAAAATAAATCCTCATCACATGATGAAATTGGAATTCAAACAAACCTAGATCTAAGATCTACTCTTCTATAGTATTTACAGAAAACGCATTAAATTCAAAAGAAGAATTCAAATTCATGAGTATAACCCTTAAAAATGAAGCCTGAATATGATGATGTTGGATCTATAATCCGGATTCTCCTTGCCTTATTTTATCTCGTGACTTGCTCCAAAAAACCTCTCAAAAATCCATAGAGAATATGATGTATCTAATGTGTAACTAACTCCCTTTATTCTCTCTAAGGAGTATTTATATAGGCCACAAAAATTCCAAAATAAACACAGTAGAAAAGGACATGTTGGCTCAAACGGGGTCTTAAACGGCTTATATGAAAGGCTATTTCTCTTGTTGATCTTGGAAACTAGGCTCAAATACCCCTTCTAATGGCCGTGTGTCGGAGGCCATTACGCCTTTTGATTTGAAGCCTCAGCACAAATCCTTGTATACGACCTTATTTGATGGAACGTTGTATCTTCTGATTGCCTCCTGGATCCATACTGCAATACGAAAGGGTGAATTTGGAATAATCGGAATGAAACTCAAGCAGATAGCTCGAATGTGAGCTGAAAAATTCAACAAATAGGATTTCTCCAATGTAAGAATTCTGTAGGAATTGGGAGTGAATATTCTTTTGTATTTTTCTGCATATATTTGTTTGCATATGTAATACATATTTATAGATGTAAAGACTCCCTATACTATTGCATAATAGAATGAGGAATAAAATCTGATGGCATGTGCCACACTTACTACATTGAGAAACCGTTATAACTAATGATAACTGTGAAATTACTAATATTACTGTATTAATAAAGCCACGGGCTCAACTTAAGCTATGGGCCCAACTCAAACCAACTGAGTTTATTTCTTAGTCCATGGACTATTCCTTAGGTCCATTGTTAATTCTCGGCCCGGCCATGTCTGTGCCTCCTGCTGCCATCTCAATGTGCAACACGCTCTCAATCTGCAACACGTTGATGTCCACATGCTTCATTTTGGTTCCTTCTTCAGCACTTCGTTCATTATCAGCCACAACCTTCTATCCTTCCCTCACTTTTGTTACAAACCCTAGTGAATCTGCCCTTGTAAGCTGAAGTTGATTTGCCCCTGTAACACATACAGCCTATGAAATAGGTCGTTTATATGGCTATTACGCATGTTGATTATCTTGGTTCCAAACAGCCTCTCAAATGGGTTATTTTGAGGGCTGTTTGACCTTTTAAATTCTTCCAAATAGGGTTGTTTGGCTTCACTCCTATTGCATTTGTTTGTTTCTTTACGAAGAGGTCCATAATGCCAGAAATTGACAAATAAATCAACTGAGAGCCATTTCTAAATGATTTTTACTTAGAATATCAACTAAATGAGCCCAAAATCAAATAGGGGTGTTATAGTAATTATCACTGATATTTTTACAAAATCCTTGAGTGAAGATCATTTTTGCACATTACGAAGAGAATTGGGCATAATCAAGCAAGATGATGCTAAATATCATGGAGCCAAGATGATTTAGAACTTCATCTAAGGATTTAGAAACTATTAGATGTTTATATATGCTTCTGCGATGGTTGTAATTTGTTTTTCTTGCAAAAATCTACTATATGCAGTGAGGCATTGATGAAATCTTTGTGTCGAGGCATTTGTGAAGTTCTCTGTTGAGGTAGTGAGTGAAGTTCTCATATGTTGAGGCACAAGTGTGAAGTCCTATGTATATGTAGGTAGTTGTGAAGTCCTCTGTTAGTGAGACAATTGTTGTGAAGTCTTCTTTGTAAGGCAATTGTTAAATTGTAGACCTTTTGGAATATTCAGATTTTAGGATATACCATTGCTAAAACTTACACGTCATATGTGCATCTCTCCTTGTTTACAATAGTATAAGTATGTCCTTTTTTTTCGATGAATATAAAAGGAAAGAAGTGCAGAATGCATAATTAACATGCATGCATGTAGTCTATTTTTGATAAGTACAAAGGAAAGATAATTTGTATGCATAATTAACATGTATGAAATATGTTTCTAATGAGTACAAAAGGGGAGACGTTAGGATGCATGCAACATGCTTTTTATAAATTCAAAGGGAGAGAAGAGTTATTATGTTTATATGTTGCCTGCTATGTTTGTTTTCGACTAAAAAGGGGAGCTAAATGACGTATTAAGTGTAGCTTCCATTTCCCTAAAATTAAGCATCAAGTCTTTTAAATCAAATTTGAGAAATTCCTTTAAAACCCAATGCTTCATTGAGTGAGAGTATCCTAAATTGAAAAGAGGTTAATTGTGCATAATCATCTTGATAAAAAAGGGGAAGATTGTTTGAATTTGTATGTTCAATGTGAATTTTGATGAGACAATATGATACACAATTAACTATTTAATTGCTATAAACTGCACTTAATTAGTCAAATAATATATTAGAATATATATGTCTATGTTGTGCATCTATATGGAGTTTCTGCAGGTTTTTAGCAAGAACAAAATTAGTGATGAATGGTATTAATAGAGGATCAAGTCAAGAGCTAGACTACTTCATTCACTAAAGTGAGACAAACTCAAGACTAAAGCTCAACAAGTCCAAAAATGTAGACATTAGTTGAGGGTCATATCGAGGAGTCAATGAGTCAATTAGTCAAGGCATGGTAAACTTAAGACCAAAGCTCGATAAGTTAAAAAATGCAAAGTCAGTGGTTGAGGGGTTCATTGAGGGCTTGAGAGGTACATTAGTTAGGGTTAAATAAGTTCAAGACTAAGACTCGACGAGTTTAAAAAATTCACAGCTTTAGTTGACGGTTTTGTCAAGGGCTCAAAGAGTCCAATGTTCAAGGTGCGACGAGTTCAAAATCTAAGAATCAGCGAGATAAAGATAAAAGACATAATTGAGGGTCAGATGTGAGGTGCGACACTTTGAGGCGTGACAAGTCTTGAGGCATGACAAGTTTAAATTTATGGCTTGATGGAGTGCATGTCAATAAAGACTTAGTCGAGGGCTAATATGAGGTATGATAAGTCTTGAGGTGCGACAGTTTAAATATTGGAGCCGATGTGGCAAAAAGAGCCATTGAAATTCATTTAATGCTTGACAACTTAAAGACATTATCTCTAGCAGATATTTAAATTTTTAAAGGCTATATATACTCTATCTTTAGAAGATTCAACAGTAAGAGAAGTGCGAAAAGAGCTTTTACTTGTGAACAAACAAATTTTTAATTTTCTTGTTCTCTTATTTATTGATTTGAAATATATCTATAAAGAAAAAAATATTATAGTACTCTGTTGTTGCATTTCTTATCTATTAGTGAGCATCTAAGGAGAGAAAGGAAATATTTTATTTCCTGAACGTTGTAAAAGTGTGTACTGCTCTGCTTGGGTATATTTTTTTTGTGATTTATAAAGTGGTGGTAAAGTTCTCGATTAAAGGTATTGGTGAATCGTGGAGAGTAGGAAGTGGGCAAACTCCACGTTAAATTTGGACTCAAACTTTCTATCCCCATCTCTTTTATATTCCATATTATAATTTGTTGTTGTGTTATCCTCTACAATTACAGTTAAAATTGATTTGTTGCATTAAAATTAATTGTTTGAGATTTTTAGGGTAAATACTCATTCACCTCCCTATTGAGTATTTATAGTGCTTTTCACATTTTTATTTGGTATCAAAGCACTAGAATATTTTTCTCTCTCTTTATAGATATCTTTCAAATTAATGAACAAGAGAACAAGAAAATTAATAATTTGTTTGTTTGTAAGTAAAAGCTCTTTTCACGCTTCTCATGCTATTGAATCTCCCAAGAACAGAGTATATATAGCCTTCGAAAATTTAAATATCCGTTAGAGATAATGTCATTAAGTTGCCAAGCATTAAATGCACTTCAACAACTCTTTTTGCCATATCGGCTCCAATATTTAAGCTGTCGTGCCTCATTTTAGCCTTTGACTAAGTCTTTGTTCATGTACACTCTATTGAGCCTTAAATTTAAACTTATCATGCTTCAAGACTTGTCGCGCCTTAATGTGTCACGCCTCACATTGGGCCTTTGACGAAGTCTTTTATCTTTATCTCGCTTAGATTTTGAACTCATTGCACTCTGAACATTAGACTCATTGAGTCTGCGACAAACTCCTCAACCAAGACTGTACATTTTTTTAACTTATCGAGTCCTAGTCTTGAACTTATTATGCCCTAACCAGTGGATTTGTCAAGCCCTTAATGAACTCCTCGACCACTGACTCTACATTTTTTAACTTATCGAGCTTTGATCTTAAGTTTGTCGCTCTTTGCCTAATTGACTCGTTGACCCCTCGACGTAATCTTCGGCTAATGTCTCTGCATTTTTGGCTTGTCAAGCTTGGGTCTTGAGTTTGTTGCGCCTTAGTGAATGAAGTAGTCTAGCTTTCGACTTGACCCTTGACTGATACCATTCATCACTTATTTTGTTCTTGTTGAAAACTTGTAGAAACTTTACAAAGATGCAAAACATACACATATATATTCTAACATATATTTGACTAATTAAGTGCGGTTTACGGTACTTGAATAGTTAACTGTGTATCATATTATCTCATCAAAATCCACATTGAACATACAAGTTCAACATTATAAGATACACAAATATATACACCTATAGTCCTAGTTGTACAAGAAAAAGAAACAAAAATGGAAACCTAATTAAGAGGAAAATTTCCTTCTAAAAAGGAAAAACAATAAGTTAAAAAAAATTGACTAGAACCATGAATACAAAAAATAAAAAACTAGAATCATAGATACAAAAAAAATTACTTTCTTAAAAAACTGAGGATATATTTCCACTAAGTTAACTGTGTGAAAATTTAATGAACTTGTTTGAAAATATGGTACGATGAAAAGAATATCTCACTAAGTTAATTGTAGTTTATAACCCTAGATTTTGTGAACAGGTATACCCCGTGGTTAAATTGAGGCACTATGCATTAAGGAAGTCATGGAAGGATGTTAAGCTTCTACGAAGGAAATAAAACGTAAGATGAAGTAATTTTGTAAGGTTCTTATATGTAATATATTCTATGTTGGTGTTTTTGGAATACTAAGATGTATATTATTTGAAGACAATAGAGGGATATGCCCTTAAGAATTGTAATTTAATATTTATGTTTTATGATAAGTATTCTCTTTGCCTTGTTACTTAATTATTATCAATATAAATTGCGCTACTCCGATGCATTCCTTTGGTTGTGATATACGCCTTGTACATGATATGGAAGCCTTTGCGTGATTGAGGTAGTCATTCCTAGGCTTTAGTATTGTGTACGGCGGATTGTCACGTTTAGGGTACCCCTCGGGACGTGATAGTAGAGGCCAGTCTTGGTTTGCTATTAGAGAAAGAAGTACTCGAATAGTGTTGAGTTTAGCCACTGGAGCAAAAGTCTCGTGGTAGTCTATCCCGTAAGATTGAACCCTTTTGCAACCAATCGAGTCATAAATCTCTCAATGCTCCCATAAGCTTTATGTTTAACTTTAAAAATCCACTTGCAGCTTACTGGAAACCATGAGGAAGTTATGAGATTATCCAAGTGCCATTCTTCTCTAAGGCATTGATTTCTTCATTCACAACTTTTCTCCAATCTGGACGTTTAAGTGCGTCCTGAATGGAATGTGGGAACTGCATGCTGTTAAAGGTAGAAATAAAGGCCTAATAGGACTTTGATAGTCCTTCATATGATACAAATTTGGAGATTGAGTGCTGAGTGCGGCTTTTGAATCCTTTCCAATGTGTAATCGGAAGATGTAGATCATTAACCATAGGACCAGTAGGACTAGGGTTAGAAGACTTATTACTTAGGTAAATTTATGAAGAAATTGAATTCGGTTTAAACTCTTGAATGGAATGAAGAAGAACAAAGTGCTCCATATTCTTTTTGGGTCCTTTCTTCTTGGTATAAACACAAAGATCCTTGGTTGCAAGCTATGGAAATATACTTTGAATGGGATTTTGGATGTTGTTTTCATGATTTTCAGATTGAATATTGGCATTGATATGTGAAGATGATTTTTGAATTTCGAAAGTTGAATTTGGTGAGAAGAGGATTTGTCTTGTGAATTTTTGAGAGGTAAATTTGCTTTGATTTTGGGAAATGCCATGATCAATATTTTTTGATTGAAAAGAAGGTTACAATGCTACTATAGGGTTAGGGTTCAATTCATTATTGTTTAAAGGATTAACAAAGTTCTAAATTTGATGTTCTCTCACATTGTCCCCCTGAATATTGGATTTAGGATAAAACGATAGATGTTCAAAGAATGTTACATACATGGAATTGTATATCTTCCTTGTGACTGGTGAGTAGCATTAGACCCTTTTTGATGTGAAGATACCCTAGAAAGATACATTTTATGAACTTTAGATTTAATATGCTACATATTAAGCATGAATGTGAACAAAAAATGAGCACCAAAATTGTCATGCCCCAAAGGGTACCCAAAACACGACAGCCCACCACACTCAATATTTAAACTTAACTTTGACATCCTAGGTCATCCATAAGTTTACATATCAGGTGTAAGGTGTACTTGCACAATCTTAGGATCACACTTTGAATCGAATAGTTTTAAGAAAGCATACAATAGCATTAAGAATAGAAATCACAACAAGATTAACAAGTTAAGTTTTTACAAAGGGCATACCCCCGCCAAAAATAATAATGGAAATCTATCCATTCTAAATCCACATTACAAATACTAGTGTTTATATTTAAGAGATTTTCTTAGAAGTCCACGCCTCTAGCTAGGTCTCAACTTCTTCAAAAGCTCCTTCATCCAAAGATAACCCTGTGAAAAATATTCCCTCGGAATGACCAAAATGGAAATAACACAACGAAACTATTGGGGTGTAAGCTAACAGGCTTAGTGAGATTCAATTCCAAATATTTAATACTCAATAACAATATATAACAGACAAGTTATTAGCAACCATATGAAATGCACAAGCAAATGATCATACAAGCATATGACTTTTCAGGAGCTATATGTGAATGGATTTATGCCCTCCATTCGGAGTTGGGATGGTCCATAAGTCATGCAACCATAACTCCAATACTGAGTAGGGTGGTCCATAAGTCATGCAACCATACTCCCGATCTCCTTCTCTTAAATATGTAACCTCTGTTGTTTCATTGTGATGGTTTTATGTGTCTATCCCATATCCGTTAACTTAAGCAATCTCACATCTTTAATGTTAAATTAGGCCCCCTCGCATATGCACTAATATACTTTTGTCCCACCAAAAGTATATCAGCCAATACAATGTGACTCATTACGTGATATGCATGTACAGTTTATTCATAATCGTGGCATGTGAATTAAGTAAGTTAAGGGCGATTATAGAGAACTTCAAATAATTCAAGCCTATACTAGCTCATACAATATTTTCACGACAAGTCTTGTTTAGATATTCTTAATATTCATTCAACCAGATTAGATCACAACTCATCTCAATTTTATCTTTTCCCTAATTCTAATGCCACTACGATTACAAGCACACACATGAGCACAACTATTTAAGAATTAAACTCACTTGGCCATGGAGAGAAATCCACTAGTCGTAGTAGTCATCGGGGAGTGAAAATCCGTCCTCCAAATCACCTAAGTACAAGAAATATCCGGAATGAGTATTTCTTATAAAGTTCTATTAACTTAATAATTCTATTTACGAAGTTCGTCAATTTTTGTAAGTTAAAGTCTTAACTTCAAATGACCATATCTAACTCATTTTAACTCGGAATTGAGCATATTATATACCGATTTCTATCTAATTTGAAAGATCTATCTATTCCTAACATTATTTTCAAATTTCGAAAATTTTTAGGTCACGAAATAATCGGATCAGTTCTGATCGGTCGAAATTTCCTATTCCAAAAAATAGTTTTGTGAATATTTGTGATGTTCCTAGCGTATAGATCAACCATACATGCGATATTGATGATTTCCTATCATGAATGGTATGTTATGACCTTGATGCATGCATGTTCTTGACATTATTTACTAAAAGAAAATTTAAGAAACTATTTATTTGTAAAACTCCATGATTATTTACCTTCAAGAGAATTAGTTTCTTAACTTTGACCATCCCCCTTGTTTTGGATTTATTTTCTTAAGAGAATCAAATTACCCTTGCTTAAATTGAGTCTTCATTATATATATTACTTAACCTTCATTGCTACATGAAAATTTGCATTTTACACTTTGTCAATATATTTTGAAATAGGATTTATTCAAAAATCCGAATTTTTAGAAATTAAATTTTTGAATGATTATTTTGGGAAAAATTTGTTTAATGCATTAAAAATTAAGGCTTTACTATACCTATTCCTTAAGGAATTCATTTATTACATAAAACTTTTATTTTGAACTTGGAAAATCGGTGTTTTTATTGTCATCATCCAAAATTATGAATTTCACAAGTTGACTAGTAACTAAAAATTTTCTAACTTGTTTCTACTCTTTGTTTTACACATTAATCTTATCAAAATTCATTTCAACTTATAAAAAATCATTTCTTAATAATATCTATTGCGTATACCCTTCATTTTTCACATAAAACATGGGTTTTAGAGTTGGTAAAAGGGTTTTTTAAAATATGGCTTTGAAATCATACGAATTTGCCTTTGAACATTTCAAACAAAAAACTTTTTCTTTTTAAGTTCCTTATTTTATTTGCCTAAGGATCTACCAACTACAACATCTATATACACAAAACAAAGCCTTTGTGAGCATTAATGTATAAAAACATAAATTATCCATACGATCATAAATGTCAACTATGGTATAAGCATCTAAAAGCTAGATCTACTACTTATGATGTATGAAATGAAGTTTAAAAGCATGAACATGGATTTCTATGTAAAATTTCTACTTCACTCCACTTTTATATGCATAAACACGAAAATATTCCAACAAAAACTTAATCAAACACAAGATCCACTCTTGTGATGGCTTGGTATTCATGTATTAGTATTTTCCCATCCCTAGCAAGTGCTCATGGGGACTTAAAGTGAAAATACCCATAAATAATCTTGCCATTACAAGATTAAATGGTAGAGAGGCTTAAGATTCATCACCTAATGCTTGAAATGGATGAGAAATGAAGAAGAAATGAAGCTTGTGTGTGTGTGTGTGTGTGATGGTGGTTGAGCTCACAGCACAAGGAGGGAAAAGAGAGGGTTTTTTTGTGAGCTTTGAAACAAGTGAAGTAGAATGAAGGAGAGAGAAAAATAAAATACTATTTATATTAAGTGATATTAGGGTTTGTTTGCATTATGAAATGCAATAAAATAAAACAATTTGAGGCAAAGAGGGGTAGGGGTGCATCGGTTCTAGGGTGCGTAAGAAAGGGAGAGAGTTGATTTAATTTGTTTTGTAATTTATGTAATAATATCTCTTAAATTGTAATAATTCTTAAGAGACAAACTTTTCTTGTACAAGAAAATGTAATGGAGTGTTTGTAAGGTTGTAAGACTAGGGTATGGGTTGTGTGTGTAGTAGGTTGTACTTGTGAATAGTAATAAATAGTAGACAAGACATTTACTTTACCGGTAGTAAAGAAAATACGGAAAAAAGCTATAACTGTAATTTTTATAACCCGAAAAATTATAAAACATATATTTTTGAAATCCTTATAAAATTTCGGTTCCAAAGAGTATTCCAGAATATTTTTCTGAATTTCTAGTTCTGGGGCTCGTTTTTCCGTAATGGAGCTCGGGAAGGCCCGGAATAGAAAATTTTTCGAAATCTAAACTTTTTATGGTTTGAAATATACTTTAAAACAATATTCCACATTGATCTATTTTACAAAAATTCTTTTAGTTGTAATAGAAGAAAAGCCGGATCCAAGGTTCCTAGGTTTCCTTTTCAAGTTTAAACTAATCCGGTTTAGAGTTTTGGTTTCCGATTTCCGATTTCCGAAGTTTACTTGGTTACTAGGAAAACCGAGGTTTACAACCTACCCACCTTAAAGAAAGTTTTGTCCTCAAAACTTGAACGGCTTACGTAATTCTTTAAACAGGTTTGGATACTTTTGCCGCATCTCACTTTCTGCTTCCCAAGTTCCTTCCTCGTGTGTATGATTCCTCCAGAGGTCCTTTACATACTTAATTTCCTTATTCCTTAATTTTTGTTCCTTTTTATCCAAGATTTGCACCGAGTGCTCCTCGTAAGTGAGGTTTTCTTTTAATAACACCGGTTTTAATTCTATGACTTGATTTGGGTTGGCTACATGCTTGCGAAGAACCAAGACATGGAAAACATTGTGCACTCCCGAAAGATTCGGTGGCAAGGCAAGGCAAGGCGGTATGCCAACTCTCCCGCCCGTTCCAATACTTCAAAGGGACCAATATATCGAGGACTCAACTTTCCTTGTGAACGAACTTGGTGAATACTTTTGATGGGATTTTTCTCTAAATACACATGATCTTCCACTTGAAACTTAAAATCCTTCTTTTTAAATCTGCCTAACTCTTTTGTCTATCTTGAGTCTCTTTCATCCGTTCTTGGATTACTCGAACCTTGTCGGCCGCATCTTACATGAGGTTGGGTCCAAGAATCATCTTCTCCACATCATCCTAAAACAACGGGGATCTACACTTACATCCATATAAGGCCTCATAAGGCAGTATCTTGATGGTCGAATGATAGCTATTGTTGAAAGTGAACTCAACCAAAGGTAAATGCGCTTCCCAACTTCCCTTGAACTCCATCACACATGCCCGAAGCATATCTTCTAAAGTCTGGATTGTTTTTTCGGACTGTCCATCAGTCTACGGGTGATAAGCTGTGCTAAATTGCAACTTTGTTCCCAAACATTTCTGCAGGCTCACCTAGAAATTAGATACAAACCTTGGGTCTCGATCCGATACAATCCCTGCCGGTATTCCATGTGAGCGAACTATTTCCTTCATGTAAGCCTCGCTAATTTATCCATGGAGAAAGTCATATTTATTAGCAAGAAATGAGCAAACTTAGTTAACTGATCCACCACAACCCATATGGCATCATGACCTGACGGTATCCTTGGTAAACCACAAACAAAATCCATGGATATTTGATCCTACTTCCATTCTAGTATAGGCAAAGGTTTTAACAATCCGCCCGCCTTTGATGTTCCACCTTCACTTGTTGGCATGTTGGGCACTTAATCACAAAATCAGCCACGTCACGTTTCATTCCATTCCACCAATAATGTCCTTTAAGATCTTGATACATCTTGGTTCCTCTCGGGTGTATCGTATACCCAGAATTGTCTGCTTCACCCATGATTTCCTTTCTCATTTCTTTATCATCGGGCACACATAGTCACCCTTTCATCCTTATCACATCATCTTCATCTATTGAAAAATCAATATACTTCCCCTCCTGGACTTCCTTCTTTATCCTTTGAATCACTTCATCATAACGTTGGGCCTCTTTAATCCTTTCCACTAAAGTTGGCTCTTGCACCAAACTTGCTATTTCCATCTCCAAGTCTTGCCTAACAGATTCAATGCTTAACTTCTCGGATTCTTTTATCAATTCTTTCTGGTTCGTCAAAAGAGTTGCAACTTCACCATGATTCGTACGACTCAAGGCACCGGCAACCGCATTCACCTTTCTTGGGTAGTAATTAATTCCCAAATCGTAATCCTTAATTAACTCTAGCCATCTTCACTGCCTCATGTTCAATTCTTTTTGGGTGAACAAATACTTAAGACTCTTATGATCGGTGTAGATCTCATACCTTTATCCATAAAGTTAATGTCTCCATATTTTCAAAGCAAAGACAACTGCGGTAATTCCAAGTCATGCATGGGATAATTTTGCTCATGTGGCCTTAGCTGCCTTGAAGCATAGGCAATTACCTTCCCCTCTTGCATGAGAACGCATCCGAGGCCATTTCTCGAAGCATTACTATGTACCGTATAGGGTTTCTCGAGGTTTGGCAAAACCAAGATCGGAGCAGAAACAAGTCTTTGTTTCAATTCTTGAAAACTTTGATGCCGCTTTTCCGTCCAAACAAACTTTTCATTCTTTTGCATCAACTGTGTTAACGACTTGGCTATCTTAAAAAAGTCTTGGACAAATTTCCTATAATATCCAGCTAAATCTAAAAAGCTTCTTACTTCAGTCACGGTCTTAGGTGGCTTCCATCCCACCACAAACTTAATCTTCTCAAGGTCTACAGATATGCCCTCACCTGACACAACATGTCCCAAAAACGAGATCCTATCTAACCAGAAGTCACACTTGGAAAACTTTGCATACAATTTATGTTCCCTTAAGGTTTGTAATGCCATGCGAAGGTGCTTTTCGTGTTGCTCCCTCGTCTTTGAGTAAATCAAAATATCATCAATAAAAACAATCACACACTTATCCAACAAAGGTTTATATACCCAATTCATCAAGTCCATAAAGGCAGCATGAGCATTTGTTAATCCAAAAGACATCACTAGAAACTTATAATGTCCATAACGAGTCCGAAAAGCAGTTTTTGGCACATCTTTGGGTCTGACTCTTAACTGATGATATCCCGATCGTAGATCAATCTGTGAAAATACACTTGCTCCTTATAACTGATCAAAAAGGTCATCAATCCTTGGAAGTGGATACTTATTCTTGATGGTAACTTTGTTCAACTCTTGATAATCAACACACAACCACATTGATCTATCCTTTTTCTTAACAAATAATACAGGTGCACCTCATGGTGACACACTTGGTCTTATGAATCCTTAGTCCAAGAGTTCTTGCAATTGCTTTTGTAATTCTTTTAACTCAACAAGGGCCATACGGTAAGGCGCTTTAGATATCGACTCAGTGTTGGACACCAAGTTAATCTCAAAGTCAATTTCTCTTTTAGGAGGCAAACCTGGTAACTCATCCAGAAAGACATCAGGAAATTTCTTGACAACCATTATATCCTCAATCTTAGGTATTCCTCCCTCTTTTTCCGTTATATTAAGAGAATTTTCACTTTCCATCTCAACCTCTCCACCCATGATCAACTCAAATGATCCTAGATATGTTTCTCTTGAAGTTACAGTCCCACTCATGAACTCAACATCCATTTCATTAACATCCTCAAAACTCACTTTCTTCTTTCGACAGTCCACAATGGCTTTAGCAATGACTAACCAACTCATACCCAAAATCACTTCATATTTGCTCATTTCCAACACTATCAAATCACACCTTGTACTATGTCTGTGAATCTCCATTGGACAATCCTTTAACACCTCATTTGTTGTCACAATGCTTCTAGTAGGGGTTTTAATACGAAAGCTAGAGGCAATAGTGACTATTGGTAAACCAACTTATCTAGCCGATCTGGTGGTGATAAACGAGTGTGTGGCTCCCGTGTCAAACAAAGCATAGGCAGTTGCTTTAGCTACCTATATGTATCCTGCGTCCAACACTTACTGATCACTAACTTCATACCATCCTAACTTATCTTCCCAACTTCATTAACTTAACTAAGCTTGTTTTTCTTTCCTTAAGCTTGAATCTTAGCAACTTAAAAATAGCAGAAAAATAAGAGCAAAAAGATAGGAAATTTACTTGTAACAAGGCCAAAGTCCGGACCATTATCCTCCTCAAGGGCAGCTAATCCACAATCTTCATCCCCCATCTCCTCACATACCCATTGTCCTTTGAGGTTATAGATCCTCATCCCGTACATCACTGACCCAAAGTGGCTACCATTATTTCCACCAATCCTATTCTCGGGTCTTGCCGCTGCTGATCCTCCAAAAGATCTAGTTGGGGCATCCTTCCTCTGTGGGCACTCATGGCAAAGTGACCCCTTTGCTTGCAGAAAAAACATGTGGTGGTGGTCTTCTTTAGGCAGTCAACAATCTTGTGAGATGAATTGCCACAGAAATAACACTTATCCTTTAATTGTGGGCATTTCTTGGGGTAGTGATCTCCCTTACATTTCTAGCAACTAAAACCCTTAGGAGTAAGTTGTTCCCCACTAGAGTTACTCTTAAAGCCATAAGACGGCTTGAACTTCTTTTAAGAGATTCCAGATCCTGATCCCCCATGAAATTTCCTTCTAAAAATCGAAGGTATCCTTTCTACAGTCTTGCCTTTTCTCTTTTTAGCCTCTTCTACTATCCGGGCTCTTTCTACTAACTCTCAGAAAGATCTAATATCGAATTCCTCTAGCCTCATCCTCAACTCCTCATCCAATCCATTCAAGAAAACTTGTCCTTTTAGTTCCTCGCTATACTTATAAGAATCCGGAGCATATTGTAGCAACCTGCTGAATTCAGTTTCATATTGCTCCACTGTTCGGCCTTTCTGAGTAATGTGCAGGAAATCTACACTAAATTGCACCCGAAGACTTCAAAGGAAGTAGTTTTCCAAAAACTCATAGTGGAACCTTTCCCAAGTGACTGGTGGCATGAGTTCTCTTTGCTTGGAGTCCCACCAAACTCGCACGTTGAGCCTAAGCATATAAGTGCCGTAGTCAACTCTCAGGTAATGCGGCACCTCATAAGCACTGAAGGATTACTCTATTTGAGCTAACCAATCCTCAGCCTCATTCGGTCTTTCAAAAGCCCCTTCAAAGTACCTGTTACTCTTAATGAACTCAGGTAGGGAGCTCTTATATGGCCTCATTGGGAGTGGAGGAGGTAAGGGCGCAGTATGAGAATGCACGCTTGTGCAGGCATCCCCACAGAAGCTTGCGGTGCCAGTGGTGGCGGAGCTGGAGCTGATGCTTGAGCCGGTAAAGTCTGCCGAAGTGCTTCAAGCACTTGAGTCATCTGTGCCATCTGTCCAAGCATGGCCTGCAAGGCTATTTGAGTAGCATCAGCAGGACGGTTTGGAGGTGGGGCAGCTTGTTGCCCTTCTTCCATATTGGGTTGGTTGGAGGCCCTTTCCTCTTGACGTCTCCTTCTCCTACCACGACTGTTGCAAATTTTATTTTTTCTAGTTAAGTAATCTTCTCAATATTTTATTTATGTTTTCAAACGAGAAAGCAGAAATAAAGCAAACTGTAACAAAAGCGGAAAAAGTGCAAAAAGGTAATCAAGAGTTTAAATAATAAAATCTTGAAATCATAAAACAAAACTATAACTTTATAGAAATTTAAACAGCACGTGCAAAAATCTTCATAAAACGAAATTCAAGTAAGATTTTGCGTTTTAAGCAACAACGAAACAACTAACATTTAATAATAACAATGCAATTCCCAAAACAATCAAGACCACCTAAGCGATATTCTATGAGAGTCTCATTGGGTCGCCTATGGATGTTTCGCGATGCTAAGCTGATTGCTACCTAGTGGGTACTCTCCACAAGAGTTAAGAAATAGGATTCTAAGTCTCATACCATGGTCATCGTCCTAGCTAAGTTTTCTTTTTAATTCTATTCTATCTTTTCTTTTTTAATTTTATCCCTCCTTAAGGTTATTTTAGTTGTAGTTATGATTGTAAAATCTTAACCATGCTTTGATACCAACTTAAACTGTCACACCCCAATGGGTACCCAAATGTGACAGCCCACCACACTCAATATTTAAACTTAAGTTTGACATCCTAGGTCATCCATAAGTTTACATATCGGGTGTAAGGTATACTTGCACAATCTTAGGATCATACTTTGAATCGAATAGCTTTAAGAAAACATACGATAACATTAAGAATAGAAATCACAACAAGATAAATAAGTTAAGTTTCTACAAAAGTCAAGGGGGCATAGCCTCACCAAAAATAATAATGGAAGTCTATCCATTCTAAATCCACATTACAAATACTAGGGTTTATATTTAAGAGATTTTCTTAGAAGTCCATGCCTCTAGCTAGGTCCCGACTTCTTCAAAAGCTCCTTCATCCAAAGATAACCTTGTGAAAAATATTCCCTCGGAATGACCAAAATGGAAATAACACAACGAAACTATCGGGGTGTAAGCTAACAGACTTAGTGAGATTCAATTCCAAATATTTAATACTCAACAACAGTATATAATAGACAAGTTATTAGCAACCATATAAAATGCACAAGCAAATGATCATACAAGCATATGACTTTCCGGGAGCCAAATGTGAATGGATTTACGCCCTCCATTCGGGGTTGGGATGGTCCATGAGTCATGCAACCATAATTCCAATACTGATTAGGGTGGTCCATAAGTCATGCAACCATACTCTTGATCTCTTTCTCTTGAATATACAACCTCTGTTGTTTCATTGTGATGGTTTTATGTGTCTATCCTACATCCTTTAACTTAAGCGATCCCACATCCTTAATGTTAACTTAGGCCCCTTTGCATATGCACTAATATACTTTTGTCCCACCAAAAGTATATCAGCCAATGCAATGTGACTCACTACGTGATATGCATGTACAGTTTATTCATATAATCGTGGCATGTGAATTAAGTAAGTTAAAGACGATCATAGAGAATTTCAGACAATTCAAGCCTATACTAGCTCATATAGTATTTTCATGACAAGTCTTGTTTCGATATTCCTAATATTCGTTCAACCAGATTAGATCACAACTCATCTCAATTTTATCTTTTCCCTAATTCTAATGCTACTACGATTACAAGCACATACGTGAGCACAACTATTTAAGAATTGAACTCACTCGGCTATGGAGAGAAATCCACTAGTCATAGTAGTCTTCGGGGAGTGAAAATCCATCTTCCAAATCACCTAAGTACAAGGTATATCCGGAATGAGTATTTCTTATAAAGTTCTATTAACTTAACAATTTTATTTACGAAGTTCGTCAATTTTCGCATAAGTTAAAGTCCTAACTTCAAATGACCATATCTAACTCATTTTAACTCGGAATTGAGCATATTATATACCGATTTCTATCTAATTTGAAAGATCTATTTATTCCTAATATTATTTTCAAATTTCGAAAATGTTTAGGTCACGAAATAATCGGAGCAGTTCTGATCGGTCGAAATTTCTATTCCGAAAAATAGTTTTGTGAATGTTTGTGATGTTCCTAGCATATAGATCAACCATACATGCGATGTTGATGATTTTCTATCATGAATGGCATGTTATGAACTTGATGCATGAATGTTCTTGACATTATTTACTAAAAGAAAATTTAAGAAAATTTTTATATGTAAAACTCCATGATTATTTACTTTCAAGAGAATTAGTTTCTTAACTTTGACCATCCCCCTTGTTTTGGATTTATTTTCTTAAGAGAATCAAATTACCCTTGCTCAAATGGAGTCTTCATTATATCTATTACTTAACCTTCATTCCTACATAAAAATTTGCATTTTACATTTTGTAAATATGTTTTCAAATAGAATTTATTCAAAAATCCGAATTTTTAGAAATTAAATGTCTGAATGATTCTTTTGGGAAAAACTTGTTTAATGCATTAAAATTTAAGGCTTTACTATACCTATTCATTAAGGAATTCATTTATTACATAAAACTTTCATTTTGAACTTGAAAAATAGGTGTTTCTATTGTCATCATCAAAAATTCAAATTTCACAAGTTGACTAGTAACTAAATATTTCCTAACTTGTTTCTACTCTTTGTTTTATACATTAATCTTATCAAAATTCATTTCAACTTATAAAAAATCATTTCTTAATGATGTCTATTACCTATACTTTTCATTTTTTTACATAAAACATGAGTTTTAGAGTTGGTAAAAGGTTTTTTAAAATATGGCTTTGAAATCATACGAATTTGCCTTTGAACATTTCAAACAAAAAATTTTCCTTTTTAAGTTCCTTGTTTTATTTGCCTAAGGATCTACCAACTACAACATCTATATACACAAAACAAAGCTTTTATGAGCATTAATTCATGAAAACATAAATTATCCATACGATCATAAATTTCAAGTATGGTATAAGCATCTAAAAGCTAAATCTACTACTTATGATGTATGAAATGAAGTTTAAAAGCATAAACATGGATTTCTATGCAAGATCTCTACTTTACTCCACTTTTACATGCATGAACACGAAAATATTCCAACAAAAACTTAATCAAACACAAGATCCACTTTTGTGATAGCTTGATATTCATGTTTTAGTATTTTCCTATCCCTAGCAAGTGCTCATAGGGACTTAAAGTGAAAATACACATGAATAATCTTGCCATTACAAGATTAAATGGTAGAGAGGCTTAAGATTCATCACCTAATGCTTGAAATGGATGAGAAATGAAGAAGAAATAAAGCTTGTGTGTGTGTGATGGTGGTGGAACTCACAACACAAGGAGGGAAAAGAGAGGGGTTTTTTGTTAGCTTTGAAACAAGTGAAGTAAAATGAAGGAGAAAAAAATAAAAGACTATTTATATCAAGTGATGTTAGGGTTTGTTTGCATTATGAAATGAAATAAAATAAAACAATTTGAGGCAAAGAGGGGGAGGGGTGCGTCGGTTCTAGGGTGAGTAAGAAAGGGAGAGAGTTGATTGAATTTGTTTTGTAATTTATGTAATAATATCTCTTAAATTGTAATAATTCTTAAGAGACAAACTTTTCTTTGACAAGAAAATGTAATGGAGTGTTTGTAAGGTTGTAAAACTAGGGTATGGGTTGTGTGTGTAGTAGGTTGTACTTGTGAATAGTAATAAATAGTAGACAAGATATTTACTTTACCTGTAGTAAAGAAAATACGGAAAAAAGCTATAACTGTAATTTTTATAACTCGAAAAATTATAAAATGTATATTTTTGAAATCCTTATAAAATTTCGGTTCCAAAGAGTATTCCGGAATATTTTTCTGAATTTCTAGTTCTGGGGCTCGCTTTTCCGTAATGGAGCTCGGAAAGACCCGGAATAGAAAAATTTTCGAAATCAGAACTTTTTATGGTTTGAAATATATTTTAAAACAATATTCCACATTAATCTATTTTACAAAAATTCTTTTAGTTGTAATCGAAGAAAAGTCGGATCCAAGGTTCTTAGGTTTCCTTTTCAAGTTTAAACCAATCCGGTTTAGGGTTTTGGTTTCCCAATTCTAAAGTTTACTTGGTTACTAGGAAAATCGGGGTCTACAAAAATATCCTAATGGGTAATGAGGAAATGATTTTAGTGTTTGGGAATGTCTGTTTTGGGACTTGGCAAGGTATTTGGAAGCTTAAGATTCTAGGAGGCAATCTTTTGATGAGATATGTGCCTGTAAG
The DNA here is from genome assembly GCA_024138025.1 of Combretum micranthum. Taxonomy (NCBI): domain Eukaryota; kingdom Viridiplantae; phylum Streptophyta; class Magnoliopsida; order Myrtales; family Combretaceae; genus Combretum; species Combretum micranthum. The sequence continues at coordinate 1,293,013 of JAMXBD010000061.1, read as the reverse complement.
GACAGCTCCCCCCCAAAAATGTTAGCACATGAGTTGAGAACATAAGAGAACGTGCCACCTCTAGTAAGTGTCTATTTTTCCTTTATGTGATCCCATCAACACAAGAGCTTAAGTGAACAATACGCTCTTTCGGAAGGTTGGTAACTACAGTAGATTTGAAATAATCTTTAGTATTATCCATTTTGAGGACTTGGACTTTTGTCTGAAATTGGGTTTGTATCATTGCATGGAAATTTTGAAAGATTTACCTAATCTCAAATTTTTCTTTCATTAGGAAAGTCCAAGTAAGTCTTGTGTGATCATCCATAAAAGATGTGAACCACCTAGCTCCTGTTATATTCTTTATCCTTTATAGACCCCAAATAGCACTATGGATCATGGCAAATGGACAAGAAGGTGTGTATGATAACTTGGGAAAGGAAGTTCAAGTGTGTTTGGCAAGTTGACATATTTGACAACTGAAAGATTTTGAATTTTTATTATTGAACAAGGAAGGAAATAACTATTCAAGATATAAAAAATTTGGATGATCAAGACGATAGTGCCATAACATTATTTAACTATCTTCATTGACACTTGAACTAGACTGACTATGAAAAGAAATAAAACTTGCATTTTGGTTTTGTCCTGTTGGAAGAGTAGCACCCTTGAGAAAATAGAGTCTAGAGTCCTCTTTAGCATTACCAATCATCTTCCTTGAATCTAATGACCGAAATTCACATAAGTTGTGACAAAATTTAGCAACACAATTATTGTCTCGAGTCAATTTATTTATCGACAGTAAATTGCAACCTAAATTAGGGACATGAAGCACAGATTTTAAAATAAGGCCTTTGTAATCAAAACTAAGCCAATTCCTATGACCTTAGACAAAGATCCATATGCTATATGAACAATTGAGTTTTTATCAAATGGCCTATACTAAAAAAAAATGTTAGCATCTCCTAAAATATGAACTGATGCCTTAAAATCAAGAATCCATGGTCTTGTTTGTCCTTTACTTATTGTAAAGTCATTCGAGTGTTTACCTTTCTATGCTAACATACTTATTCTTGAGGTAGAATCAGCTTTTTGAGAAGAGTTCTTAGAGAACCCTAAGTTGTTCCTTAGTGAACGGACAAGATTTTGCAACATCATGATGATCATCGGTAGTTATTCTAGAATTAGCTCATCCTTATTTCTCTTGGTTGGAATGGGTTGGCTTCTAATCTGCTGGTTTACTGTGAATTTTCCAACATGTTTTTCTAAGATGTCCCGACTTTCTGCAATGATCACATTAAGGGCGCCCTCGCGTCTATTGCCTTTTGGAGTTGTTGTTATTGTTTGGAGTGAAGGTAATGTCGGAAGTTTGGTTGGAGGTCATGCCGTATTTTTTTCATGAGAACGTTGCAAATCTTAAAGGAATTACATGCTTTGATACCATTTAGAAATCTCTGGGAATGAAATGAATTTCTGCATGAATTACAAGGTACACAAATATATACACATATGACCTTAGCTGCACAAGGAAAAGAAACAAAAACAGAAACCTAATTAAGAGGAAATTCTTCCTCTAAAAATGAAAAACAATAAATTAAAAAAATTGACTAGAACCATAAATATAGAAAAAAAAATCTAGAATCATAAATACAAAAATAAACCACTTTCTGATAAATCAACTTAGGTTGGTCAACTCTTGGCCGGTTTAGGTGGTTTCCTAGGTTGGCCCACCTTCCTTCTAATTTCCATTTGATCTCTTAAGACTTATATTTTTAAAAACATCTCTAAATTTGTCTTTCCCCGGTTCTTTTTTCTGTTTAATATTAGTTCATATCCTTGATTTCTATCACCTCATTAATTGTTCACTCCACCATGAATCATTCTAATATTAAGTTAATATTAGCAAACCCTTATAGACAACCAATTACATATCGACATCAGTAATAGCAGATCTATCCGTATGTGAAATATCCATAATATAGGTCATCTAATTAGAATTATGTTAAATAATTACTGGAAAAATACTGGTAAATTTGAAACTAAATTTAAACTTAGCTGAATAAATGAATTTAGGTTGTATAGTCAAATGGAATAAATAAACTAGAATATATGGTTAAGTAAATTACATAATTGGAATAATAATTGAAGTTAATTGAAAATAGAAGTTACAAATACTCCCTGTACTCATCTAAATTCAACAAATCATCTCAATTTCTAAAAACAGTTCTCTAAATTGCATATATTACTCCAACTATGAATTTGAGCTAAATTTCTCAAAATGAAAAACCTAAAAACCCCTAAAACATCGTATTGAGCCTTTTCAATCCAAATTCCAACTTCTATATTCCTTGAATTTCAAACTCAATATCCTAAATTCAAATATTAGTTCCTAAGCCCCAAAATACCTAAAGTTTAGCAAATTACCAATTTCAACAAAATAAATCATCAAGCTAAATGACAAAATTAATTTTGCTAAATCATTGTTCAATTTTCACCTACCAAACCAAAGTTCTTATATTTAATTTCTAAGCCCCTAAAAATAACTAGCAACCCATCTAAATTATCCAACCATATAATTAGTTCAGATAATCACTCACCTAAAATATCTAATCCTCTTCACTCTCAAGAAGACACATGTCCTAGAAATATCCTTTTTAATAGTAATAATAATATTAACTAAAATCCTAATTTCCACCTCACACCCTCTTCCCATTTGACACGTCACTAGTTTAGATTCTTCTAATTAACAAATATAACACAAAAACCTCCCAATAGCCCCTTGAAAACCACACCATTTTTTCCTTCTTTTTCATTCCAAAACTGTCAAATACCTCTCTTTGACCTCTAATAACCCGCAAAAACATCAATCTATTTGGAGCATGAAATAGGTAATTAAATACCCAAAAGTTTCTTCTAATCTTTACATATATTAACATCAATTCCTAATTTCTATTTCTCATTAAACATATAGATAATATTGAAGATACAATAATCAACATCTAACCTCAAATTGAAGTTATAGAAGCTTTAACAACTATTTGATATAGGTTAGTGAAGACATAACATCGTAATATTGCTATTAGTAATGTTTTTGTAAAAATTGATTGTTGATTGTAATATCGATAGTAAAATTAACACTAAATTGATATAGATCTAATGATAATACGATTGATATACATATATTAATATATAAATAGAAAACTGACACTTTTTATACTATATATAATGATATTATTGTTGAATATTAAGAAAATTAGTACAATAACTATATATGTTAGTCGGCCATAACAATATAATTATATATATGTAGATTTGTTGTTTGTTGATTGCGATTATATGTGAAATCAATACAATATGTGTGATAACCCTTAAGTGTCAGGTAGTAGAACTTTAATCATCGAGGTACGTTTTAGTGTAATGGCTTAGAGTTCATCAGAACACTAAAGTTAAGCATGCTTAGTAGATAGCACTTTCAAGATGGGTAACCTCCTGGAAAGTAGCTAGCACCACAGATAAAATCATGTAGCATTTCACCAAAATAGACAATACCTTGGTAGACAAAGTTCCTGATCATTACAAGTGGCATTAGAGCAATTCACTTGCTAAAAGTAAGGGAGCTAAGTGCTATACAGGACAAAGTGCCTTAGAGTGAGGATACCTCTTCAGCTTGTATGAAGCAACTTTAGTGTCCTCCCTACCTAGTGTGGTTCTAGAATTATGTAACGAAACTGATGAGGACATCAGTTCCATAACTAGAGGAGTACGTGATACCTTTCAATTATAAGGTGATAGAACTCTAATTAGTGAGACGCCTTTTGATGTAATGACTTGAAGTTTTTTTTTTTAGCCAACAATAGCTTGGTTTTATCAGAACTCTAAAGTTAAGCACATTCAATGGGGAGCACTCTTATGATGGGTGACCTTCTAGGAAGTAGCTGGCACGAAGGATAAAATTGTCCAATATTTCACTAAAGCGAACAATACCTCAGTAGACAGAGTTCCATGTAATTACAATATGTGATTTAATAACAATAATGTCCAAATATGCATGTATTATACAATTAAAATCTGTTAAATTGATGAAAATTGTGTGGAATATATATGTGCGTGTGTTTAGCACAATAATTATATATATGTTAGTCGGCCATAACAACGTAATTATATATATGTAGATTTGTTGTTTGTTGATTGTGATTATATGTAAAATCAATACAATATGTAATTTAATAACAACAATGCCCAAATATGCATGTATTATACAATTACAAGTTTTTAAATTGATGAAAATTATGTGAAATATGTGTGTGTGTTTGTGTCTGTGTGTGCCCACGCGCATTGGGTTTAATAGGAAATGCATGGGCATATTTTATATTTAAATGTTGATAATATATATTTGCTTGAATGGATTTTTTAATGATTTACTATGTTGGAAGCTCGGAATTTGATTTAAATATAAATATGCACAAATAAATGTATAAATTATAACTTGTGATGAATATTGTGTAATATATGATGATGAATTATGGATGTTTTGAATAAGCTAGAGATTTCATTTATGTACATATATATATATACATATCCTAGATAATTTGAGTTATTAAATTTAAATAAAATATTAAATGAACTTATTTTTGAACGAAATTGATAAAAATGGTAGTTTAATGTTTCCCAATGTAAATAAAAATTAATTTACTATTTTTAAAAATTAATTTAAAATCATTTGGAAAATTATTTGCTCTGTGAAACAATTCAAAGGACTGAACAAGACCAATCTTGACCCAATTGTTTGTTGGCCCCGTATATTAGGATATGGTCTTTATTTTAGTTTAGTGAACCGGACTTAAATAACGTAGAACTGTACTAAACCCCACTTAATCTGATTGTATGCTCTATATTTTCTCTGTTTTGATAATCCAAACCAAATTTGTTTTAATTATTTAGGATTTGAACCGATTTTCAAAAATTGTAAAACTTTCCAGTTTAATAAAATAAAATATTTAGGATTAGGAACTGATCTAACAAGCCCCTAAACCGATTGGACTATTGATGAACCACCGGCTTGTTTATTTATTTAATACAAGTGCTGTTTGAACCAAATTGAGCCGAGCCTTCTCCCCTAGACCAAGCCGACTTAAAAATTTGTTAAAATGTGATTTTACATAACCTAAATAATTAAATGACTTACTTAAAAAATTTATTATGATTAAATTAGATGTTAAATTGAAATTTACAAAATATAAGAATTTGACCTTAATAGAATATTTGCGCCAAAATAAATACAATGGACTCAAATTGGTTCATTAGCTAAATTTACTATCTAAAATAAATGTTGGACTCAAATTGGGCATTTGAATTATAAAATGGGCCTAAATACTATTTACGCCCACTTGGCTAAATAAATTAAAATGGGTTATAATCCAACTAATATGGGTTTAGTAAATTCTTTAAGATCCTTGGTCAAAGAAAAAAAAAAAAATTCTTTTAGTATCCAATAACTTGACTTTATCTAAATTGGTCCATCACAACTCCAATGCGTCCAAATATTTAAACAGGCTTTCTTTAGAAACTTTAGGGTTTTAAACCAAAATAATTACAAAATCTCACTTTATGGGCTTAAATTATCAAATATGGGTTGAATAACCCATAACTATTATAATTTGACCTAATTCAAACTATTTTAATCCATTACTCTATCTCTAAATATTTAAATGCCTATTGACCTCAAATATAACTCTGTCGGCCCAAAAATCATAAATACACAATGGGCATAATTAGGAATTTAGAAGAACTAATAGTCTTAATTAAATCTAAAATCATTTCAATTCGATTTTTACTCAATTCTTAGGTCTGATAACTTATAATACTCTAATTGGATACAATCTTAATAATAAAGTCCAACTCCATCTAAATTATAATTCATATTCTTTAATGGACTTAAATATTAATTCTTTAAAGCCTATTACATTATATAATATGACATTTAAACAAATACTTATTGGGTTGAATATGAGATCCTTGAAGGCTCAATGCTTCTAAATAAGAATTTCAATGTGTTATTCCTTTGGGCTTAATTCAAAATCACTTAAGCCCATTACCTTAAATTAGACTCGAATCAAAATACTAATTAAGGTTTTATGTCTCATATAACCTTACCCAATTTGAATAATCAAATACTCGATTCTTATATAAAATATCTTTTTGAACAAATACTTGTTAGCTTCTCACCTATCCTTTGTATACTCTAGACTATAGACTTGATATCAAGTATACAATGACTTGCGTATTACTTGTCTAGGAGAAGCATCTTGAAATGAATTAAAACTCAAAAACGACTTTATAAATGATTGCCTTTCTTATGCTTTCATGGTTTAATCTGGTCCAACAGAGACACTGTTGCTAGCGATGCCAACACAGGTAGCAATTAAGGAAAATGATATCAAGATAACATGCATTTACATTCTATGAGAAGTAATATAGTATAGCTCATATCTATGGCCTCGATTGAGCAACATTATATTTTGGACTAGAATAAATGGATATATGTATAGTTATGAACCCTAGATAGGCTATTATTGTAGTGCTCCTTTAGTAATTTTCCATACTTAAATAAAAGATATGAACTATTGATTGTTGAATTGCATTTAGCTTATGCATGTGTGTGTGATCATCTCATGTGTGCTTGTGTTACTATCGTACTAAGTTTTAGCTCACTCTTTTTCCTTTTTAGTCTCAAATGATAGTTTAGAGGATCTTATGATCATGAGGGCCTCAAGTATGATTTTGAGTATTTACTTGAGGAATGTTGCGTATAGGGACGTGATTGTGTTAATGGTCTATTATAGGACCAATAGGGTTATTGGAAAATGGTTTTTCTTTTATGACCCTTTTGATGTGCCTTAAGTCACTACAATCTATAGTTTACTACCTTTTGATTTCTACTATGACTAGTTTGAAATACTTAAGACTTAAACACAATGGTTTCATATATTCTTGAGGTACTTTACTGTTTTATTTACTTTAGCATCATGGGATGCCTCTGAGACACTTAGGAGATATTGATACTTGTTACTATTTATGTCAAATACTTATATATATACATATATTTGTTACTCATGGGAGTAGACTTTTAGTTAAACTTTTCAATTTTTTATTACTGCAATATTAAATATTTTCAAAACTAATTAAATGATTTGAAAATCTAAAATTGGTTAGCAAAAAATCATGAAAAAAAATTCTTTATGATGGTCTTTGCATATAATACCTATGTATTATATTTGTTAAAACTAAATATGCCTCAACCCTATTTGAGGCATGACATTATATGCCAGCACATACACGAAGAACCTAAGTAGAACCTAGGAAAAGTGGATTATGTCAAATTTTGCTCTTTTTCAAACTTTAATCCTTAATTATTACAGTCTAACAACTCAATGCAATAAATAAGAATAGAGTTAGAGAATATCATACCATGATATAATGTGGAGTTCGATCTCTCTTAGTCTCCACGTCACACGTAATGCCTTCCTTAATGGAAAACTTCACACACTTTATTTCAACACAAACAATTTGCTCTAATGAAGTTACATAATAACACACAAACACAAAACACTTGAGTTGTGTCTTTTACAAGAATCACTCAAACACTCAAGGCATAACTCCTATCACTCTCTAAAACACTAAAGAAACTTCAATGTAGGTCTTACAAGAGATTGTAAGCTAAGGAACAATTGACACTACATTTGCTTTCTCCTACACATATAAAATAAAGCAAATTAAACAAAATTGACTTTGAAAGAGTAATACAAGTAGTAATTGCAATTTATGGGCTCTATTAACCATCTTGAAGTTGCCAAAGTATTGTATAAACTCTCTAAAGGATCTAGCCATTGCCCTAAAAAACCATCAAATTTGTCTAAGCATTGAATGCTTCAACAACTAGTTGAAAAACATAGAGTTCAAGCTCTTTGGAAGTGATCTAGACTATTGAGCATACTTCTTATCAACCAGTCTGAACTTCTTACAAGTAATTTGGATTACTAAGACACTTTTGGACTAAACAAACATTCTATGGTTCAAGTGATCCGGACAACTTTTTTTTTTTTTTTTGGAGCAAACCACTTGATATCCGACACCACATTGGGTGCTAACAAATCCAGATTCGAGCTAGATAGGACCATAACTGGGGGGTGAAAACATACTAAAGGATACTCAAGAGGAAAGATGAATTGAGTATTTGACTTAAAAGGCACAAACGATTAATTTTTTATGTAATGGATTAGATTACATTTTTAATAGTAGCAAAAATAGCAAAATAGATAAATATATGAAATGTAAAAAAGATAGGGATGCAGAGGATAGCCAAAATGCAATGTGGAGTTCAGCCTCCTTCCTACTCTTCACGGTCTAGAATGCCTTCGATGAGGACGTCACAACCATTTTATTTATCGCCAACAAAAACTTACTCAAGATGAGCAATACACTAGTAACAACACTTAAGGAAATAGAATATTTTCTTCACTCACTAGATGATATCTTAAAGATTTACAAATAAGGAACAAAGCACTAGAATGATTTTCTTTCTTACTTTGGATTTACAAATTGATGAATAAGAGAACAGAAAATTAAGTAAGAAAACTTATTTGTTTGTTTGTAAATGAAAGCTTTCAAGTGTTGTCCAAAATTTGTTTGAATCTCCAAGCCAAAGAGTATTTATGGCTTTCAAAAAATTTAAATGCCCATTATAGATATAGTCTGTCAGACGGTGACATTTAATGCATGCAACGGTAAGATTTAGTAGAGCATCGGCTTGTCAGTCTTTATACCCATTAGCTCACCAGTCTATGGTCATCACTTGTTGTAGCTTTATAATCTTTTACTTCATGCCTTGGTTACACTTCAAATTTTTCTTCGACCGTCTCTGTGCTTGAAATAGCTTGGACTGGCTTGCCGATGTGAATAAAACATATGTCGTACATAACATGTCTTCATCGTGCCTTTAGTCAAGTCTTGGTTTAGGGCTCGACTAACTCATGTGCTATTCAAGAAAGCTAGACCGGCTTACCGGTGCTGATCCTGCAAGATTAAAATCAGCATATACACACACAAGCTAGATATCTACTTTGATGTTCCTTTTACTATTCATCAAATATCTTTATATAATTTTTTCACTCATCAAAATCATGTTTAATATAATTCATTTTAACAGTCTCCTCCAATTTGATGAGAGCAAAACAGTTATGTAAAAATTTGATCATTTGCTTTCCCCTAATAAAGGCTCCCATATATTTTTGCAATTATAGCATTAGATGAGAAGCAAGATCAAAGATACTAAGTACATAAATTTTGTTCCCCATAAAAATCTAATGTTTGCACATATTGTCTCATTTTTCTTGTTCAATTTTACATATGCTTTCTCCCCTTTTGACCTCATCAAAAGATTTGATATAATAGAAAAGAAAGTAGAGTAAGTAGGCATATAAGATACGTAAAAGTTCACATAGATGGACATAAAGATACATGAGAAGATCCATAACGAGAAAGATAAATCAGAAGGAGGAGGACGAGGACGAGGACGAGGACGAGGACGAGGACGAGGATGAATGGAGTAGAAATGATCCAAAAGCCTCTATATCAGAACTGAAGCTTTAAAAATTTGAGCGAAGATCATAAATCTAGGTCTCAATAGTATCAAATCTAGAGTTCATGTGCTCTTTAAGCTGTTGCCATGAGGAAGTAGAAGTAGTAGGAGCAGATGAACTAGGAGGTGGAGCTGAAGGCTGATCCTCATCATCAGAATCTATGTCCATGCCAAAACTTGGAAGTAATGCGCCTCCACCAACCAAAGGCTCTAAAGACTTCTTCCTTACCTAGCGTCCATCTTGCTTTGTCCACGTCCCTAAACTGATTGTATTGAAAGAAAAAGTGGGACCAGAATTGTTCGAGTCTCTGTGTGAAATTTAACACCCTTGTTCTTTAGCAACTTGGTAATCAACTTGTTGCCTCTGAAAACAGCCTGAGAAGATTTGTTGGTCACATTCTTAAAAGTTCTAAATATTAAATCAAAGAAGTGGGTTTGATCACCTCTTATAATGTGGACCATAAGCCACATATCCTGCTAAGTAACTGCAATCTGCTATCCCATGGTACATAATTACTATAAAAAACTAATGTAGAGACCAACTTCTAAGGGACAATATGGAAGAATATGAATTGCACGGTTCACACCAATTGGGACTTATATCAAATACAGTGATCAACTCATCATAGTACTAAGCCCCATTAAAAGTACTAGGCATCCTTACTCCTGCATCATCAACCCCAATCAAACTACAAATATCAAAATGGTATATCTCTAGTCTCTTTCCATACATATAGATATACAGCTTAGGTGTTACAAAGCTTGAACTATTAAACCTAGATTCCATGCCAATTCCTAGACTTCTATCACCCTCTAGATAGTCAATTAATTACAATAAAATAGTCTGGCAGCTTCCTCATTTACTTCAGTAGGAAAATTCATGGTATCCAAAATATTATTTGACACAACTCCAGGCATTTGAGGAGTTCTTAAATACCCTAAGACATCAGTATTATAATTTCTTCCCAAATCAATTGGAAAATCTGGAAAGAGAGAATACCTGTCAGATTGCATCCGTGATGGGATAATAACCCATCAAATGCTGGTGGTGTACGACCCTGCGCTGTCCTTAGTGGCATATTGCAAACAAAAACCATAAGCAAGAGAAAGAGACGGAACATAAAGAGAGAGAAAGGAGAAGAAAAGAGAGAGGGAAGATGTAGGAGAAGGTGGGGAGAGAGGTGGTGGTAATAGAGAGAGGCGTTACGGAGGGTGTTTTCAGAGAGAGAGAGAGAAAGAGAACAAGAGAAAGCACACGATAGAGAGAGAAGAACAAAAAAGTGATAGAGGAGAGGGACGCATAAATAATATGTGCGTGTAGAAGAGAAGGCCACTGGCAAGCTGATGCATAGAATATTTGCAAGTCGGTCTAAATAAAAATCTCAAATAAAATTTATAGATTCAATCGAGCGTTAAATCGAGCCCTTGATAAACACTTCGATCATTGACTGGTAAGCTGGTGTGTTGTTTTGCTCAAGACAGAGGCAATCTAACATCACGTGGAGCCCTTAATAAGCATACCGATGAGCTGGTGAAGGGAAGAACGGCGAGTCGGTTTATGTAAAAAATGTAGCATCCAAAAAACAATTTATTTTTCAAATAGATCAAATCACATAATTAGATAAAATCAACCACATATTAGATTTCTTAGGCATGTATTATGTTTAGCAGCTAGATTAGCCTAAAAGACATGTTCTAGATCATCTTGGTTCAATAATATTTTAGCACTCATCTTACTTGATCATTCCTAATTCTCTTCTTAAAGTGCAAAAACGATCTTCACTTAAGGGTTTTGTAAACATATAAACAATTTGATTGTTATGTTTGTTTAAAACATGATCTCTAAAGAAAGGATGTCTAATTTCGATATGCTTGGTCCTTGAGTGTTGGATTGGATTTTTAGTCAAATTTATAGCACTTTTATTATCACAAAGAATTAGAAAATTTTCAAATTTTAAACCATAGTTAAGAAAGCTTTGTTTCATCCATAAAATTTATGCATAGCAACGACCAGCTGCTATATACTTAGCTTTGGCATTTGAAAGTACAATTGAGTTTTGCTTCTTAAAGTGCCAAGATACTAAAGAACTTCCAAGAAAATGACGTGTGCCACTTGTGCTTTTCCGGTTTACTTTGTACCCAGCAAAGTTAGAATTGAAGTATCCAATTACATTGAAAGAAGTAAACTTTGGATACCATAAGCTAATTTCAATCGTTCCTGCAAGATACTTGAAAATGCGTTTTACTACACTTAAGTGTAATTCTTTTGGGTAAGATTGAAATTGTACATGTACACATACTGAGAACATGATGTCAGGTCTAGAAGCTGTTAAATATAACAAACTCTATAAAGCCTTTCAAACATTTTTGCTATTTTCATCCTTATCAAGTTTTATACGTGTACTTATAGGTGTTGGTTTAGATTTACAATTATCCATTTTAAATCTTTTTAAAAATCTTTTGTATATTTTGATTGATTTATAAAGGTTCCATTTTCAGATTGTTTATTTGAAAACCAAGAAAATAGTTGAGTTCCCCCATCATACTCATTTCAAACTCATTCTTCATGGACTCAACAAATTCATTTATAAGACTTATATTTGAAGCTTCAAATACAATGTCATCTACATAGATTTGTACAATTAATATATTAGATTTGTGATTTTTGATAAATAAAGTTGTATTAACTTTTCCTTTTGAAAAACCATTGCTTAACAGGAAGCTCTAGAAGCTTTCTTTAGTCTATAAAGATCTTTGTTTAATTTAAAAACATGATCGGGAAATTTATTATTTTCAAAGCTCGGTGGTTGCTCTACATAGACTTCTTTCTTTATAAAACCATTTAAGAAAACACTTTTGACATCCATTTGAAAAAAAATTAAAATTCTTAAAAGTCGTAAATGCCAAAAACATTTTTATAGATTCTAGTCTAGCAATCAGGATAAAGGTCTCATCAAAATCAATTTATTCTTCTTGATTATAGCCTTTAACAACCAATCTAGCTTTATTTCTTGTAATTATACCATATTCATCAAGCTTGTTTCTAAACACCCATTTGGATCCTATAATAGGTCTACTTTTAGGTCTAGGAACCGAATTCCATACATTATTTCTTTTGAACTAGTTTAATTCATCTTGCATAGAATTTATCCAAAAATCATCTTTTAAGGCTTCTTCAATATTTTTAGAATCGATTTGGGATAGAAAAACAAGATTACTTATGTTTCTTAAAGATGATCTTGTTTGCACTCCATTTGAAGGTTCACCAATTATTTGATCTTTTTGATGTGATTTTGCATATTTCCATTCTTTGGATAGGTCATGATTATTAGATTCATGCACAACAACTACTTTGTCATTTTTATCATTATTTCTAAGAGAAAACCTATTCAAATCATCACAAACAACATGCACATCATTATTTGAGAATGAATTAAGCAAGGAATCATCAAAAGCAACATGTATTGATTTTTCAACAACTAATGTTATTTTTTTAAAAACTCTATAAGCTGTGCTTGTTAAAGATTATCCTAAAAAGATTCCTTCATCACTGTTAAAGTCAAATTTAGCCAAATGTTCTTTTCAATTGTTTAAAATGCAACATTTAATGCCAAAAGAATGGAAAAATGATATGTTAGGTCTCTTTTCTTTCCAAAGCTCATAGGGGGTTTTCCTAAGAATTGGTATTATAAAAACTCTATTAGAAATGTAACATGCAATGTTTACAGCTTCAGCTCAAAAATATTTTAGCAAATTGTTTTCACATAACATGGTTCTAACCATTTCAATTAACGTTCTATTTTTTTCTTTCGACTATACCGTTTTGTTGTGGAGTTCTAGGAGCTAAAAAAGTGTTAAATGCCATAATTACTACAAATATTTTCCATTTCATGATTTTCAAATTCTCCTCTATGATTACCTTGAATAGTCACAATATTAAGACCTTTTTCATTTTGGACTTTCTTATAATATAAAAAAAAGATATGATTTGTTTTGTCTTTAGATACACGAAAGAAGGTCCATGTATATATAGTGAAATCATCAACAATAACAAAAGTATATTTTTTGCCTCCTAAACTTAAAGTCTGAGTAAGACCAAATAAGTCCATATGCAATAGTTCTAATGGCATAGGGGGAAACAACGTCCTTATACTTGAAAAATTTTTAGTTTGCTTTCCTTATTAACATGCTTGACAAATCTTTTCCTTTTGAAAATTTATCTTTGGTTAACTTTTGACAATATTCTTTTTGATAAGTTTTGAAATAATATTTATGCTAGCATGTCCTAAATTTCTATGCCATAACCAACTATTATCATTTTGAGAATATAGAAAAGTTTTATTTGATGATTTAAAATAATCTAAATTGATTATGTAAATATTTCTTTATATATATCCTTCAAAGTGAGCTTGGTTATTTTCAATTCTTTCAACAGAATATACCTTGGTAAGAAAAGTTACTTTAAAACCATTATTACACAATTAGCTAATACTTAGCAGACTATGTTTCAAATTATCAATAAGCAACACATTTTTAATAATTATATCTTTTTTAATGAGAATGTTAACTTCACCTAAAATAATTGATTTTCTATTGTCTAGCGATGTAAACTTGGACACATCTCGCCATATGCCTAGAGCATCTACTGTCTAAGTACCATTTGCTGCTGCCACTTGAGAATCCCTGCAAAATAGATCATTACTTCTTTGGTACCAAATTTAGTTTCAGTCCTTTTTGGTTAGGGAAAACAAATACCTCTCTTTTTGGAATTCAAACTAACTTGCTCTGATGATTCAAATGCATTCTTTTTCTTATTGCACAGTTGTGTGCAACATGACTAGATTTGCCACAATAATTACATGTCCTATGGGTGGCTTTTATAAATCGGGTTTTGTGGGACTTGCAATTATTTCTCTATAGCCAATTTCATGTTTGTTTGAGTCATACATTTAGTTCCCAAGAAGTGTGTTCAAATTCTTTTTCCCATTTATGAATTTAGCTATAGGGGCTTTTGAATTATCGAGGCTAGCTTTTAATATTATATCTTCATCTTTTAATTTTGCTAGCTCTCTTAAGATTTCATCACTATCATTACCAGCACATGCAATACTATCATTTTTATTTAAGGTTTTAACTTCAATGTCTAGCAAATCATTTTCTATTGTTAGTTTCTCTTTAATTTTTTTCATCTCATAATTTTTGTTTTTCAACCTTTTATACTAATTATTCAACTTTTTATTTTCTTATTTTAGAAAACTTATTCCATCATGCATCTTTTCATTTTTTTGATTTAGTTTCTTCATGTTTGGTTTGAAGGATTTCAAGTTCTTCTCTACTTCTGTCATTAAGGATTTTAGGATATAGTTCTTTTTCTTAACTTTATCTAATTTGTGGCATACTTTGTTATACATAGCATATAACTTAGCATATGAAGGAAAAAGAGGGGAAGTTACCTATTATCTGGAGTCATAAAGCACACATTTTGATCATCTGAGTTAGATGAATCTTTATTTGCTACATGTTGCCATATAGCTTTTTTCTTCTCCTCCTTTGATCGCTTCTTGAGTAGTAGATGGTATTGTTGGATGTGTATTGGCTTTGACAATATAGCAAGTAAGAGGGGGGGGGGGGGGGGGGGTGGCGGGGGGGTTTATGAATTGGGTATTTGACTTAAAAGCACAAAAAATAATTTTTCATGCAATCGACCAAATTAAAATTTTATAGTAGGAAAATAACAAAACAGTAATATATGAAATATAAAAAAGATAGAGATAGAGATGACATCCAAAATGTAATGTGGAGTTCAACCCACTTCCTATTTTTTACAGTTCACAAAATGCCTCCAAAGAGGACTTTACAACCACTTTAAGATGAGCAATACATCAATTACAACACTTAAGGAAATAGATATTTTCTTCACTCACTAGATGTTCTTTTGAAGATTTACAAATAGGAATAAAGCACTAGAATGATTCTCTCTCTGTTTCTTAAGATTTACAAATTGATAAACAAGAGAACACAAAATTAAGTAAGAAAACTTGTTTGTTTGTTTACAAATGAAATGCTCTCAAGAATTGTCCAAAAGTTATCTGAATCTCCAAGTCAAAAAGTATTTATAACTTTAAAAAAAATTTAAATGCACGTTGGAGATATTTTCTGTCAGACTGTGACATTTAATGCGTGTACCGGCTTACAGGTCTATGGTCATCACTTGTCGTACCTTTAGAACCTTTTACGCGCGCCTTTATCATGCTTCAATTTTTACCTCAATCGCCTTTGTGCTTGAAATAGCTTAGACCAGCTTGCTGGTGTGAACAAAACATGTGTTGCGTATAGCATGTCTTCATCACACCTTTAGCTGAGTCTTGGTTTATGGCTTGAATAACTCATGTCCTATTCAAAAAAAGCTAGGCCGGCTCATCGGTATTGATCCTGCAAGATTAAATACACCATGTACACACACAAGCCAGATATCCACTTTGATTCTCCTTTTTACTATTCATCAAATATCTTTATAAATTTTTGCATCATCAAAATCATATTTAATATAATTCATTTTAATTGTCGGGGGGGGGGGGGGGGGGGGGGGGGGGGGGGGGGGGAGGGGAGGGGGAGGGTAGGTTACAGGTAGGAAAACTCTCCCTACCGACTTTAATGCAATTCATTCCTAGGGCTCGAACTTGAAACCTCTGGTTAAGCTAGAACAGCCCCTTGCTAACTGATCTATGCACTTGGTGGTATGATCTAAACTACTTTGACACTTTTAAACCAAACATATATTATGTGGTCCAAGTGATCCAGATTTCTTTGCAACAGTTTCTTCAAAACACCTTCAAAGTAGTTTGGACTCTTTCCAAGTGATCTATATCTATTAAAAGGGACCACCAAAAAACAAAAAAAACCATTGCATAGGTCTGGATCAAGTCCAGGCACTTGTGTAAAAACTAACATATCATATAACATATTAGTTTCCCAATTAAGTGTAACTTATATTCAATCAAGTGGTTAATTGTGCAATATGTTTCCTCATCAAAATCACTTTGAACCTATTATTTCAATAAAAAACACCTAACAAGAAACAAATTACATATACTAGCACAAACATGATGCAAGAGGCTTCTTGAGATAAAGGCCGTAAACCAGCCAAATCGATCCAAGCCAAGCTTTAGTTGATTCTAAGAAGCTTTTTATTGAGTCTAAAATTTAAGCTTGAGCTCCACTCGTTTAGATAGTCCATATTTATTTTTTTCCAAACTCAAAAATAAAATATAAGAGCCGCTAAATATATATTAAATAGAAATTATCTTTTGTTGTTTTAATTATATATTTATATGAATAGCCAAAAAATTATATATTTATGTATAATATATCATAAATAGAAATCTCACAATGTTGCTAACGAGCTTGCTCATAAGCCTATTAACGAGTCTACTTGCGAGCATATCCAGAAGTCTAAACAAGCACATTCACGAATCTAAGTGGAAGCTCGAGCTTGACTCATTTAGATTAGTAAATTTTATTTTAAGCTTAAGCTTGTTTGAGTTGAGTTAAGTCTAAAGCGAGTCAAATTTAAGTAGCTTACAGACAGCATGGTTTGTTTGCAGGCCTAATTAAGATGACATACTATTCTTCATATATGCAACGCTTTTGGTTGTAGATTTATTGTGCTGAGAAACAAATACTACCATGGAGAAGAGAAATTAATTGTGGGCATAATTGAGAAAGGATGCATCACGAGCCTTCCTAGTTTGATGAAATACTATAACATGGCCATAATGTGGAATACTTTTCTGACCCTCAAATTGAAACATGGGGAAAATAAATATCGTGCCATAATTTGCGTAACAGGAACAATTTTCCGCAGAAATGATAATTAATACTGATATAAACGTGCAGCTTTAATAACATATATATCGAGCAGTTTGAATTTCGTGAGTGATTCAGAGAAAGTTGCTACCTGGCATTTGCTCATACTAACTAACATCAGGTAGCTTTGAGAATATCAATGCCATACGCATCAAGAACCGTTACTAGACAAAACCAGCCATCCTTAATAGAACCAGATAGGATATTAAAGGATTGCCAAAGTGATGGGATTTGTCATTTCAATAATTTTTTATTATTTCTACTTCCTAACTAAACCACAATCATGCATAAATTGTTATTGAAAGAGTTGTATGCACTGTTTTTGGAGTGGCCTAATTAGTGATGACAGGTGACCATAAGCTAATAAACTGATACTTGTGGTGTGGGCACGTAGGGAAGAAGAAGTACAATATGTAAGAAGGGAAGAAAAGTTGCTTGGTTTGGCTTTTATTATGCTCATGGTGCTCTCGTTGGTAAAAAATTATGACCAATTACCAGCTTATAGGAGCTGGAAATAATTTTCACCATGAGACATAATATCAACAAAAACTAATATATAAGAGAATAATGATTATAGATATAAAATACGAAGCTAACAATAGTATATTAGTAGGATTCGCAATTATTATGTGTGCTGAAAAATAGAAACAAACTAATTAAACACAATCTAAATGAATAAGAGACAAAAAAATTGTTGGAGAGTAAAACATGATATTTATCTATGGATAATGTTGTATTTAGTATTCCAATTTTGAGCGATTATTCAATTAATTATATAAGTTTTAAGATGGTTAATTTTAGTATCCAATTTAAATTTTTAATACTAGTAGTATTATGTGTGTTAACTTCATCTAAAATAATATGCACAATTGTTTTTTTTTTATTTTCTACTTTTACCAATTATGGTCTGTCATGTGTCATAAATAATTATTTTAATGAATATATGTTGCAATCCATAATTAGTAAAAGGAAAAAAATCGAATAGAAAGTTCAATAAATAGTTATCTCGAAACGTCTAATTTTACTGTAGTTAATTGAATAAATGATCAAAGTTCAGATGTCAAATGAGACATTACTCCTTTTATTTATTGTTTCTTCTTTTTTTCCCCCTTGAAAAGATAAAAATGTTTCTATAGGTATTTTTTGTTCCTAGGCATCAAATGCTAATAATATGTTGGAAAGTACCTACTAAGAAGATGGATAAAGAATGCCAAGAATGGAATGGTTTGTGATAATCATAATGTCTGTGTGAGAGATAATGTCAAAGTCTTTAATGACAACTGAGAGATATAATTTGTTAGACAAGTGCTTGGATTTGGTAATAAAGATGATTGAGGAAAGTATGAAAAAGCAAGTGATAGATGAAAATTGTGGTAGTGATGAAACCAATCAAAATAGTGAAATGAAGAACATATTATAGAAGGTAACAACTTGGAGTAGAAAAGGGTATTAAATCCTATAACAAATCATCCAAAAGAGTTTCAAAAAATCAAATTGAAAGTGTTAATTTTAGAGAAGAGAAAAAGGTGAAAGAATATTGAAACTAAAGGGAATAATCAAATGACTAGTAAACAGTCATCTATCCACCATCTTCCATTAGTTTGATGGGTGACTTGACATTCTTATTGTATTTTCACTATAACTATACTTAATTTAGTCAAATTGTTACTTGTTGGATACTATATGTAGGTTTAAATGAGCTAAGATGATGCAACAAAAGATGTAAGAAAATTTTCACATCCCATTGATTTGCGCATTAGATGAAATGCAATTTTCAATTACCTATTGATTATGTGAATGCTAAAATAAATGACATCCAAATTCAAAAACAATGAAAAAATTCGAAAATTGGGAAAAACAGACTAAAGATGGTTCAATATTGTATTATTGATATAAAACTTAATGTTCTTTGTTAGGTTGTACACATATATATAAGCTTGAAAGTTGCTAAAAAAAGAACTAACAAACTGCAAAAAATAAAAACGTCTAAAAACTTAGAGACATGGTAAATAAAAGGACAACTAAATCAAAATGGAATTGTCTATAAAATGTTACAACATGTCTAAAACTTTCATAAAATAGAAAATTTGCCATTTTTAGGACCTAAATGATGGAATTTGCAATAAAACCAATATAGTACATCACAAAAGGTGGTGATTTATTCCTATTAGCTTGTTTCCTTCAAGATAGGGATCTAAAATCATGAAATTGTCATTGACTAGTCTTTGCCTCATTTTGTTAAGATAAACTAAAGAATTAATTGAAAAGTTTCTAATGAACTTTGAAGCAAAACAAATTTTCTATTTGAATTATGTATATCTAACAAATTTAGGAGATATCAACATATCCTTTTTTGCATTGAATGATTCAATTAGCCTCATAGAGGTTAAACTAATAACCTCATTATGCAAAAACTTGATCTATGTTTTTATACCTCATTAGAACTTATATTTTTCTTCAAACATCATAAATAATAAAAAGTTCTTATTTGTAGATACTTCAATTGATCAAATTTGAAGTCTCTTTTGATGAATCTCTAAAAAGGTCAATTCAATTCAAGTAATTAATATTGATTATTTAAGTTCTAAACCAAAGGAACTTCTCTTTTCCTATCTAAAGAAAAAAAGGATTTTTTCCTCAATGTTCTATAAGGTTCAAAGAGAGCAATATCTTACTAACACACTTAAGAAGGGAGAAAAAATTCTTATTTTGAGGTAAATAACATATATTTTAATTAATTTATGAATTTCATTTATACTTCTATTAATTCTAGTTGCATTTTTCCAATAGAAATTTGTTATTATTTTGGCATGGATGAGTTGGATATTATTGATAATTAAATCAATACATGCCTAGGTTGTATAGAGTGTAATAAATCTTTAAATGACTTTCATAGTCATTTTGGTTCTCTTTTCCATCAATATTGTTTCAATAGGATAGCCTCATTTTGTTATTTTAATATTTCAAGTCTGATCTTTTCCAAAGTTAATTTGAAGATGAAAGATCTTTTCTCATTTAAACTGCTTTGTTTTGTAACCTTTATATGACTAAATTGATTGAAGCATTCTAAAGCTGAAGTATAGAAGATGGGTCTTTCAAATATACTATTGTAGTGAGTATTCAAGTTTCAAAAATGTAAAGTCAATCACACAATGATGGGGTTACTTTAGCTGGCCGATCACACGTACGATAGGCGTGATGGTCGACCTAAGAGAAGTTTTGAATTGATGAAGCGTGTAGGATGTCATAGAGAGAGGTGTTGAAAGAGGAATAGATAGACCCAATTTCTTGAGTATGCGAGTGTGATAGAAGATCGAAATCAGATAAATTTGATTGTTCTTGACTCGTTTTTGTAGAATTAGTGCTTTGATCTTTCTTGAAGATGTTTCAATAGAGTTTTCCACTTTGCTCTCGCTCTTAGCAATGTGCAGAATTCTGACTTGAATGAGAAGAGTAGCCTCCTATTTATAGATGTTAGAAGCTAATATTAGCCTTTAGATCATTCATAAATATCCGATGGTTGAGAATGAAGCTTTTTTTATTTAGTAATGGGCTGGGCTTATAAATGGGTTTGGAAAGAGCCTAAAGACTTTTATAATGAAAAAGAAGCTAATTATATATTTAAAATAGCCTTTTTCAATATAAAAGGGGTTAAGACTTATTTTAGTCAAATAAAAGCCTAAATTAACTCATGAAGATATTTGTGGAGTCTTACTTTTTGTACATGAGAAAAACCAAGTTAGGTTAGAGAGGAATGAGCCAGTCCAACAATCCCTATTCAAAGCCAAATCTCCTACGATATCCCTATTAGACTAATCTCCTAGCCTTGTCACTAATCCAAAATATCGACCTATGGCATTAAATTGGGCAAAAGCCCAATTATCGAAATAACCTCTATAAGTTACCATCTATATTACTAACTTATATTTTCATTTTTCATTAACTTTATATGTCTCATATATATTATATATATATATATTCTTTTGATATGGGTTTGTTTCGATTGTTTGTTTTTTATCTGAATCTTTTTGCATCTATATCTAATATATATTTTATTTCTTTGATTTCTTTATAAGTAAAAATATGTGTTTTTTATTTATTTCATTTATATCTATTTTTTGATAAATATTTTAAAAATAATAAAAATAAAATGCGAAAACTATTAGAAATAAACAAAAGAGTATTGTACCTTCAAAATATTCACTCTATGTATTTTAAGCACTAGTCATCAACAGGTGAAAAATATAATTGTCTTCTTTTCCATAAAAAATAATTTCTAGTTTAAAGATGACTTTTCATTGTGTTTTTTTTTTTAATTTTTTTAAAGTTATGATAAAAACCAATATGTAAAGGAAAAGAGTAAGGTCAGATACAAATTAATGTTCAATGGCTAGGTGTCAATAAATGGGGTGCAAGTACAAATAGGTAGGTAAGGGGCCTACCCATCTTTTTCTCTATGGTGTGGGCATGTGTTGAAAGCAAAAGGATAGATAGTTTGGAAAGGAAGAAAAGTCGTTGCTCTTGCGGTCTTGCTTTGGCTTTTGTTACGTCCACGATCCTCTCATCTTGGGACGGATGCATTATTAGAGATTTGAGGGTTGAATGATATTAAGTCAATATTATAGGCTTGAAACATTTTTTAAAAATATAATTAATGGTGTTTGTTGTATCACGTAACATGCTGTATACATTATTGATTGAAATTTAATTACTAATTTATACAAAATTACGTCAATACATTAAATCTTCATTAGTTTTTTTAGTAAAAATAGATAAGAAAATACATCTAAATAGAATAAATAGTCGACGATCAACATTCTAACTATAACAAAAAAAAAAAAAAAAATCAAGTCATATAATTAATTAGTGTATCTAGATGATAAGATAAAAACATTTATAATATGGATGGTGTAATTATTATTTGTAGTGTAGTATGAATAAATAATAATTGTTCTCAAGAATTTACATACTTTAATATAATTTTATAATGAATCAACTTAATGCTATCAGAGATTATAAAAACAAAAAATTAAAAAAAAAAATCAGAGTGAAATTTCACTTGAGAGACTTGAACCCATGACTCAAAGAATAAGCATTTAACCATCCTACTATGTTTAACATTATATTATAATTTATTCTTTAAAATATACATATAATCATATATATTTTTTAAAAATAATCCTTTTCCAGGTCTTGGACAATAATATCAACCATGCTCTCATTACTAAAGAATTACGACCAATTCCCATAATTACCATCTTATGGAAGCTGAAATAATTTCAACCATGAGACAAATATCAACACAAATTAACTAATATCTAGGCGTAAATTACCGAGATAAGATAAAATACGAAAACTACTGACCATATATTACTAGGATGCGCACCTATGACAATATGTGCGCTAAAAAATTAAAAACCTAATCAATTAAACTCGTAGTTAATTAATGAGAAACATAAATTTTGAGGAAAAATGATATTTATCTATTGTCTCTTTTTCTTTTAGTTTTTCTTTTAGGTAAATTGTATCGCAAATATCAACATTTGCAAATAAGTTCATTTAAAGTACACGCTTGTAATAGTAAAAAAAAATCAATATTTGTGGAGTAAATAAAGTATTGACTTTTCAAGTAGTAAAAAAAGGAATCCAATATTTCATATGATGACTATTCAAAATATTAACATTAAATAAATTTACTTTAAACTTTATAATTTATCGCTTTTTTTTATCGAAAAGATATTTATATGTATCATTGGGTAATTTTGAAAGAGGAAATGAAGGAGAAGTGGATAATGAGTTGAAAATTATCATAAAACCCTTGATTTTAAGCATCTAGTAACTAGGAAAACAGACTAACGAGGAGAATCATTACTTGTAATCACTTTTCAATTATATATATTTTTTCTTATGACCTGAATTTTATACAAACTAAGACACCAATTCAACCTTCAACCACAAATTAGGAATGTATCTTTTTTATAGCCTTACCGTACAAACAAAGGGAAGAAATAGAAAGTAATGTAACCTAGACAGCACGTATCGCTGTCCTAATGCCTCTATATATATCATGCGATTTTAGGAGTCTCCACATCAAATGAAAGAGAGCCTTTGCTTGATAGTACATAAAGGAAATTTAACCCAAATAATACAAAAGTCCCTCGTCCTTTGGCTAATTACTTAGAATAACGGTTCTCTATATCCTTCGTTTCTATGTGAAGCTTCCATAATCTAGCTAGTACTGTGTGTGTATATTACATAAGTAATTTAAAATGGGAAGAGCTCCATGCTGTTCGAAGGTGGGATTACATAGAGGTCCGTGGACTCCTAGAGAAGATGCATTGCTTATTAATTACATTGAAGCTCATGGTGAAGGCCACTGGAGATCGCTTCCCCACAAAGCCGGTATGCTTTCCAATTGTGTATTGTATACCTAGATTTTGTACAATGTTGTACATGGTCATTATATACTTAGGAAAATACTATGTACCTATTTCTCAAATATATCCTCTCCAATAGATTATTTAAGAACACTTTAATTTATACTCTGTAATACTGAAATATTTTATATATTAATTATTATACTTAACTAATGGTTAGATGATTAACTAAATGATCTGTCGATAAGATAGTAGTAGTATGTTTTTAAGTTAAATAAGATCAAATATGATATATATTATAAACAAAAACCACTATGCGCTAGAAATCTTTCCAATTTTCACCATTCAAATTCTAAGTTATTATAACTTAATCTTCTTACTTAAAGTCGTGGACATGGCGTATATAAGAAGGTGCAAGCGATAAAATGACAAAAAACTTCTAATCGTTTATGAGATAAAAGAAGGAGATAACACCGAAATTAGTCTCGTGTTTTGATGTTGTATTGTTTAGTCGTAATTGTTGAAAATCATAAATGTGTTTAGTCGTAATTGTTGAAAATCATAAATGTGTTTTTACTCTTTCCCCTTTTTACAGGTTGTGTACTTGCTTTAATTAGATATTGGAAAAAAGCCCCATGGACAAGTGGAAAAAAAGGTCGAAAACATTTACTATGAGAGAAATTAAAAAAAGGAAGACTTTTCTTGTACATGCTGTGGACATTAAGATTTAGGCAATTTAAAAAAATATATATGTCTTTAATATTCGTTTTAATTATGCATCTATGTGAAAAATACACTGAGCTTATGAACACCTTTCGTAAAGATCTAGGCAATTTTAAGCTCATAATTTCAAATAACAAGTTTAAACACACATAAAGTAAATATAAAAGGAATGTATATGTAATTTATCCTTATATTTATATTCTCCGCCAATGGTTTTGTATGTTTAACTTAATATAAGATATTATTGAGGAAAAACTTAATTCAGCAAATGACATTTGGTTCTATTTATATTGGAAGGGCTCCTTAGGTGTGGAAAGAGCTGCAGGCTAAGATGGATGAACTACCTACGACCTGATATCAAGAGAGGGAACATAACACCCGAAGAAGACGATCTCATCATTCGATTGCATACTCTTCTAGGGAACCGATGGTCTCTCATTGCCGGAAGACTCCCCGGTCGTACAGACAACGAGATCAAGAACTACTGGAACACCCACCTTTGCAAAAAATCATTAAACAATCCAAACATCCTGTTATCTTCGTCGCCACCATCTTCAGTTAAGAATGGAAAGCATAAAAACAACAAAAACAATAGTAAGGATGATCGAAATAGTCAAAGGAAATCGAGTTCTAAGAAACAGTACAAGAAGAACAGGCAATCAGCATCATCGGAGATTACTAGGCATAAAGTCTATCTTCCAAAGGCCATTAGGGTTACTTCATCCTTTGTGTCCCTGCCTCTGGCAAGAGAGGAAGATAGCAAAAGGGGTTGCTCTGCTTCATCAAGCCAATCGTTGGGAGGGTTGAGCAACACCAATGGAGAACTACTTCCTGGGGATTCATTCAGTGAATTTGAGTTACGGGAAAACAGAGGTGGGATTGAGATTGATCATCCTAGGTGTGATATTGATGAAATGGAAGATGCTAGGCTAAATGTCAACTGTTCATTGTCATGCTTGTTATCGGATTTGGAAATGCCGAGGATAGCCACCGATGAAGCTCAGAACAATAATGACGACGAGGACGATGATACTAACAGTGCCTTGAATGAACTGTACGAGGAATATCTTCAGCTTCTAGGATTAACAGAAGATCATCATTATCGTCATCATCATCAGATGGAACAAGATGATCCACTACTTCATACAATGGATTCGTTTTCTCAATCATCGTCGCTTCTTTAGTCTAAAATGCATAAATTTCTTCACTTGTCGGTTTTAAGGAAAAAAAAAAAAAAAATAATAATAGTATATTGCCATGCTTACTGTAGTTTGAAATTTAATAATATTGTTATCACAACATATGCTTCGTAAGCGGCATATGTCACATAAGTGGTCATGTATAGTTAATGTTTTGTTTTGTTTTGTTTTGTTTTTTTGTTTTTCACCAGTTGAAGGAAGATCCAAAGGGCAAAACCACCTAACGCCGGTGGTACACAATTGACCTTGAACCTAAAAAAAACAGTTCGTTTGTTTGTGTAGTTTGATTGTTGTTATTACTGTTTTTTTGTTGTAGAACTGTTGGGTTTGTAATCTTCCTTTAAATTCAAATCATTTCGTGTTTTATGTTGGAGATGGATCATTAATGTTTTGTAAAATATGATATGGTATTTGTAAATAAGCCGTAATGTAATATTGTTGTTATTCTTGTTTGGTCTCAGAGAAATAAAAGGTTGCTATTATAAAATGCATAGGTAATCTGCCTTCCCTGTTTCATTACCATGATGAAGCAAGGAAGTTAGAGTAGTATATGCTAAATTGGCTTCAGTTAGACCAGCATCAAGAAGAACATCCAAAATGAATTTCCTTTGATTAAAAAGTATGCTTTGAGAAGTACGACATAATTTTAATCTAAGGAAAAAACAGGCAAACTCTAAATCTTTAATAGTAAATTTCTAATAAGCTATTTCTTAATATGATCAATAAAAGCCTCATTAGAACTAGTAATGAGCATATCATCAACATATAAAAGTAAGTAAACACAACTAGCAGAACTAGAATGAATGAATAAGGAGTAATCATGCTTAGATTGAGAATATTTAAGCAAAACTAAAATGGAAAATCTCTAAATTCTATTGCCTTGAAGCTTGCTTAAGGCCATACAAAGGCTTCTTAAGATGGCATACTTGATGTGGCAAGGGTTTTGTGTATCCTTCAGGTAGCAACATGTAAATATCCTCATCTAAATGCCCATGTAGAAAACCATTATTAACATCAATTGAAACGAAGACCAATTAGAAGCTATTGCAATAGCTATTAGAATTTGCACACTTCCTAACTTAGCAACCAGAGAAAAATTTTGATGATAGTCTTCCCCTTCTTTTTGAGTAAAACCTTTTGCAACTAATCATGCTTTATATTGTTCAATGGTACCATAAGGGTGATATTTAAACTTGAAAACCTATTTTGATCCAATAGCCTTTTTGCTTTTAGGAAGTGTAGTTAACTCCCAAATATCATTGTTTTCTAAAGCATTTAATTCATCTTGCATGGCAAGCTGCCATTCTTTATGTTTAGATGCATATAACTAATTACATGGTTCTTAAGTAAGCAACACATTGGATAAAGAAGCAACAAAATCATGAGGATAAGATGCAAAAGTTGAAATATCAAATAAAGGGTATGTGTGAGAAGTAGTGCTAGTAGATGGAATACTTGTAGTCTTTGTGCATACAACATGAGCAAAATCTTGTAACCACTTAAGAGTATGCCTAGGTCTAGTTGATCGACACAAAGAAAGAGAAGAAAGCACAACCTGATAAGGATAAGTAGTCGTAGAATCCAAAGAAATTGGCTAACAAGTGGAAGACTCGTTAGTAGAAGACGATGTATGGAAGACTATTCAACTGAAGATTGAACTGAACTGAAAGGATAAGGGATTTCAAAATTCATAGGAAAAACAGCAGGTGATTGAGTCTTTGTACTAGAAGAACTTGTACTTTGTATATCTTTAAAAGGAAATACATTTTCAAAGAAAACCACATCTCTAGATACCAAAATACGTTTGTCAGTGAGATCATAAACTTTATAAGCCTTTTACCCATGTGCATATCCAAAAAAAAAAAAAAAAAGGACACTTAATTCCCTTTGCTTCAAACTTTTCCAAAAGATCGGGTTGTCTAGCTATGTAAAAGACATCCCATGAAATGTAACCAATCATAATTTCGAAGCTCACCAAACAAGACTTCATATGGTGACTTCTAATCCAAAACCTACATAAGCATTTTATTAGTGAGGATGCATTCACCCTAAAATTCCTTTAGTAAATGAGCATAAGATCTTAAAGCTCTTGAAGTGTCCAACAAATGTTGATGTCTTCTCTCTACTTGTCCATTTTGTTGGGGCATGTAAATAGCTTTCCTTTGATGTAAAATTCCATGTTTATTAAAAAGAGCTTTACATGTATTTGATAGAAACTCCCCATCATTATTAGTTCTCACAAATTTTGGTACCATAGAGAAGTGATTCAAAAGATAAGCAAAGAAATTCTGAAGAACTGTAGGTATTTAACTCTTGAATTGAAGCAAATAAATTCAAGTAGATTTGGAATAATGATCCACAATGGTTAAGAAATTATTTGCTCTAGAGATAGATTTAACATTATAAGGACCCCAAACATCAACATGTAACAACTTAAAAGCAAACATAGACCAATGCCGACTTCTTGCAAAAGGAAGCCTATGAAACTTGGCTTCTTGACAAACATCACAAATGAACTTGTTAAAGTTTAAGTGTTTACACACAGATAAATGTTGAAGTTTAGAAACTAAAGCATGACCCATACAAGCATGAATTAAACGAAGAAAGTCGTCATTATTACAAAAATTTGATGAAGAATACAAAGGAATTGAATGATCAACTAGATCTTAAACATCTCTAGCTTGCAGCACACATAGGCTACCTATTACACTAATTGTAGCAATATGCCTCTTAATTTTCTAGTCCTAAAAAAGGCACTGATATGGAGTAAAAATGGTTTAAAGTTTTTGGTCTTATACTAGGGTATGATACAAAAGGTTATGTGTAAATTGAGGACAAGGAAGACTTTATGTATGTTTAAAGTATGTGAGAAACAGATATAAATCTTCCATTTAGAAGATACAATTAGCTGCACTAGCCTGCTTAAAAGTATTCATCAATCCAGAATTATTATTAAATGTTCCATGGCCTTCCATAACATTCTTTCTTTTAAACCATTTCGGATATCCAATCAATTGAAAGCAATTATCAATACTATGCTTCTACCTTGCAGTGTCTACAAGTAACCTTTCTTCTACTTCTTCTTTTATCATTTAAACTAATCATACCTCGACCTTTAGAATTAAAAGTAGCAACTTCCAAATCCGAAACAGCCGTGGAAGTAACTTGTTTTTACCTTTTAACTTGTTATGCTAAGTAAAACGCCTTGTTAACTGAAGGCATTGGATCCATCGAAAGAATGTGACTATGAATTCCATCATAAACTTCATTTAAGCCCAATAGAAATTGCACACCCTTAATTTGCAAATCATATTCTTGTAACTTTTCTTTTAATCCACATAAACAGGTACCTATGCACAAGAACATTGTGGATGGGGATGCAATTGATGTAACTCATCCTATTACTGCTTAAGCTTTTCATGATATGAACCTACACTTTGATTAAACTGTTTCTAACTTGAAACTTCATTCTCCAATTGATAAACTAGAGGACCATTAGAAACGTTGTACTATTTAGCCAATTCTTCCTAAAGTTGTTTAGCTGATTGTGCGTAAAGGAAACTTTTTGATATCTCGAGTGTAATAGAATTAATCAACCAACATTATCCCATGAGATCAGAATGTGAACACTTGACAAAATCAACAGAATTTCATCTGATGGAACAATTGCTCTATCTATGAAACTTAACTTCAATTTCTCACTTAATCCCATCCTAATTGACTTACTCCAACTTAGGTAATTGATTCCATTAAAAGTTATGCTACCTTAGGGTTATCTAAATCCAACAAGTAATAAAGACCCATAATCATCACATCCATGGAAGAAGAACTATGAGAATTAACCATAGTACTCATGGTGAAAGAAAAAATGCCTCAACTATGTGTTTTGATACCATGTGAAAACCAAGTGCCCAAGGCTACAAAAGAAGATGTTGAATTGCAGCTATCGTATAAGGAAAAGTAATTGTAGAGAACGAAAAATGAAATGTATTGAATGAATTCTGTACATTAGATTCTATTACAAAGCCTATTTATAGTAAGTATTTGAAAACACAAGATAATAGCAAGTGGCAACATTTTGACTTTACACGTGCAAGTAAATAAATAAGGAACAAATAGAACAAATAAAAATAGCTAAGTCCTTCACAAGTCTTTAAGATTGACAATAAACAATTTGTTAAGAGTTTCAATAACTAGCTTACATTTGTGAAGAGTTTTGAGCTAAACATCTATTGCATTCTTCCCATTATGATGTTATTTGCGAGATGCTGAGGCAATTGGGAATGGATGTAAATATATATATCATGCTTACTATAAAGTGATTGTGTTTTGTTAAGGAAAGAGTTTCAAAACCTTGATAGTTTCTTAGTGAGCAATGAAGCTAAGTGGAAAGTATAGACAAGAAAGAAAAAAAAAAAAAAAAGGTATCAATTAAAGGCCTAGTTGTATCATAGGACAAAGTCTTATATATATCATAGGATTACCTGGTTAACTCATACCTTTTTTTTTTTTTTTTTTGGTTTGATAAGAAACATCTTATATGGATATTATTTCAATTTTATAATTTTTCATTTAAGGGAACAACTGGTGGACCCACATCAAGAAAAAGGATGGCTAACCAACTACAAGGCCAATTAAATATATCAACTGTTATATAATATGTCTTCACTTATTATTACTTGTAAATAACTAATAAGTCATTTTTATTCTATATTTTTCATAGGATTTTGAGCTCATTTTGCTGAGAATTTTAGAAAAAATCCTGTAAAACTTATGTTTTCGATAAATAATGTTGTTTTAAAGCTCTTAGAATCCAACGAGGAATAATCAAAGTGTTTTAAATTAGATTTAGAGCAAAAACAACAGGTAAAGACAATATTGCAGAAATTGAGCCTTATAAAGTCACAGCCGAGGCCAAACAAAGGAAGAAAACAACAAAAATTGGTCTGTCAAACCTTAACTGAGAGCTCTCGACATGACTCTCGACTTCAGTCGAAGTGATCGAGCATCATTATGGAGAAAATACATTGTCAAGCCTCAAAGTCGAGCCTTAAATCTCAACCCTTGGCAAGTGCTTTTACAGACCAATTCTTCATGAGAATTGCCTCGAGCCTCAACAATACGAGCCTCGACTTTCTCAATTTTACCCTCGATAGAGCAATGCACAAAAACACACAGTTTACTTTGGTAATTCTTGAAGTCAAGCCTGATTTTGCTTTATATAAACCTCGACCAACAGATCACACGTGACCCTCGACAAGTATTTTTCACAAATCATATGTGCACGTGGAAAGTAATCACAAATTCTGTTAGAAAGAATTTGCCACTTGTCAATAAATTAGGTCATGCTTTTTGTGCCCATTAGCCTATAAATAAACAGGCAAGCATACGTTGTAAAGTATGTACCAACAGTGTAATAAGCATTTTAATGTAGATTAGTTTCTGAATGATTCTTGGGTGAAATAATTTCCTTTTCTTCTTACTTGAGAATTTCTTTTGTTTTTTAGGTAAAATCAATTTAACCCGATGTTTGTAACTTCTATGAATTTTCTAGCATTTAATTGATTAATCTTTCGAATATAATTTATTTCTTCTGATTTGCACTTATTTTGATAAATCCATGGAGAAATAAACTCCTACAACTTAAGGATTACAAATCCAATTCCTTATTCAGTCGATTTCAAATGAGCTTTCAAATTAATTTGATTGGGTGTTTGTAACTAGTGACTTGAACTTAAACCTATGGTTTTAAAGGAGTGATGCACTTTTTAAGATCCACGATTGATTTCAATTGGATAGATCGAGAGATCATTCAATTGAATAGATCTATGGTTGCCAATGGAGTCGATCTTATCTGTCTTTTGTTGAGGAACGGATGAAAACTTTTTGTCACTTGTTTTAAAAAATTCATTGAGTTGTTTTTTTTGAAATAATATATTCTTATTCTTTATGCGAGTCTAATTGGAATTTTAGATTACTGGTTTCGGCTAGATCTAGAACTACTAACTTCGAGAGAAGTTTTAGTTTAAATTAGAGAATTCAATGGTATAAACACACAATTCAAATAGCTTTTAAGAAGTTCATTGTTTTTAAGAAATTATTCTAATAAGGAATTGATGAAGTAACCCTAGGCTGCTGTTTCATAGAAGTTACAGGCTTATTTCTTATTTTACCTATTAAATGTTTGTGAATATTCCTAACTTAGCATAGTTTCTTTTTCTTTATGATTTTTTAAACCTTTCTTTGGCTAAACAATGGGTGAAGTTGGAAGTACACTAGCTGCCAACCTTTCCCTTATGACCGACCTAAATCACTATCTATGCTACATTGTAAGGGTGCGTTTGCCCTGTGAGACCGTAGTTATTGAAACTAATTTATGAAACATTTATAAATTTGAAAAACTTGGTCAATGATTAGTATGAACTAAAATCTAATCAATCAAATAGAACCAAGCAATAACCATCTAATTATGTCAAGAAGGAACATGTGTATAAGAGGGAAGAGAGGGATGGAGACACTTAGGCACTATTATGGTGGAGGTGTGTGGCCATAGAATTAGTTATCGAGAAGTCTAGGACATGGAGCACTGATCATGGAGGAGAGAAGGGGTTACTATCACTACAAAAAAATAAACTTAATGTTGCATACTTTTTAAGTGGTTGGCCTTAAACTACTCATAAAAGTATATATGGGGATAGTTGTTGCTTTTCAATCAGTAAAGTGGGGGAAAATATTATTTTAAATGAAAAAAATTGGAGAAAAACATAAACAAAACACCTGCTTCAAGGAAAAAAACCCCAATATAAAAAAAAATTCTCTCTCTCTGTCTCTCTCTGTCTCTCTCTTTCTATACGTATATAACCCACGCTACCCTTTATCTCTTCATATTCATCAAAAAAATCTACTAGAACCTTATCAAGGAAATCCAAAGTCACTTGAATTAAACCTAGAAATTGAAATTAGGGGATATACTGGAGAAGACCAAAGTCACTATAGGGTGAAAGAGAAGATGAAATCAATTGAAAATCTTAAAAGTACTTGTGTAGTATAGAGAAATTGGGATTTAAAATCATGAGAGAGGTAGGTAACTCAAGCAACACTTATTGCGTCTCTACAACATAACGCCACCATGGAAGGGTTTATATGTGCCGACATCATTATAAGTGTTTATGCCAATAATGAGGGCGATATATACAATAACATAGATATACTTTATTGAAGTTGTGAATAAACAAGAGAATAGTGGTGAGTTAAGACCTGTTCTCCTCATTTTAGAGTTTCCAAGTTAAAACCTTTCATTTATCTTTATGGTGAATTGGTGTAATAGTGAATAGAGTTTATTTGAGTAGAAAGATGGAATTTTTCCTGAAGCTATTGCAAAGTATAGCACTAAGATGTTAATATTAGCCATTTCATAGTCTTAGCAGATCTAAAATTGGTACAATATCAAGTAATAGGTTTTGGTTTAACAGATGGGAATTTGCTATCCCCATAATGCTATCTCATTCGTGTCTTAGGAAATAAGTATTTGATACGTAAAAAAAATAAAAAAATCATAAAATAATGCAAATAATAATTATCACTTCAAGACATGTGTCAAATACTCATTCGATGAGATAGGAATAAGACAACATCATGGGGATAAATAATAGTACTAGTTACTATATTTTTATATATACCAAAATATTCTAGAATCTATCTTCATTTGTTCTTTATTGGTGCTTCATCTTCCTCCAACTTATTCAACTAAGTATTAAAACATCCACTTATGATTCATTTGGTACTTTGTTCTTTTTTTTTTTTTTTTCCATTTTTGGTGTTCTATCGATCTTAAATAACTTTTAATCATATAAATATATTTATTTTTGTATTGACATAAAAGTCTTATATGCAGAAAAAAAAAAACTTTATTAGGCCAATGTTAGAGAGCTGGATGCTTTGGACTGGATTCCCACACTAAAGTGTGAAATAAAAGAGGTGTATGCATACTATCTGTCCTTGTTGACATGGCCTATCTTTCCATAGGGTTTTATATGAATCTAATGCTGTTTTGAAAATTAATCCAAAAATACTATTTTTTCCCTACATATTCCTGAAATAAGGGACTATAAATGCATTCGGTATATGTGAATACATTGAATTCATTCATATCAATTTCATTTTTTTAAATGAAATAGATTTGAATTTTTCTTTTTTCTTTTTAATTGTAGTAGGACACATTTGGTGAATGCATCCATTTCATTCTTTTTTAAAAATGATTTCAGATGCATTCATAGAATACGTCCATTTTATATTATTTTTTTAAGACAAACTTGGTACATCCTAACTCCAATCATCTAAGTTCCTTCTTAAATTATGACATGACAATATTCACTTACCAACATTAGTTAGCATGAAACTACCAAAGAAACAACATTGATTAGCATGAATTTAAGAAGTTAATTACATCACCATGGAGTGGTTCTCTAAGTACACATGAATATGTAATTGATGATAACCATAAGTTTTCCTACAGATTCCCTTGACATGGTAAACATAGTTTGAGTAAGTACTCTCTGAGTTCCAACTGTAGGGTAATGGAGATGTTGATCTAACACTTGCATGTGCATAGCCATTATATCCTTTCTCCGATGAATCACTAGAATGATGGAAAATAATGCTTCATCATCTGGAATGTTCTCTATAAACTACAAGCCACCCTGTAACAATTCATAAAAGGGTACCCCACATTTACTCTCCTTAAACAAAAGCTAAATCACATCTAAACAAATGTGTAACCATTCAATCAGAGCCTTATCAAGATTCCATGATTTTATGTCGTTAGATTCATCAACACCCAGTTGTCTTTGATCCCAATTGATGAGCCAATTAAGCATATGAGAGAAAATATCAACACGAGTGACTGGTTTTGTATTGAATGCGCTTGGTTTGTTTATTATATATTATATATATATATATTATTAAACAAATGCATTCCATTAACGCATCCGAAATCTTTTCAAAAAAGATGAAATGGATGCATTCAGTGAATGTGCCTATTTCATTTTAAAAGAAAAATAATGAAATCAACACGAAAGCATTCAGTGTATGTATCTTTTTTGTAATTTTTTTTATGCATATACAATGTGTTTGTAGTCCCTTATTTCGCAAATATGTTAAAAAAAGTAGTATTTTCGAATTAATTTTAAAAAGTGGCATTCGATCCATACAAAAGCCTCTATCTACAACCGTCCCTATTGTAATCCCAAGGCTTTTCCTTAGCTTGAGCTAGACATTAAGGAATTAAATCTTTAATGTTTTCGAATGGTCAAGGATAGTAACATAAAATACTAAATAATAATTTAAAACTTATTTTCATCAGGACTGAAACCTAAATCTTATTTTTAATTTTAGTGCCCTGAAATAATAAATGTTATAAGCTAAATATTAATTAATATCTATCTGTTACTATAATTTGTTCGGCTTATATACATTAAAGACTTTGATTTTCATTATCTATACTTAAATCTTTTTCAAAACTACCCAAATCATTTTGCATAGCTGTTTCACTGGACAATACTAGGCAAGGGCAGACCTGCCCTTTCTTTTAAAAAAGTTTCTTTCATTTAATGCTGAAATGACTTTTCCACAATAAAGTACTACTTACTTTCGTTTACATGAAAAAAGAAGCAACTAGAGACTTGATAGTTTACACCAATTGAGTATCATTGTCTTTAGAAGATAAACATAGAATTCTCGAAACCTACTTTTCTAAACATAATCTCTTTTACGCACACAAATCGTTTCTTCAAGCTTTTAGCTTCACTATCAGAAAAACCTCTAAGATAGCATAGGTGCATATTACAACTAGTATGTTTGAAAGAAATAAGCGAGGTGATTACACAAATTTTGCTAGGTAACTTTATCTTACTCTACTTTGTTTCATTTTTTAAAGTTATAGTAAAATGCCTTTTCTAAATACACTAGTATGCATGCACATTTCATCGTTCATGAGAAAAACATCAAGTTTAGCAAATGTTCTAAGTTAACAAATTAAAACCAAGGCTAGCTTACTAAGAACTGATAAAAACGTGTATAAACTTACTTTGTCAGCATGTAATGTGTCTGTTAAAAACTTACAACTGCATGTTACTTTATATAGCAGAAGCAAACATA
This sequence comes from Combretum micranthum, assembly GCA_024138025.1. Taxonomy (NCBI): domain Eukaryota; kingdom Viridiplantae; phylum Streptophyta; class Magnoliopsida; order Myrtales; family Combretaceae; genus Combretum; species Combretum micranthum. The sequence goes on along the minus strand of JAMXBD010000061.1, from coordinate 1,257,077 downwards.
GACATAGTGGTTTATATAGTAAAACTACCTCAAAATGCTCCTGCTAAAACTAAGGTTAAATCAGAAGACAAAAGTCTTAAGTTGGATTAGTAGGTTTACGTGAAGTAGATGTGTTAAGTCTATCTTTAACCATGTTTTGATGTAAGTATTAGCCGAAGCAAAATTCAATTTGTAAAATAGAGTAAGTTAAGTTGATGTTTTGTGTGTGATAGAGATCGTGACCAAGTCATGCCCGCGGATTGGAACTGCAGAAGATACTGAGTAAAAATCTAGGGGAATGAAGTTTCCATACAATGTTAATTGTTCCGCGATTAGACATCACTGTTAAAACTATGCAAAGTTGTGGCTAAGGATATAAAGTAAGGTTTTGAGCACAACTTCAATCATAGCCTGAATCGCACCCTTGATTGGCCCCGTGATTTAAGCTGTGGATGATACGAATGACCATGATTTTTCATCTTGCCTAAACAAGGCCTAGTTTGCGCCCGCGATTGCCCTTGCGGTGTAACTTGTGTCGCCCACATTTCAATCTAAGTAGAAGGTGATAGAAATACAAGTAAATTGAGGATATTATAACAAGAATTTAGGAAACTTAAGCAATAATAAGAGTCCTTGCTTAGTTATATGTATAGTATTGTATGTGTATTGTTCTATATGAACCATAAACCAAGAACCAGAGTTTCCAGTAAACTACTACAACCTTTAAATAAGATGCACAGGTGAGTAATTCTGATCTTTTAAATTGGTTATGCTTGTAATAAAGTCACATTTATTCTATAAAGCAATCGAATTGGATAATTTGCATGGGGATTAGGTATAACACATACTGTGTGGTGATTGAATGAATGATAAAGCTCCAAGATTCTGAACAATGGTCATCAGTATGAAGCGTGCTATGAATGTGTGTTGCATTGCATGTACATAATGACCATTTGCAATATGAATGATCACTAAACAAAAAAATTTAATCATATGCAACTAATGCATTAAATGGACATCCACTGCATAATTGTATCACTTACATTTACACGATGTTGACATTACATGTTGGCTACTCAGTTCTATGGTAACACCATGTTATTCTAGTGAATATGGTTCGGTTAAAAGTTACCATTAGGTTATTAGCTGCACAAGAACTAAATAGGTACCAAGGGACGTTGCCTGAGACATGGAGAGGCTAACATTTGGGGGAGTTTCTAAGGTTCTAAGCGAAGTTGAGAATATAATGCTAATGTATATAAATATAAATGGTAAACAAGTTTGGAAATTTCTCCTTCCTTAGTTCTCGGTTTCTCCTGGGCATGAATTACTTAAGCTAGTCCTTCAATCCCCAAGAGAAGGCACAAATCTCCATGGGTTTAGATTTCGGTCATCTAAACCATGTGTGTATTATATGGTTGAGTGTTGTATTGCATATGCTTGTTAATCAAACTTGTTTGTCTTTGCTTGATATGTGTTGAGATGTAGTCATTCACTAAACTGTGGTTTGCTCACACTCCTATAGATTTGAATGTTTTCATGGATTAGGGTTGTTTCATGCCTAAAGTAAGGGAAAGTGGCAGACGATGAGTTAGACTAAGGCTTGAGCAAGAGGAGAAGTTTAGTATTTTTGTATATGATTAATTTAATCATGTTTCTTATGCATTTTTCAAGGTAATGGTTGGGAACTTACCATGAGCTAGATGGAAGATATCTCTTTGTATGTGACCTATATAAATATATGTATATGAAAATTTTCTTATTATAGATAACCATATGGTCCTATCTTAATTGTTCATGCCATGGAGTAATCTACCAATTTGATGCCCCATGTTTCTCTAAAAGCCTCGGATGGCTTATTATCGATGTTCAAATTTTTATTTGGTTACAGGATACATCAATACTGCTAGGGTACCTTGTAGGGTGTGATATTTATGGTTCGCAATTCTATGGCACAAATCTAAGCCAATAGTAGTAGTTTGGTCCTTAACTACCTACCACAGCACCTCCCCCTCTACTGTCATTTAGTATGAATACTATGGCTAGTCGAGCCAACTATAAACCTATGCCTAGACACTACTTCTACTATTTACTAGATCCTAGGCAACTTCTCTCAATGGCAGGGACTCTCATGACCCTAAAAAGGGGCCTATTAGGATTAACATGAAGTTATTATATCATGTGTGCACCTATATTATGATAATCATCTTACAACTCAAAGATTGCAAGGCTCTACTTAAATATTTATTTTACAAGTTTCAAATGTGTAACTACATTTGTAATAATTAAGGAAATCTAATTTCTCACAATCCACCAAAACTGCAGAGAATCGATATCCCCTATCAAATAGTAAAATAGGATAGATAATTTGCATTTTACAAAATTTCAAACTATTACATAATTACTCTAATTCACATACTAAGTTTATCTTACATAATACAAAGTTTCAAGGAATTCTACAACTTATCACTTCTTATTTTAAGCTTACATTTCCATCTTTCTATCTCTAAGGAATTCTCCAGAAGTCGAATTATCTCTCTACGCATTCTTAGCTGATTCCCAGCATGAGTTATTCCTTCACAAAAACTATAGGAGCATGAGCTGATCCATAGCTCAGTGAATAACAAGACCAAATCACACATTTACACAAATGTCAAGCAAGTATTATTAACAAATATATGCATTGCAACCCTCAATCATATGATATACATAGTTTAGATAACCGGAATCCAAACCAATGGAGATTTACGCCCTCTCTTAGAGATTGAAGGACTGGCATAAGTCATTCATGTCTAGGAGAACCAAAGAACTAAGGAAGGAGAATCTCTTTTCAAATTTCATTTCTTATATATATATATATATATATCCATTTAAGGATTATATATCTCAACTTCACCTTAGAAATCAAACCCATCACTAAGTATTAGCCACTTCATGTCAACCTTCATCAGGGGACATCCTTTGGTACCTACTTAGTTCCTATAGAGCTGACACCTAATGGTAATCTTTACCAAATTCACTAGACACAACAAAGCATTACCGTAAAGCTGGGGTGGTAATACATGACGTGAACACCATATAAATGCAAGTTATGTTTATCATGCAATGCATGTTGATTTAAGTTAAAGGTCTAATAAAATTTATTCCATATTATTTAGTGATCACTCAAATAACAATCGCTCATCAATTTAAGTAACTCAATCATTACAAACATTTGTGATCACTTTTATTTTAATGGTTTAGTAATCAAAATAATCACCAAACAACAAACGAGTACCCAATCCCTATGTATAGTCAAATTATGTTTATCTTAATATAAGTGCGACTACATTGCACACAGATAAGCTGATAAGGTCAAAGTTACCCACTTGTCATGTTGGCTAAGTCATGACAAACTTTTAGGAAATCCAAAGATTAATCTACTCCTCTTAGGAAAAATAATAAACACTCAATATTTTTCTTGGTATATATATTCTACCAAATTTTAGTATTTAAACTGATTTTCAATTCATTATTGTACACTTGATTGAAATATAGATTTATACTGAAAAATTATTTGATTAGACTCTAAGTAGGAACCCTAATATGGCTGTGAAAATCGCCCTGCCAAGTTGTAGAAAGTTCTTTGTTGTCCATCAAATCATTTCTTCTCCTTTGTCTATAATCTTTTTATTATATAAATATCATTATTCCCTATCACTCATATAAGTATTCAAATAAATTATCAACTTATATGAAAAACTTGCTTTAGTAAATATACATTTGAAATAATAAATTCTCTTTATCATTAAAGTCTAACATGCTATAATTACATCTAAGTCATTTACAAGTTAGATCTATATTAACTTAACTTAACCAAGCTTATTAGACTTAATTAATCTAATTCATTTTAATTCACTAGGTTCAGTAACTAAGTTCAGTTATACTTTGAACTATATTAACTCAATTCAATTATTAAACCTATTAATTCACTTAACTTATTTTTAATTATTTAAATACTATCATATTACATTATTTATCATTTATCTATTTCATTTCATCTTCCCCTTCCCTTTTTTTTTTTTTTAAATAGAAAATGGGGTACATATCATGCCTATGATGAGGTCCATGATATTCATCATGCCCTCTATCATGCCTGTAATTAGGGGAAAAAAATGTGATTTGAGGAGATCACCCCTTGCCATGGACATGATCTAAGCCTTATGCTAAAAAACTATTTGCTCCAAGGAGATCACAGGCTGCATCATGCCCTTGATGTACAAGGTATCAGAATTACATTTTTCCTTTGTCTTTTACCCTAATTTTGTTAGCTGATACACATCTTACTTAAAATAAAACATCATAAAAACAACATATATACTTATACCCATAATTAATAACACTTATATACATATTATTACATCATATTTCATCAAATCATTCCATCAATCATCTAGCCTATTTATGTTTAAACATGCAATTAGGTTTTATTATACAAGTTCATATTCTTAGATTTCAATTTTTATTACAAACTCTACATATATCTATCATTTAGTCATCAGGTCCACGCATCAGCAACAAAAAAATCGAAGAAAACAACTAACTTACTTATTTGGAAAACAAAAGCTACTTTATCTTCTTTGTTACTTCTCTTTTCCTTGTTGATGAAGCTACTCTAAGCTTGTTTTCCATCTTTTATCTTGTATTTTTTCTTCTATTTCTCTTTTAATTTTCTTGAAATTGAGATTTAGGGTTGGGCTTTAAGATAGAGAAAGAAGAAGAAGAAGAAAAAGAAGAAGGAAGAGAACCAACTAGCCAAATGAAAAAGGAAAAGAAAAGAAGAGAAAATAAAAGGATAAGGTCAAGGTTTAAAAAACATTTCTAGGTACGGGCTTTGGGTTTAAACCTTTTAGATCAATATTTTAACCATCAAAAATAGTTTGAAATAAATTTAGAAATCTATATAATAGAAATTGATAACTTGGTTTAGAAATCTAGTATATGAGTTTAATTTATACGAAATTGATATTCCGTTTGGGTTTGGACTTAAAAACTGATATTTTTAAACAAATAGATAAACTCAAAATTTATGAGGATTAAATAGAATTTAGATTAAAAAGGCCTAATTAGAACATTTTATAAATTTAGGTAATTAAGCTTGAGAAATTTGTGTCATTTATAATTGAATGAAAAAGGAGTTTAAATGGATGATTGCAAAGAATTGGTTAATTTAATTCATGAAATAGATTACACTTAGGATTTAAAAATTCATTAAACATTTAAATAAAAATTTTTAAGGGTTTAAAGATTTGGAAATGAAAGTTAAATGCCCCAAGCTTTTCACTAACCTGGATTAGAAATGGTTTAATTGAATAACAAAATAGGTAGTTAATTTCAAACTTGAATTTGAATTTTGTTAGAAACTTGATTTAGATAGTTTTATTAAGTAAAGAAATTTATAGAATATGATTAGATAAATTGATATAAATTAGCAAAGAGATTCAAATTGAAACTTGAGATTTTGGTTATTCTTTTAAATAATCTATTTGTCTTATTGACCTTTTTCAATAAATCAAATTACTTAATTATTCCCAATCATTCAATTAAACCCCTTATTCTTAAATTTCAATCCCTTAAACCCTTAAATAAAATATTTAAAGTTTATTTAATTCCTAAACCTTTTAATCTTAGCCCAAATTCCATATCCTTAATTCCCATAAATTTTAAGTTAAATTGCTTGTTTAAAAATATCATTTCTTAAGCTCGAACCTAAATTAAATATCAGATTTTCGTAAAGTAAGCTCCTAAGTAAGATATTTGATTCAAACTATTAAATCATATTAAATGGATTCTCAAATTATTTTCTAATTAATTTCAAAACTAAAAATAATTATCTGAAAGCTTTAACTTTTAAACCTTTATTCCTAAATATCTTTTATTTACCCTATTTATATTTATTCTTTAACTTTTTCTTTCTTACTTTTTCCTTTACCTTTTCTTTCTTTTCTCCCTTCCTTTTTCTCTCCTTCTCATACGTTTCTTCCCCTTCTTCTTCTCTTCTTCTTTTCTTCTTTTCTTTCTCAAAACCAACCTAAAATCTCGAATTGAATAGGATCATAGGAAGAATTGAAGATGCAAAACAAGATTGAAGTAGAGAATTGAACTAGAAGAAGCCACATCAACCCAAGTAATAATAGTAGTAGTGAAGATTTAGTTGGCTGAACATGTAAGTTTGTTTATTTTCTTGTTTTGTTTGTTGTTTATACATGAAAACATTAAATTAGAGCTAGATAGATGTAGATCTTATGATAGAATTGATAAGCTAGTTGTATATTAACATATCAGCTAAAACACAGATACAGATTAAGTATTTAATGAAATGGTTTAAGGAAATATGATATAGAAATATATATAGAAGTGTTTATACGTTAAGATTATGCATGGGTATATTAATAATAAGATGTTTTTATTGATGTATGTTGAAAATAAGTAGTTAAAAGTAGAGTAAAAGACAAAGGAAAAACATAACTTGATCTCCTTGTGTATCACTGGCATAATATGGCCCATGATATAAGCAAAAAGAAAAATTAGGGTGATCATGGATGTGACAAGGATTATGATCTCTTCTTATCTACATGTAAAGCGTGATAATAGGCGTGATATCGCTCGTGATCCACATCATAGCTTGGATCACAACCATGATTGTGGGCGTGATAAGGCTAGTGATCTAGATCATGGCCCTCATTACAGGCGTGATCTGTCCCTTAGTGTTGTTTAAGAGAGAGACATAGAGAATGATAAAATGAAATAGAGGAATGATAATTAAAATGTTATGATAGTTAATTTATATAATTGGTTTGAAATTTGTGTTGAGGTAGGTTGGAGTTTTCAAAATTTATAAAACTAATTGGTTCTTTTCGACTTCAGTTTGACAACTTCCAACATTCATGGCAAGCGCACCTACTGAAGTAGTATAGAAAGAAATAGGTGGATCTCAAGGGAATGGTGACAACTATTATACTCACATTCCACTTATTATCTAGCCAAGACAAGAAGCTTAAAAGACATAACAAAAGAAAAGAAGTTATGCTTGGTTAAAGATATTCATAAGCTTTCAGGGAAAAAACTTAAGATGGGTTTGTAAAAATGCAAGACGATAGCCTAAGGTTTGCTTTACTAATCCCTTATCATGTGAATCCAAATCTAAACTTTAAGAGAGTTGTTACTGATGTATCTGTACTATCAGGTTCACTGAGTTAAACTAAAGCTTTTCTCGAAGTTAGTAGTTCTGGGTCTAAACCAGACCATCGAAATCTCTTCTTAGGCTATCAACAATCTAGACTTGCATAAAGCTTAAGAATCCTTTTGTTTAAAAATCATTTACTTAATTGTCATGGGTCATATGGGAGTTGTGGTCGAGTGCTTGAGAAGGAAGAAATCAAGCTTGACACTTAAAACGCTTAAGAACACATTTTTTTTCCATTGCTCTATCGAGGGTGGAATTGAGGCAATCGAAGCACGTATGGCCAAGACTCGAGGTAAAAATGGATGGAAAAAGATCTTCAAAAAGCAACTGTTGAGGGTTAAATACGAGGCTCGACTTTGAGGCTTGACAGAAGCTTTTCTACAGAATGATGCTCGATCTCCTTAAACAAAAGTCGAGGGTCATGTCGAGGGCTCAAAGTTGAGGCATGATAGACCATTTTTCCTTGTTTTTTCTTCCTTTGTTTGCTCTCGATAGTGATTCCTATAGGGCTCGATTTTGTTCTTTTTTTAACTTTGTTTGTTGTTTTTGCTCGAAATCCGATCTGCTCACTTAAATTCTACTTCTTTGGATTCAAGGAGCTACAAAACAACAATTTTCATTAAAAGCAAAGTTTTATGGGAATTTACTTAAAATCAGAGCAAAATTAATCCAAATTCCCATGGAAATGATAGAGTAAATAAGACTTATCAATAATTAAGAGTGAGTTAAAAGAATTTATAGATTACTAACTACTTGGATTAGATATAGAAGTTAAGTATAAAATGAACTTAGTTAATAATCTTAAGTTCAACATGACTTAATAAACTTTAAATGAGCTAAAATGAATTAGATTGATTAAGTTTATACCACTTGACTTAATAATTGAATTAAATGATTAATTCTAATCAACTTGGCTAATGTTAAGATAATGCATGTTTAATAACTTGTATTTTGACTTAGCTTAATATATAGGCTTAAACCATAAATAGCATAGGGAATATGTCCTTTCAAATGTTTGTTTGTTAAGAAATATGAGTATTTTGAAAATGAATGATATGATAATGTTTTTATAATAAATGATTATAAACAAGGATAAAAAAAATAATTTGAGAGACAATGGAGAACTATTCCTATCTTGGTGTGACCAACTTTTGTAGCCATGACGTGGTTCTTACTTAATGTCTAATCAAATAGGTTTTAATAAAAGTTTAATATAAATGGATAATTGATTAAATTACTTATTTGAGTTTAATTCTTGAACAAATATATAGATAAGCGGTTTATCTATTGAAATGGATTCTAATATGTCCTCTGTCTCTGTTTAGATTTCAAATATGAAAGGTATGCAGTAACGTGCATATTGTATGCCAAGATAGACATCCTAAATGAACTAAAACTTAACATGGCTTAATAATTAATGAGTATTGATTGTGCTAATGTCGTTTAATCCGATCCAAGGAACAACAACCTTGTCCAAAGCTAGGCATGGTAGTTAGACACTTAGGCCACCTTCATATCATGATACCATAACAATTACCATGATGCAATAATACGCCATGATTGAATATCCATTCATAAGTGGCCCAATAGGTAACTGATAGGGTAAATAGTATTGGTATAACATTTACTTATGCTTGGAGTGAAGTAACATGGTTTAGTTTATGTTTATGAGATCGATTGAACTAAACGATGTTATAAACTGAGATAAGTAAAGTAGTGTAATGGTTGTGAACCCTATATGAGGCTATTTTCTCTTTCTTAGTTAAATACACGAGATGTAAGTATCCAAACTGCTTATGTCAATCCCATAAGCAGCTGTTGTTACTTAGGATCCCCCAGTTCCCAAAGATTGTTTGGAGTGTGGGTGCTCTAGTATTGATTTGTTTAACTTTAAATTAAAGATAATCAATTGTCATTGTTGCATTACATTAGCTTAAGCATGTGCGGCATATCATGTGTGCTTGTGTTACTGTTGTACTTCGCTTTGACTCATTATAATTTCTTTCTAAGTGATGACATTGATGATGATGATGTTGATGATTTGATGATGTAGATGATGATGATGTTTGAATTGGGTGTATGGGACGACTTGGGCATAATTTGTTGAAGAGTAAAGTGAGTGAGGACCGTGGATTTTAGTTTGTTTTGATTTCGTAATAAGAGCTAGATTTATCTTTTGAAAGTGTATTTCCTAAAAAAGGGCTAGTTATAGAGCCCATATTTTGTAATTAGTTTTGAAAACTTTGATGTACAATCATGAAAAATATATGAGACACCTGATAATGTGGTTTTGTTTTATAAAAGTTGATATACTCTTGTGTGAGTGGAAGCTAAAAATGTTTTTATAAGTTTTGTTTTCCTGTTAAAAATCTAGTTGTCTCTAGAATGTAACTAAACGATTTGAGAATTTAAAACCGGTTAGCAATGTTTGACATAAACAGATCCTTTAAAGAAGCCTTTGTGTATAATAGCTAAGGTATTAGATGTAGCTAGGGAACTTGATATGTTTGAATTTTGATGTAGGACGTATCGAGTCCTTACAGAAAAAGAAGGAGTTCTAAAAAAATTTAATGGAGATGTTGGTGAAATTTGATTTGTTAGAAGAGATATTCAAAGTAAATGGACAAATTGAAAAGAATAGAATTCAATCTCTGATGATTAAAAAGAATTAGGAAATTTGATTCATGAAATGGATAGTTGAAGTGAATAGATAATTGGAAAGGAATATTTAAAATCTCAATTCCAATTAAATCTATTTATTAATTTGATTTATGTTAATCTATCTATTTATAATCTATAATTTAATTTACATAATTTAATGAAACTATCTAAGCTTAATTTTTAAATCACATTTTAAACAAAGTTCAAAATTAATCATCTATTATACTAGTTAATTAAGCTATTTCTAACTTAGATAAATAAATGTTTTAATCATCTATTAGAAGTTAACATTCTATATTAACTTTAACCTTTATAATTCAAAAGTTTTTAATCATTTTAAGATTTATTCTTTCACCTATGCTTTCATTACGCTACTCAATTAATTTAGATTAAATTTTGGTATTATGTTTCACTTCCATTGAAATTTTGAATTATTTGATAATTTATTATATGTTTGGGGTTAATCTATTGCACATATATTTATTGTTAATTTTACTTGATGTTTTTCGCTATTTTCATTATTGTGAAGCGTTTCAAGACTCGGTATTATTTTGCAATTGTTTCCAAGTTTTAGATTTGTTTATTACATGTATTATAGGATTACATTGTTTTATTCTTTTATTGTATTGATTTGGTGTTTCTTATCATTTTAGCTTTTATGAAACATCCTGATATTTGAGTTATTTAAGTTTAGCATCATTTCTTTGTAATTATTTATTTACTCATCATTTATTCATTTAATTATCAGAAATATTATATTTTATAACTTTTACTAATATCATCATCTAGTCAAAGTTGAAATTAAGATATATAATTTTTTGATGTAGTTATGTGTGTGTGTGTATCGAATTTTATTCTTTTATATTAATGGGGCATTACTGGGAAGTTATGGAAAATTATATCTTGAAATTTTGTTTATAAAAATTCAAATTCTTAAATGACAATTAGATTGTTTAGATTTTAATATTCTTAAATTGCGAAAAATCAAGAGTGATTCTTGTGATGTTTCTTAATACCTTTTCAAAAAATTTATATTATTTACTTAATAATTATTATATTCAAGTTATATAAATTTGGGTGATTATAGGGACCACCTCTACAACTAGCTTATTATCCATGGCCCTTTGCTAAGCTATGGGCAATTGTAATTATAACTTCCTTACTTATACATGAACCTTATTTAAAAGGATATTAAAATAAATGATAAGTTTCTAAGAAATTTGATGAAATGCAAAAATAAAAAATCAGTACAATTTTTTTTATTTAAAAGTATCTAAAATATAATATGACTAATTATAATTCAATTGGGATTCTGATAACCACTCATTTATCAAGTATTCAACTATAAATTGGTAGTTATTGATGTAGATAATGAAATTCCAAAATATTTTTAACAATTTGAACATAAAATGCCATTTGAAACATGGAAACAATACAAACCCTTAATTAAGCTCCAAATCTTTCAAATACAAAACATGAAGGAATAGCCAATCAAGGTTAAGTATCTTATTAAACTCAGTAGGATTCGAGTGGGTTTTGAGGGTTATAAGATAAGTTGCGTGTATTTTTTTTTTTCAAACTTGCTTTCATAGGGTAACATATAGAAATGAGATCTTCATATCTTATACCCACCCTGGAATATGTATTATAGAGTATACAAATTCCATGGTATCCCATATCTATCTTGAAACACGTACTCTATTAAAAAATTATAATATAAATAAATAATAGTACTTTATTTTTAGTTTACGGTCATTATTAGTTAATATTATTATTTGTAGACTACCTTTTAAATTTTTTTTATTTAGTAAAACTTGTATTAATTAACTATAGGAGTATTTGTAATTTTTATTTTGGAAGAATTTCAAGTTTACATATAGAAGTGTTATTAATCTTGTAATATTAATTAATACATATGTGCTTTCAAAATATTTATCATATTAGAATTTGATAAATGTTTTACAATTTTGTTAAAATCATATAATCAAGTTCTATAAGCATTTGTTATAAATTTCAACTTTAACACATAAACAAGTTCTGTATTTTATAAAACTTGTGATATTAAAAAAATTAAAATTTTAAATTTTCTTTTGATATTTTATATATAATAAATAAGGTAGTTTTATACATTATAACTTGAAATTAAAAAAAAGAAAAAGAAAAATTTTATAGGTCTCATAAAGTATCCTGTACCTTATGAGTTTTACACGGTATATGGTACTATAAGGTTGGTTCCGGGTACAAAATTTTATGCCCTATAACCTATACGATAAGATGTGAGTAAGACTTCATATCCTACCAACCGTGGACCTACTCATCCCTATAATTAATGATATATTCGATAGGACACTGGAAATACAAAAATTAATCATGTATTAAATGTAATATATGATTTAGTAATGTGTTTGAAAAACCTTAGAACTCAAAAGGGAAAAATACAAATTTAGTGATCAACTTTCAAATGGCTTTTTATTTGAGTCCTCAATCTTGTTTCCATACTATTATAATTAAGTCATCCCATTATTAAGACTATTAATTAAACTATTAAGTATTGAAATGTGTCGTTATTTAATAGGTTAACATAATTAATTTAATACAATATTATTTATTAAATCTACTAAGATTATATATAAAAAATTACAAAAATTACAAAAAAAAATGCAGGAAATAGAATAGATAAGCTCCTACAAACGTTGGACATTCACTCATGAAAGTTACGATTTTTTTATTCCATATTAAATTCAATAAAAGAGATCGCAATGTATACTATGGAATCTAAAGCATGCTTCACACCTTCAAATTAAAAATAAGAGGATTTTGAAGTTGTACTATAGCATGACAGTGTAGGCAATACTAATTAAATCCAAATTAATAGTAAAGGTGTGAACTTAGAAGATAAATCTATTGCTTCTTGAGACTCAGTTGTATTCAGTTACTTTCAAATGACAAGTCCCATGAGGCCTAATATATGCTTGATAAAATGCCTCAAAAAAAGAACCATTTCATTGAATTCTTTTTTTTTTCTATTTTTTTTAATTTTTTACTATATTAATTAATATATTTAACAATAAATTCCGTTGAAATAATTTTTTTTTTTTTCTATATTAATTAATATATTTAACAATAAATTCCATTAAAATAATTTTTTTTTATTTTTTCACTATATTAATTAATATATTTAACAATAAATTTCATTCAAATAATTTTTAAAGTTTTTCACTATATTAATTAATATATCTAACATTAAATTCCACTAAAATAATTATTGTGACTTTACATGTGTTAATACTCAAGGATTTTCATAAAGGAGTTAAGAGAAAGACTTAAAAATAAGAGTTTCTAAACATTAAGGACTCAAAATTGAAAAAATAAACTATTGAGTACTCAAATAGAAAAATAGTTAAATGTTGAAGACTAAATTTGTACTTTTCCCAACTTGAAACAACAATGTGCTTATCCAATAAATTAAAGATGCTATTTGTTATGTACAAAAACTTTCTAAATATTGGAGATAATTTACACGCAATAGGCATGAACTTAATTATATAAAAAATATATAATAAATAAAAATAAAATGATTCTAAGCCCTAAAATCAGCTAAAATCCTGTCTTAAAACTAGGAATCGTGTTTTTGCAAAACTCTAAGATGACTAAATACACTAATGGTAGGGTACATAGCATAAAGTCCTGTTGTCTGATGTAATGCTACATGGAAATTTTTCCTTAAACTTTGCTATGATGACTTTATCTAGTTCTTCTACTAATATGTTAAGTTAAGAGATAAACCACACAACAACAACCAACTCACCACACTCCACACACACCACCCCCCAACCCCCCGGCCAGCATTTGCTTCAAGTTTCATATCAGGAGGGAAAATTTAAAAAAATCATGTATACCATAGCTATGTATCCGACACTTTGTAAATAAATTATTCAAAATCAAATACGATAAAACTATAACTAAGTTATTTATAAAATATTCCTAAATCTTGACATTTATTAAAAAACTAACTTGTGCACTTTTTCATATGGAATAAGGAGGAAATTGAATTTCAATTCAATAAGAATGTAATAAGATCGTAATAACTATTACAATCTTCATTTGATGTAAAAAATAAAATAAATAATTATTAGAACAAAAAGTAAAATATCTATAATCTCCTTTCTTTATTAAAAGATAAGAATTATACAGATGATATTTTCAAGATATAAGTATTTATGACGAATGTGATATTTTCAAGATAGGAGTATTTATGACAAAATAAGAAAATAAACCATAGACAATTTATGGTGTGAAGAAATGAATTGCTATTCACCATTTTATAAAATACCAATTCATTATGAATTTTTGTTCCCTCAAGTGTAGGAGTGGCCATGGTTTGGCTAACAAGTCCATGAATCCATTTTTTAAAACAAACCAAATAATAGGATTTTTAAAATTTCAAGTCTAAATCGGCTCATTATTAACAGTTAATTCTATTAATGGTTAACCAATTTTTTATTAGTATTTTTGGTTTTTTATTTTTAACCATTTAACATAATGCTTAATAGTTGTAACTAATCATATTTTCAATTGATCCATAAAAATTTATACCCTTTTATTTCATAATTACATTTAAAAATTACAAATTATTAAGTTAGATATCACAGTTACGTTTAAAAATTGCAAATCAACAAGTTAAATAACTATAAAACCAACAATAAATTAAGAATATAACTCTAATACAATATTATACAAATTAAAACTTCATAGTCTTATTTTTTTTTTTTCAAATTACAACACAACAATAACATAATAATTAAAATATAAATGTTTGAATTATTAGTTTTTTAATAGTTAACCGTTAAACGTCGGTTTTTCTTGGTTACAAATCAAAACTGAAACAAAAAAAAATAAAAACATGGTCCTAAACCGAAATCAATGAATTGGTTAACTATATTTTCTGGATTTCTTTTTCGATTTTTTGGTTTTATCGATATTTTTCCCATCCCTATTGAAGCAAACACCATAATAATAGACCAGCCCAAGAAAAAAAAAAATAAGAACACTATAATAGTAATTTTATCTAGAAGGAAAATTGAATAAATAAATATTCATATCAAGTGAATTAGTTGTAAAACAAAACCATAATTATTATAAACCAAAAAAGACATGAAATCACTTATTATAATACTACAAAATTATATAATTTAAGAAGACAAGGAATTCAATCCCTATACATTGCGGTCCGCTATGCTGAGAATGGCAATATAAGTTTTACCTGTGCTATCTTAAATTCTATTTACTAATAGCGGCCAAAAAAAATAAATCTATTTACTAATAAACTCCTAAGAGAAGCAATCGCTAGTGATATCAGTCGCATGATGCCATTCAAAATTTAGCTTGACAATTATCTTAGCCTGAAGGGAAAATTTTTTTTTTTTTTTGGGCCACACAACTGAAGGGAAAATTACAAGTAGACTTTACTTGCGTGGAATTAGTGTTGGCAATTGATAATTATTGGCACGATATAATAATATAATATGCGATATCACATAATTAAAAACATGATTATAGAGAGTAGATCAAAGCATAATACAAAGATACAATTATAACATGGATAAATATAATTGCTTTATAACTTAATTATTTTATGATCTATGATATTCATTATGAGGTTTGTGTTTTTTTTTTTTTTTTTTTTTTTTTTTTTTTTTTTTTTTGGCTAAAAATTTTTCATTCAATAAAAATGGGTCACATAGAAACAACAATATTCATTGTGACCTGTGAGGCTGAAACTAACCAACTATTTTGCATTAGGTTGTGCAATTACTAAGTTATATGAGAGCCTTGCCTGGGCCAACTTTTGATGACCTATTTAGCTTTGGGCCTTAATAGTTAGCCTAGCCCATTGCATATCTACAATATTTTCACAAAAATAGCTTAATCTGGGAAAAGAAAAAATTGCAAGTTTGATTTAGTACATCCCCAACTTAACTCAAAACCTCCTCTGTCATATTACGATCAATTCAAACTAGATGGAGGCCTTGTATCAAGTCAAAATCGACATGAATTATCCATTTTCCATGACAAAAAAATTAAGCAAGCTGAATTAAGCTTGAAATTTTTCATTTTAATAAAATAATGGCCAATGCTTATTATGAAGTTGTAATTTGTCGAGTCATATATGCAATTTTAGAGTTAAAAAAGTTTTATCTTTAGAAAACTAAGTAAATCACATTGGAAAGAATCAACTTTGAAAGGTAAATTTAAATGAGGCATTTATGTTTTGAGTGGTAACAATAATTAGAATTTATTACCTCAAATCATTTATGCCTTTTAGTAAAATTTCCCCTAGAAAATCTATTTCCACAAAACGCTGGTTGTTTATTTTGAAAACTTTCTAATTTATAATTTTTGTTTTTCACTTTTTGAAACAAAATGAAGTTACATGGAAGAAAAAATTGGTTGTCTACTAAGTCATAGTCCTCTTTACTAATGACCTAACCCATTAGAGTAGACATTGCAACATCCACAAGTATGATAGGGATGGGATCTTGGTGGCTTGTAGTTTTATTATGACCAATTTGTGGGATAGCAAGTGAGGATGAGAAGCTTGTTGCTTATACTCCTACCCTCACCTTAGGCACCTAGTGCTGCATATCTATAATCTCTCAAGCATAGGAGCTCACTTGTCAACCCTATAAGTGACACCCTCATTGATAGCATGAGGATTGACCAACTAAACTACTTGGGTAGTGCCTTAATACATGGCAAGAGTAGATTTTGGCAAAGTCACATCATAGTGTTTGATAGCAAGAACAACCATCCTAGGCATAAATTGCATGAAGATTGTCATGAACTCATTCATGGTCCTAGTGCTCTCTTGTATCACATGCATCATCTACTCATTATCAAACACTGTATCAGTGCATTGTTGTCTTGATTAGAATCTTCAAGTGCTAACATCTTTTCTGTTTAGTAACTTCATGATTGACTTATTACGCTAAATGGCATTGTTACGAGAGCTATTTGTCATTTTCATTGCAAATGACATTTCTAGGTTATCAATCCCAATTTTATAAACTATACAAACTTGAAAACTATTTAGGCAAATCACTTTTTTTCCCAAATATTTCAACAAATTGTAAATTGGATATCCATACTACCAATTAGATGCAAATAAACCTTTTAACTTCATAATGACTCCTACCAATGACTAATATGCCTCTACCAAAGTTCATCCTATATATGACTCTTTAGTGACGATCTTAAGGGTTTGTTGCTAGTTAAAAAGACAAATACGTAGGAGAGATAAACATAAGTTTTAGGAGTCCAAGTAAGCAATAATGTACTCATTACCAAAAATTATAAGACTTTATCAACAATTCATCTCGATTTATATAAACTAACTAAGAATTTAACCTTTCTATACCTTCCTACCAATAGTAAAATTATTCAAACAAACCACTTCCCATCACTAACTATTGTTCTTTGAACCAACATTTGCATACTTGTAATAATTTTAACAGGAGTGAAACGAGTGAAAGCAGTAAGTTACAAGACACCTCTTATTTAGATAGTGAACTATGCAAAGAATAAAATGAATTGCATTCCTACTTTTATAAATAAATATATATATGGTGTTTTTAGTGATGGTGCATGCATTGATTATGATACATGTTGTTTCACTACTAACTAGAAAAATGCTCATGTTGTCCCTTAATATTGTCATTGGTCACATGTTCTATTTGTTTAATCAATCCCACCTATCAAAATGCTAGTCTAAAACTTTCATTTCTTGGTCGAGTTACCCAAAGTATAAATGTCTTATATTATTCTTAGATTTCAATATGGTGTATGGTGAACTATCACAATGAGGATATCCCATGGGGCATAACAATCCTTTTTGGTATCATAGATAAAGAAACATGTACACATAAATATTTACTTTTATTAAATATTATGGAATTAGATAAACCTAAAATTTGGTGACTTTAGAAATAAATTCATTCAAAATTTGAAGAGTGAGTAAAAATAAAGAGAATTAGATGAATACATCTTGATATATGCATAAAACTCGTACTTAAACTATACAAGCAACACTATAAGAATTTTTTTTTTCTTTTATACCATGGAATAAAGAAATTAATAGGTCAATCGTACCACTTTCGAATGCATGAAACTAAATCACCTTTAAAGTATTGAAGACACACAAGGTTACTATGTAAAAATTTGGCTATCATTAAAGAACCTAAGATGTTATATGAACTCTTTATGCAATGGAAGAAATGAATATCTAATTATTGGAAAAATTTACTACTTGAAATTGAGGTAGGACCACTAAATTCCGGTACCGTAGTACAAGTAGTTTACGCATTGGAGAAGTTTGCATACCATTACGGCTTTTAGAACATTAAAGATGATAACAATTTTGTAACAATATTGTCCAGTCATCCTACTTTACCAAAGGTTTGTCTGGATTGTCTAATTTTAATCTATATCTTATGCATCTAATCTACATCTATATCCTATCTATATCTTATATGTATCTGATTTGTTTATAAGTAAAAATATCTATTTTTCATTTATATCTATTTCTTAGCAAATATCTATTTGAAAATGACAAAAACAATTTGCAAAAATATTCAGACATAGATTAAAAAAACAGACCCTAAACCAAACAATGGATGGATCTACAATGCTAGATGGGGAAAAACGTTCTCATGTCGACCCATGACTTGTACAACAAGATGATAGATTTGCTTGAATTTTTTTTTTTAAATCAGTTTAGTATAGTTTTGAGGACACCTGTTTCCGCTTTTGTTTAGTTAATACTATACTATTGTTACATGCTTTTGTACATGTTTGAAAGTTTCCACTTGCATAGACTTGTAATTTTTTACTATTACCCTCTGTTTATTATGCTATTTCTCTCTTCTCTTCTCTATTGAAGAAAGGAGAAGATGGTCATGTGCCTTCTAGTACTTTTTTTCTAATGTAAATAGAAAAGAAGGGGATGGAGAATGCATAGTAAGAATCGAACCTCAACCATTTAACTTAAAACTAAATCATTGGCTAATTATAATAAATGCCTACAT
Organism: Combretum micranthum; assembly: GCA_024138025.1. NCBI lineage: Eukaryota > Viridiplantae > Streptophyta > Magnoliopsida > Myrtales > Combretaceae > Combretum > Combretum micranthum. Next base: position 1,238,129 of record JAMXBD010000061.1, on the reverse strand, counting down.
CCATAATTTCTTAAACAGTAGTATTGTCCTTGGGCTATATTTTTCCATGAAGATGAGTCTTCATAAATTCAAGTTATTTTAGTTATGAAAGTCTTAGTTACCTCCGTGGATTATCTTTAGTCTTCTCACCCTTTACTTATACAAGTCTAATTGTTATATAGTTAGGAAAATATTTTTTTATATAACTAAAAATGCAAGTATTATGATATACAAAGCAATATACAGTATGTCTTTTATTTTTAATATTAGCATATATTGTGTGTCTTATATTTTGAGATGTATCTTATAATTTTAGTAACTTTATTTTTATGATAGCATTTTTTTAGTAAATCTTGTATGAAAAGTCTCTAGTACATCGATACATATTCATTCTTTGAGAATCGACACAATTAACATCTTTCCACCTCAAAATTGTTTCTTCTCATTGTATCAGAGTCATACCAAATTCGATGTAATCAATCACTATTTTGATACTAAATGACTCGAGATGAAAGCAATTAGACTAAAGAGATCGGTGATGAAAGACACAGAGAAAGACTTTTCTCCCATACAATGGATAATTGACACAGGTGCTTCTCATCATATGAAAAGACGATTGGAATGTTTGGGGTGATGTTAGTGATGTAATGGAGTGTCCTATGGGGCATCTAAATGGGAAGTAAGGCTCTACCATAAAGGAGGGAATAATGGTGCTCGATTGTAAATTAAAGTTAAATAATGTCCTTTATATGCCAAGTTTGACATACAATTTGAATTATGTGTCCTATTTACTCAAGGAATCTAATCGTGTTGTTCAGTTCACTAACAAACTTTATGTTATGGGACTGCACTTTAAGGATGTTGGTTGGAGTGGATTAACAATAGGAGGGGGCTCTACTATTTTTGTTTGATAGCGACTACAACAGATATGAAGACTAGTGGTGAGAGCTCCTTTAATTTATAGCATAAGCAATTGGGCCATCCATCACCCAAAGTTTTAGAGCTAATTCCTAATGCTGGTTCTAGTAGGAATAGTAGTAGGTAGTAGTTTATGGAATAGAGGATAGAAAAATAATCAAGAGATGTTTTTCTAATTAATGGTATAAAACTATAGAAATATTTTAGTTGATTCATTGTGACTTATGAGGACCTTATCGAATTCTAGCCTTTTATGGTGCAAGATATCTCTTAACTATTGTTGATGGTTATTCATAGGCAACATGGATTTATTTATTAATTGATAAGAAAGAGGTTTCAACGAATCATGTAATTCCATTACTATGATCATCAATTTAACAAGCAAGTGAAAGTTGTATATAGTGATAATGGCACATAATTTACATGCCTAAATACTTATTTTTGTGAACATGGCATTGTACATGAAACATCTTGTAAAGAGACACCAAACAAAAATGGACGAGTAGAGCGCAAACATATACACATACAAAATATAGCTTGAGCATTGCGGTTTCAAGCTAATCTTTCTATAGAATTTTGGGGAGAATGTGTTTTAATTAATAGATATTTGATCAATTGAACATCATCGGTTGTTTTGCATGGTAAAATACCATATGAAATTCCATATGGCAAACTACCCCCACTTGAACATTTGCATGTGATTAAATGCTTGTTCTATGTATGTAATCAAGACCAAAGAAGGGATAAATTTACAGACGTAGTTGAAAATGAATTTTTGTAGGTTTCCCTTATGGCAAAAAGGATTGGAGAGTGTATGACCTAGAAGTGGGTTTCTTTCTTAATATCAAGTAATGTAGTGTTTTGTGAGTGTGAGTTTCTATACTTGAAAAATGATTTAGAATAAAGCTTTGTGCAAAAGATGATGCTAAACCTATTAGTATGGAGGATTGTTGTGGTGTAGATGAGGAAATGATGCAGTTGTTGAGATGCATAGTCAACACTCTCAAAAGAATGAGCAATCTGCACAGGTTAATGAAGAAACTGCATCTACTAGAGAGTTAAGCAATATGAAGGTATGGTTTCTTCAAAAGATAGGGAGCCTAAAATTGCAATTGTTCCTGATATTACTATGGAAGATTCGAATATCAAGAGTTGTGAGAATAATAATGTGAACGGGAGGGGTGTGGGTTCAAGTGATGTTGTGAATGAGGAGCATTTTGGTCACGACATTGAAACAAAATGCCACAAATAATATTTATACATTAAGACCCTCTGCGAGCTCATTTACTCAATCATTTCTTTAGGTGTTCCCTATTTTATAGCACATTATGTAAATTATAATAATTTTACTATATGACATCAAAAATTTTTTACAACTATTATTGTAGGAATTGAACCTCAAACCTTTGTTGAGGTTGTGAAAGAAAAAAGATGGAGGAATTCCATGCGACAAGAAATACATGCATTGGAAAATACTAGTATGTGGACTATGGAAACACTTCCACTAGGGAAGAAGGCTATTGGGTGTAAGTGGGTCTATAAAGTTAGTTATAATTTTGATGGATCTATCGAGAGGTTCAACGCAAGAACAATGAAGTTGAAGGGTTTGATCGTAATGAAACTTTTGCACCTATAGCAAAGCAAGTGACTGTGCACACCTTTCTTGCAATTATAACATCTAAAAATTGGGAATTACATAAGATGAATTTTAACAATGCATTATTACATGGTGATCTTAAGAAACAAGTCTACATGAAGTTGTCTCTTGGTTTTCATTCATTAGGCCCAAAAAAAATTTGTCAACTTTCAAAATCATTATATAGGTTAAAACAAGCTTCAAGATGTTGGTTTGCCAAATTAGCCAATGCCCTAAAATAATATGGTGTTCACCAGTCATACTCTGATTATTCACTCTTTACATTATATAGAAATAGGCTACAACTCAATGTGTTGGTCTATGCTAATGATATCATTATTTTAAGGATCGACAATACTGCACTTCAGAATTTCAAATCTATTTAAGTACAAGCTTTCACTTGAAAGGTTATGCCAATAGAAATATGTTGGGAGCCAAGCTTGTTGATTTTCCTCTTAATCAAAATCATCATTTCCTTTAGCTAATGGAAAGGCTATTCCACATCCAAAGCGTCATCATAGGTTAGTTGGATGATTAATTTATCTTACTATTACAATACCTAAACTTTCCTATTGTGTAAATATGCTTACACAATTTATGCAGAGGCTAGAGCAAGAGCATTAGGATATAACACTTCATGTTGTGCGTTATTTAAAAGGTAATCCTGGTCAAGGAATTTTGCTACACACTAACTATGAATTACACCTGTATGTTTGGATTGACTCAAATCAAGCAAGTTTTCCTTTGACTCGAAGATCCCTTACGATTAGTTTTATTATGCTTAGTAATTCTTCCATTTCTTGGGAAACTAAGGAACAACACATAATGTCTTGCTCTTTTACTAAGTAGAATATTGCTCATGGCCATTACTACCTATGAGCTAAAATAGTTAAAAGCATTATTATTGTGTCTTGGTGTTGTTAATCCTCAACCCATGAAGCTTTATTGTGATAGGCAAGCTTCCTTGAATATTGTAACCAACTGTTTTTCATGAACCCCCAAAACATATTGAGATTGATTGTCATTTTCTACATGACAAAAATTTGAAGGGAAATATTACTACAAGATATGTGTCCACTCATGCTCAACTAGTAGATATTTTCACCTTAGAAAAGAAACAATTTGATTATTTTCTTGATAAGCTAGAGTAGCAGCTTTAATTTTATAATGATAAGGTAGAAATAGTGGCTAACAGGTACCTACCAAAATGGGATAGAGACAAATCAGTTACAATTTCGTGATTCAGGTCTCTATCTTGAAGGAAACAAGCTAATAGGAAGAAACCATTGTCTTTGGCGATGCTATGTCAGTTTTAGGGCAAATTCCTTCATTTAGGCCCACAAATGAGCAATTTTTATATTTCAGATAGATTTTAGATTTGTTATAACGTCTTATAGACACTTCTGTTTTAAATATCATCTGTGGCATTATAATTGTCTTTTAATTTACTTCGTCGCTTTATGTTTTAGGGCATTTCTATTTTTTGTAGCTTTCTAGCATGCTTATATGCGTACGTCATAGGGCAAAAGAGTAATCAGTTATTCAATAATATCATTTTTTAGTCGAATTTTCTCAACTCTTTCCCCAAAATCTCAAATTCCTTATAGTTTTCGATTTTTGATGTCATTTATCTGGGTCTTCATAAAATCAATAGGTATTTGAACATCACAATCCAGCATTTGTGAGTAAATCAATGATTTACGATAAGCCTTAAGTTTTTGCTACATGATAGGCATAAATTATTCATGATTTACTTAGTATATTAAGTGCAATTTAGTGCTTATATAGAGAATTTATTTAAGAATTGGTACTTAATTATATATATATATATATATATATTCATTTCACGTGATTTTGGAACAAATCAACAGCAATTACACTTTGGGGTAAAGGATCAACTCACCTTTAGGAAATCACAGGTGTTATTAGTAGTAACAAGGCATATATGAATCTCAGATGCCTATCATGCTTGTTACGAAGGAGAAAAAAGGATACAACAACCACAACAGCATGCATTACGGGAATTATGGAGGATGAATTGGAGATCAACGACCATCACGGGTGGTATAATAGGCATTATGGGGGTTAAAATCCTAAATAGTAATGATCACTCCCTCCATTACTCTCATGATGAAGGGTGTGATCGGCCCTGTTTTGCAATTTTAAAGATCTAATCGATATTGTGAAGAGAGATTATACGAAACATCTTTTTGGGGTTATGTCCAAATAGGCATCTCATCTAAGGTATAAATAGCTTGCAACCTTTAGGACAAGATATAAGGATTCATATGCATTACTTCAATTAATCATCTTATCCATAGAGAATTAAAGTGACTATGGAGAGAGAAGGGGGAGACAAGAAAAATCACGTTAATTCAAGTGTTGTACTTTGTAACTTTTCCTAGAAGAACTTGATAGAAAATATAGGAATTCGTTGTTTTGTTCATTGTAAAGACTTCTACTATTGTAAATCAAAAATGGTTTCTTTCTTTCCTTATTCCCATGTTTTATTTCTTGTTATTTTTTTCATTTTGTCGTTGTTCCATCATGAGTGAGTAGTGAGTAGGGTTTACAAAGTCATATTAACATGAGTAAGCATAAATATGAAATTCAACCTATTAACGTTGATTTCTAGTTAATTGAATTTTAAAATAGTTAAGATAATGTAGTACAACAACACTCTTATAATAGATCTTAGTGGAGATGTTGAGAAACGAGTCCTTTGAGTAGATCTAATTTATTAGAATAAACTACTCTTGCTAATAGAGATATTATTAGGAAGTTGGCTATACGTTTTGTGAAATTCAAGAATATTGATTGAGATTAAGGCGGTCTTTAATTGTCCATTCACTTGGAGACACACTAGTGAATGCAATTAAGGTTAAGATTGAGTAATTCTAAGAAAAATACCTATGATTTAAGAATTTATGCGGATAAAATTAATGTAGTACACGAAACAGTCTTGCAATAGATCACAATGGAGGATGTTAAGAAACGAGTCCATTGAGTAGATCTAATTTACTAGAATAAACTACTCCCGTAATAGAGATATTATTAGGAAGTTAGTTATATGTTTTGTGAAATTCAAGAATATTAATTGAGATTAAGGCTTGTATTGAATTGTCCATTCACTTGGAGACACATTAGTGAATTCAATTAAGGTCAGAATTGAGTAATTTTTAGAAGAATACCCATGATTTAAGAATTTTTATAGATAACATTTAATAAAAAGGATACTTTGATGAATCATGTTAATATGATTGAGTAAACTTGCTGTGAATTAAATGTTGTTGTTATCATGTTAATTTGTTATTTCAGTCTAGTGCACTTATATTTAGTGTAGTTTAGTTGCTTTATTTAGACTCAAGTTTCTTAACTTAATTATTTGATTACTAGTTAATAGGAAGTTTAAATTGGTACTAGTGTTTGCATTCATTCCTTGTGGAGATGACCCTATACCCATCCATACTAACAAACGATAGGTATACGCTTATCGAACCAAGTGAAGGATAGAATATAGGTTTACAAATTGTAAGACTCGTTAACTTTAATTAAAGTCGATCAAGTTTTTGGCACCATTGCTAAGGAACGGCTTCATCATTAGGAAAACTAAAAATTCCTTTGCATCTAGCATTTATTTTTATTTGTTTTAGTATTTGAAAATTTGTTCTTATATTGAATTATTTGTTGATTTGTAGTTTATAAGCCGAAGTAGCAATTCTAAACTTGATAACTTTGATCTTAAAGTCGAGAGAACAATCAGAAAGAATCTTAGAAAGATAAGGGAAATCATTGAAAGGTTACCATCCCGTATCAAAAGAGAGAAACCAGAATCTTCACAAATGGATGATATAGTTGAAGACCCAGTAGCACCTGCTGGAGCATTGAACTTGAATGGTAGAGTCGAACAAGTTCCACCTTTGAATATGAACCCATAATTACCTACGGGAAATGGAAATGGAAATGGAGTGCCTCCAAGGAATGAGCCAGAGTCACTCTGCCTGTGGCTCAACGAACGATGATGGATTATTGTAGGACCAATTTGGATAGGGCTAGTTCTAGCATTGCTCTGCCTAGAGTTCAAGCAAAACTTTGAGATAAAGATGAGTGTCATTCAGATGATCCAATGGTATGTTCAATTTGATGGGTTCAATGATGAAGATTTGAATTCCCACTTGCAGTAGTTTCTTGAAAATTGTGACACATTCAAGATAAGTGGTGTTTCAAAGGATGCCATCGACTCAAGCTATTTCTATTTTCATTAAGGACCAATGCCAAATAGTGGCTTAACTCCATGCCAAGGAACTCCATCAATACTTGGTAAGAGATAGCAGAGTTATTCATGACAAAATGTTTCTCACCATCAAGGATGGCTAAGCTAAGAGAAGATATCTCCTCATTTGGGCAGATGGACTCTGAAATCTTATATGAAGCTTAAGAGAGGTGGAAGGATTTGTCAAGAAAATGTCCCTATCATAGACTCCCAGAATGGCATTAGGTTCAGACCTTCTACAACGGTCTAAACCCTACGACCAAGTAGCTCATTGATGTGGCTGCTGGAGGAAGTCTAAACCATAAATCACCTGAGTAATGTATCCAGCTATTTGAAGACATGCCCAAAAACCACTATTAGTGGTCATTAGCTAGAGTAGAGAGAAAAGGCCAGCAAGAAAATATGAGTTGGATACCAATTCTAACCTTTGCACATAAGGTGGAAATGTTGGCTAAAAAGCTGATAGCCTCATCATGGGACAGAACAAAACACTAATGGTGGTGGATTTTGATCTGTCAATTTCATCAGAGCTTGATCAAGTAGAGCAGGTTGACTATATAAGGAATCGGGAACCCGATCGGACCAAGGAACAACCTTTTTAGTAATAACTATAATTTGGGTTGAAGGAACCACCCTAATTTTAGATGGGGTAATAACATTGGGTAGACTTCAAATGGACCTGCTCCTGGATTTCAGTGACCATTTCCCCTTTAGGAAAAATCGATTTCATTAGAAGAGATGTTGACTTAGTGTATAAATTCTTTAGAAGCACATCGTCAAGGGACTGAGGCTGCTTTAAGGAATCAAGGAGTGTCCATCAATAAATTATAGAAGCAAGTTGGTCAAATAGCCAAGATGCTCTTAAGAGAAATTTCGAGTCACTATTAGGTAATATGGAGACAAGTCCTAAGGAGCAAGTGAAAGCTCCTAATGGCTTAATCAATTCCTTATAATATTTATAATATCAAGCTAGAGACAATAAACTAGCACATATCCTTTGTGATTGTCTATTACTATATTTTTACGTATTATTATAGTGAATTAATTATATAATTGCTAGGCTGAAGTTTTTGAACTATCCTTGTGTGTATAGTTGCTAAATTGATGGATAGTATATTCCTTTATTTGTGAATTACAAACTTTATGATAGGAATGTTAAGGTGATGATTTCTTGTGTGAATTAGTGATCTTAAACTGTGAAAAAGAGGTATTTATGTATATAAATATATGTATATATGTATGTTTGTTTGTGAATGTGTATCTTAGAAACAAGGAAAATAGATCAAACAAAAATTGAAGTAGTGGGAAAAGATAGAGTTATGAGCATGAAAATTGGACTGCTGTCACTAATTGTGTGCTAAGTTATGAATAATATATTACTATAGTATTTTGTTGCATTAGTTGCTATGCTAAATTTTGAATTATAATTGTGTGTCATTAATTATATATATATATATGTAAGGAGTAGTTATAGTGAATTCTATTTGTACCATGTTAATTATTTAATAGATAGATAAATATTTATTTATTAACATTATATATATGTATATATATGTTTCAATAAAAAAAAAATCCAGGGGCTTTATCACAGGCATTATGAGTAGGAAGAATTCCATTCACTTGTCCATCACGCCCGTTATCAATTAGCAGGGGAAGGCAACATACAGTAATGCCCGTCATTGGAGATTAGGTACTCAAGAAATTCACCTAAAGGCCATCATAAGGCTCACAATGAGTGTTATAAGAACCCTAGCGAGTGAGTGATGGATGAGAGGCCATCATGAGGCACAAAAAGGTGTTATACAAGCACTAGGAGTAAGCGATAGACTAGAGGCCATAGCAGCCTCAACAACACCTATTATGGGCAAAAAGGTAGCAATTAGAGATGATCAAGGGCTTGGTAACATCCATGATTGACAAGTAAATGATTTTTTTTTTATGGTCAGCAACTGTCACCCCTTGGTGAAGGGCGTGATGAGCACAATAACAGGCTCTATAAATTCAAATTTTCTCTCTCTTCTTACATTTCAAACATTACGCCCCTTATATCATAGAAATTCTCTCTTTGAACACACCCACTCGCATCCAACACTCACAATTCCTTTTAATCTCTTACTCACTCATACTCCTTTCAACACTTGCATCGTAATCTCACGTGTGATTCTCAACTTTCTTTACCTAGTGTGTTGAATTGTTCATGTTCAAGCAATAACTTTTTTGGGCTTTACTTCAATTTTGATCCATACTTCTGATTCGTGTTTAACTTGTTACATGTTATGTAGATGTTGAACTTAGACTTGAATTCGCATTTTATTGAAACTTTTAGTCTTTCTGTTCATAAACCTTACTCTAAGTTGAATTTTGGGGTTTTTGAAATTGTTCACGTTCTTAGTAGCTAGTGATGTTACACATTTAAATTCTTACAATGCTAAGGAAATTAGATTCTATGCATATATGGTTATGGTTTAGATGCTAGGGATTTAAGGACCTAAGTGCTATAATGTAGACCTAAGTTAGAAGTTGAACATGAGGTAAATTAGGCCTTGAGTTTGGAATTGCATGTTGTTGCTAATTTCATTAGTTGTTTTCATAAACCCTAATTGAATCTCATGATGGACTCCTTAAATCAGTATGGGCATTCTTGAAATTTCCCTGCAAGATTCTCATAATTGGGATGCTACCACGTAATGCTTGTTTCAAACATTGGACTTTTAAAAACCTATTGTTATTGATATTGACTGACTTGTTGACTGCTTTAAACCGAAAACATAGACAAAAATTTGAACTTGTAAATAGAAGATGGGTTCATTGTAGTAGTGATTGTGTGCTGAAACTGTGAGAATGATAGTGTGCACATGCTTACTTTGGGATGTTAATAGAATGAAAGATTATGCCTTGTTCTTTCAATTACTTCGCAATCTGACTTCCTTTTGATGGTATATTGTAGATGGCACCCAAGAAATCAATTGAACAACTAAGAACCAAGCAAGTTAGAGTTGATGAATCATCCTCTCTGAGCTTACACCATGGAAGCTCCAGTAGCTTCATCAATGCACCAATAGGTCTAAGCAATCAACATAAGCATTGATATATGGAGTTTGTGTACAAAAAAGTCATCAAGCGCAATTTAGTAGTGGAATGGACTTGCCTAAGTGAATATGGACTAGTACTAGCTATGTAGAGATTATTAAAAGATGGAGCATGGCTAAAGTTGTTTAATTTTAGGGAGAAGGCTTATCAGGAAACAAGTCTGGTGTTCCTAGCATCCTATTTAGAGACGTATGACTACATTAAGAACAAATTATTCAATAAAATTACTTTCTATGCTTTTTAATACCATACAAATGGTATGAAACAATTTGTGGCAGCAATGGGGCTTTATACCAAAGCAAATAGAAGACCCATCATTTAGAGATCTACCTATGTCATTACTTAGAGATGTAACTAATAAAGGTTTTGGAGTGAGATCTCAACCGAAGGCGCATTTAGGCCTTGCCACTCAAAAGCATCGACTATAAGAAACAATAGTGCTTGGGTATTTCATTATATGTTAGTAAGGACGATCAATGCTCACAAAGTGAGTCTAAGAGCAGTGGCAAAGCATGATATCCTTCCCTTGCATAGTTCAATACACAACTATAGAGTGAATGAGGGTGTTTTAGTAGTGTCTAGGCTTAGGCACCAAACTTTCACTAAAACCACTAGTGTGTACTTAGAGGCCATGATCACTAGAATCTTGAAATTTGAAACTCTGGCCCAAGGATAAATGCGCCATCAAACATAGCAGCAGAATCTGAGCAATTGCCTAAGACTTCCTTCACTTACTGGGGAGTGTAGCAAGTTTCAGATCCTAACATTGATATAGAGGTCCTTAGAGCAGCACCTCACTACCTACCTCAGCTAGTTTCTCAATGGGTAATTTGGCAACATTAAAACAAGAGGTTGCTGATATAAAAGAGAATAAGAAGACAATTCTCAAATTTCTAATGAATATAGCTAATCATATGGGAGTTGCAATTCCATCATGCTTTAAAGGCTCTACAACTGATGAAAATCATCGTCGACCATCTACCTCCGCACCATTTACGGCTTTAGAGACACAAGAACATCATACTTTAGACAAACGGGCACATCATGATGAGAAGGAGGGGAACGAGGATGAGACTAAGGGGCAGTTGCAGCATAAGTCAACAAGTCAGAGGTCATCTTCTCAGCAGCAACAGCAAGTTGCTCCTCCAACCAAAGGTAACAGCAGTTCGGGATCTAACGCCGATGATAGTAATGATGATGAGAGTGCTGATAAAGAAGCTGGAGATAAAGAATAAGCAGATGATGAGAAGGAGGACAACAGTGCAGGGAAACTGCATAATTGACTTACAAATATACTTGTTGAGATCTCTTTAATGAGCTTGTGTATTCATGTCTACTTTCTAAAGATTCATATTTTAATTATTGTTTTTGGTCTTTCTTCTTTTTTTTATTTTCTTTGTTTCTTATTATTTTGTGGATGGTGCAATGGTTCATTGAAAGGAAACTCATAATGGAATTTTATGGATGCATTATTCAAACTTCAAATTAGGGGAGTGCTAGTTTTTCTTTTCTATATTTGATCCTTTAACATATGTCTTTTATTTGTTTATATATGAGACATTAGGGATAATGTCTACAATATGTGTAGGGAAGGAAGCATGCTTACATACTAGCTGCAGTTTTCTGAAATGAATAGTGATAATAAATGCCTATCAAACTTATCCATTAATGAAGCAAGTTGTTTTGGTATGGTGCTAATTCTGTTTTAACTATAATTGAATTTTGTACAAGTGTTGGAATGATGAATGTAGTTGCGTTTAAGATGCTCATGAGTGTATAACATTTCTAAGGCTATGGTTACAATGTGAAATCATAATGAGGTAATTTTACTTATTATTTAATTTAGAATTCTGCATTTTAGTAGCATATGTCTATAAGTTCAAGATGGTCAGTGGTATACTCTCAAAATTTACTAATACCATTGATTGGCATGAAAAGAATATTTGAACTGAATTTACCATTAGTGAAAAATTCAAATGATAGTAATCACCTGATGATTTATCTAAACTTATTATTCTTCTCTTCCCTAATAAATAATAATAAATAAAAAGAGCAAAAGCTATCAAGTTAAAGTGATTGAGGTTTGATGGGATCTCTTAAAAACTTGGTCACCTAAGGTCGTTTGGCCTAAGATCGACCGACTAAGGATATCACTTTAACAACAAGGTGTTTAATGAGTCTTATAACTCAAATAAGTAAGACCGAAGGACGTACTTTTTAAGGGAACGTCTATCAATTTGAGTGATAAAATCGAGATTATCGGCTGAAAATTTTTTACATGGGTTATAAGATTCTATCCCTTAGTGAAAAAAATCAAATCAAAGAAAGAGAGAATAATAAAGGAGAGAAATTCAGGGATAAGTTGATGTCCATGCTTTCACGAAGGGATTAATTGAAGGTTAGTGGTAGTGATTAAATTGAAAATGAGTATAGGAGAGGAAGTATCTGAATATTCCTTGTTTTTACTTTTCGTTATGTGTTTACTTCTATGTTGGAAATCTAACTTAAACAGTAAGGATAAAGGCTGACTTATCATGATTAGCCTTAGAACTTTAGCTAAATGAATGAAGCACTTAAGAGTTGATGATGTAAAATTTTAAATTCCCAACATTTTGAGAGTTAGCATCATGCCTATCCCATATTTTCAATTGTTTTTATCAACTTCTTGCTTGAGGATAAGCAAGGCTTAAGTGTAGGGAAGTTTGATAAGCATAAATTATTCATGATTTTATAAGTATATTAAGTGTAATTTAGTGCTTACTTAGAGAATTTATTCAACAATTGGCACTTAATTACTATATATTCAGTTTAAGTGATTTTGGAATAAATCAATAGCAATTATACACTTTAGAGTAATGAATCAAGTCACCTTTGGGAAATTATGGGTGTTATGAGTAGTAACGAGGCTTATATGAATCTCAGATGCCTATCATACCCATTACAAAGGAGGAAAAAAGGACACAACAACCACAACGGGTTGCATCACGGGGGTTATGGAGGATGAATTGGAGATCAGCAATCATCATGGGTGGAACACTGGGTGTTATAGGAGTTCAAATACTAAACAATAACGATTACTCTCTCCATCACCCCTGTGATGAAGGGTATGATCGACCATGTTTTGTAATTTTTAAAGATTTAACTAATATCTCGAAGGGATACTTATACAAAACATTTCTTTTTGGGTTATGTTTGAACAAGCATCTCATCTAAGGTATAAATAGTATCATCATTCCATGGATAATTAAAGTAACTGTAGAGAAAGAAGGGGGTAACAAGAAAAATCATGGTAATTCAAGTGTTGTATTCTGTAACTTTTCCTAGAAGAACTCGAGAGAGAAGACGGGAATTCGTTGTTTTGTTCGTTGTCAAACTTCTACTATTGTAAATCAAAAAGGGGTTCCTTCTTTCCTTATTCTCATGTTTTATTTCTTGTTATTTTCTGGATTTTTTCGTTATTGTTGTTCTTCCATCATGAGTGAGTAGTGATTAGGCTTTACAAAATCATATTAACATGAATAAGCATAAATATGAAATCCGACCTGTTAACGTTGATTTTTGGTGAATTGAATTTCAAAATAGTTAAGATAATGTAGTGCATGACACGGTCTTGCGATAGATCTCAGTGGAAGATGTTGAGAAACGAGTCCATTGAGTAATCTAATTTACCAGAACAAATCACTCCTACTAATAAAGATATTAAGATGAAGTTTGCAACATATTCTATGAAATTCAAGAATATTAATTGAGATTAAGGAGGTCTTGAATTGTCCATTCACTAGAAGAGATTCTAATGAATGCAATTAAGGTTAGGATTTAGTAATTCTGAGAAAAATACTGATAAAGTTATATTTACCCACTTTTTGTGATCAAATCATAATAACTATTATAGATTTTATAAAATCGAATGGAAATGGTACTTAAGTGTGTTATTTTGATATTTTAGGTCTTGAAGGACTTTTACATACAAGCATAAGCAAATTAGAGGAGTTTTACACAATTTTAGACAAAAACAAAACATATACTGGCCATCAAAGCAAGTACACTATCGGCCTTCAAAATTATGTAAGCCAGCATTCAAGACGGATTTCATCATCCTGCAAATTTTCAACATACACTAGCGAAATCAACATCTATGTCGCCGACGTACATGCAAACGTAGACTCAAGCTGCCCCAACACCACTTAAACACTACTAGTATATTTAATTCGAAAACAATCTACAAACATTGAACATTGACATATGGGCAACTTACACCTCTGGTGTAAAACCCTTATTTTTAGGGTAATATCAAGTTCAAACCCTAAACCGGAAAGTCAACCAAAAACCCTTAAGTTAACAAATTCTCAGGAAACCCTAGTAGTTTGGATATGACAACCCCGCGTTCCTAAACTAAGAAGTCAAAATACGAGTGAAGAGTGTGGATTTGTTCGTAATAATATTAGGGTACTTAAAAAGATCATATTAGCGAATTTTCGACCTATTTCAAACCCAATCGGATACAGACTTTGAAAAGCTTGTCTCGGGGTTTGAGATATTAAAAATATGATATTAGTACCGTTAGACTCGTAATTTCATAAGATTTCCGAATATATCAGTTATATAATTTTTCAAGTTATAAAAGTTACAGTTATAACCTTTTATTGTATTTTCATTAGTATCTGTACTTTAAATGTCTAATCTACTTTTTTATTTCTTTCACACTATTCATCAAGTATAACTACCCATAACCTATTTCTTACATCCTTACAACCTATTCCTGTAGTTCCATCATTTTTCTTACAATTTACTTTTCAATATAACTTTTATTACTTAAATTATTTATTTAAATTTGAATCTTACATAACACAACACAAATAACTCTCTCTCTCCTCTAGTAGAATTGCCACCCCCTTCCCTCTTTCCTCTCTCAATTTGTTTATTTATTTTCTTTTATTACACAAACCCTAATTCACTTTTCTATATGAACCCTTTTATGCCTTTACCTTTCCATTTCTTTCTTTCCTCACTTTCACTTTTAGAAATTTTTTTGCAAAACTCTCTCCCTCTCCTCTCTTTGTACCGTGACCTCTCCCTCTCTCAATACACACACATACTTTTGTTTTTCTTTCAAGTTTCTTACTCCACATCCAATAGCTAATAGATCTGCACTTTATAACCTTAAAAACATGTAATGGCAAGATCATTCATGTGTGATTTCACTCAAAAATACCCATGAGCTTTAAGCTAGGATGTGGAAACACTTGAACATGAATTCTTGCCATCACAATGTTATAGATCTTATTATTTAAGATTATTTTGCTATTACTTGTTTTATTGTTAACATAAGTTGTTATTATTAATATTTTGTGCATGTATTCATCATCTAGCCATATCCACATAATAGTCATAGTGTTCATGCATTTATAACTAGTATAATAATCTAGATCTAGTTGTTTTGAGTTTATAAATGCCTTAGGCTTTTGTTTTATGCATATAAATAACTTGTAATAGCATGATGATAGTAGGAAAATATTAGAAAGCTCAAGATCTACTTTAGTTTCAACAAAAATGATTTTTGAAAATTCGGATAAAAAAAGAACCATATTTAGAAAAGCCATTTTTCAACTTCAAAATGTGTATTTTACACTAAAAATGAAGGCTTAGGGAATAGATATCATAAATGAGTGATCTTGATGAGTAAAACTTATATCTACTAAGGAATATCTTCAAAATAAGGAAAAGTTTACAAAAGTTATGTTTCAATCCCAATAACAAGTTTTAAATTCATAATAAGGAAGCTTGAAGTGTAAACACCTATTTTTCAACCTCAAAACAAGATTTTATTAGAAAAATGGAAGCCTTAAGGAGTAGATTTGATTAGAGAATGGTTTTTAAAAGATCAAATGAGTTTTACAAAGGAAACAATTCAAACGAAACTTTCAAAATTCGGATTTGAAAATGGCCACTATTTAAACACCTATTTCCAAATGCCAAAATGATGATTTTCATAGAAAAATAGAAGTCATAGAGATACATGTAATAAAGACTTAATTTTGACAAGGATAAAAGAGGTTTATCAAAGTAAATCCTAAAACAAGGAATGGTTTCAAAGAATAGATTAAACAATGTTTTCATTCCTTAAAAATTTTTGTAAAATTCGTAATTAGGTAAACCACCTATTTAAACATCTATTTTCTAACCCCAAAATAAAGATTTTTATTAAAATAATGAAGATATTAGGTATATAGGTCATCAAGGTAAAGTTTTGATAAAAACAAGTGTGATTTTACAAGAAGAAAAACTATTTTCCTTAACTCTAGTAAATTTCAAAAGTTTTGCAAAGCAAAAGTTTTTCAAAAAGAATTCTTGGTACTATATCATTAGAATATACATATAGATAGTTCATCTCATAACATTCATGACAATAGCTTATAGGTATTGCATATATACATGATGCACTTGGTAGAAACAAAGTTAGGAAAATAATGTCCTATATATCCTAATTGACATTATCTAAGTGCATGAGGAATTAGAATTACTAACACCCATGAATCATGCATGATATTGAGTTATATATGTATATAATAGAGTCTTACAGGATATAATGATAGCTAAGTATCTATCAAGTTTTAGTATGATGCTTGGTTTGAAATTAGGAGTTGAATTGTGGAATGGGAAATTCATATAGTATTTGTGCCCTACTGTTCATGGACCAAATGACCTTTTTGTTGAAATAACTCTAGAATTAGATATCTCTCGTCGAATAGGTAGAATTGGTATATAATATACGAAATTCCAAGTTAAAATGACCAAGTTATGGCCGTTTTAAGTTGGAATTTCCTCGCAGACGAATTTTGACGAACTTGTTAGAATATAATTTATAAGTTAATTCAAACTTCATAGAAATACTCATTAGAGTTATTTCTTTTAATTACTTAGGAGATGGACTAGACCTTCCTGAGGACTATTACGATTAGTGGATTTTCATGCCATGGCAAAGTGAGTTCACTATTTTAAATTATATGCTTGTGATTGTGCTTGTAACGTTAGTGGCATTATAAATTAGGGTAAGATAAAAATTTGATTGTGTGTATGTGAGTTCTACTTGGGTGAATCGATGATAAGAATATCGAAATGAGTTTATTGTAAATACTTGAATGATTTAGTATAAAATTGAAGTGTCTGCCATATCTATGATCGACCATAAATTGTTAAAGTAATATGCCATGATCTTATAATCAAATTGGCCATGCATACCATATGTGAGTCACATTGCATAAGTTATTATACCTTTGTGGGAAGAAGGCATAATAGCTGGGCAACAAGGGGCTGTAAACTCGAATGTTGGTGTAATGGCCAGAATTGAAAATGTATGTAGGTAGGCCTGTATTAACCACAATATAAATGAGAAAAATTGAAATCTATGGTCATATGGGCCTGGAACACCTAACCTCGAATGGAGGGTGTAAATCCATTCAACATAAGATTTTCAGAAGGTCTTATGTATTGTATGCTCATGTGCATGTTGATTTCATATGGTTGTTAATATAACTTGCCTGATATATATATATATATATATATATATATATATTGTTTGTTGAGTATTTAATTTTCGAATGTGAAACTCACTAAGCTCATAAGCTTATATCCCTATAGTTTCCTGTTGCAGTATGAATATATAGCTATCTCCGAGAAGCTACTTTCCTCATGTATAGCTTTTGGCCTTAAGGAGCTTTTTGAAGAAATCGGGACCTAGATGTAGGCATAAACTTCTAGTTGAATCTCCTTAATCTACATATATATAATAGTTGATGCAAGAGACTTTTGTGGACCCATGGACTCTTAATATTTTGACGGGGGTATGCCCTTAGCTCATGTAATAGATTTATTGGTTATAACTGTTATGATTTACATCCTTATCGCTATGTATGTCTCCTTAAGCTATTTCGATTCAAAGTATGGTTCCCTATATGTTGAACGTGAGCCTTGTACCTGGTGTTTAAACTCATGGAGTGACTAAGGTTATCATACTTGAGTTTAAATACCGAGTATGGCGCATTTAGGGTACCTTTGGGGCATGACATCCGATGTTGGAGTCGATGTACATTCTAAATTGCTTTCAGAAATTGATTTTGCAAAGAATCGCTGGCTAATTTAAAACCTACACTGCCGGTGTATAATGTGAAATTGCCAGCTAATGTCCTGTTTCATATATTGTTCTCTTGTTGGCTCATTTGGATAAAGAGAACCCTAGGCACGAAATTACATTTTCTCTCCATAGCTTATTGATTCATATTAGGGTTTAGACACTAGTTAAAGTTTTCTTTTTGATTTGTTTGAGGATTTCACATTGGGATTCAAGTGGAAAATATCATTTGAATTTGAATTCAAGAACAGGATTTCATTAACAAGGTGATTTTGTTCTTTTTGTTATATTCATGTTTTGGATGGTGTTGAAAGCATGATTCTTTTGTGCTTTATTTGGTTTTGAATTATTGATCTAAATTATCTTATTGATGATCCCTGTTGTTGACAAAAACAGAACATACACGACCATCAAAGCAAGTACACCGCCAGCCTTCAAAATTAACCAAGCCAGCGTTCAAGACAGATTTCATCATCGTGCAAATTTTCAATGTATGCCAACAAAATCAACATCTACACTATCGGCGTACATGTCGACATAGACCCAAGCTGCTCTAAGACTACTTAAACACTGCCAGTGTATTTCATTCGGAAACAATCTATCAAACATTGAACAATGACATATAGGTAACTTACAACACTAGTGTTGGAGTCGGTATACATGCTAAATTGCTCTCGGAAATTGATTTTACAAAGCAATGTCGGCTAAATTAAAACCTACACTACGGTGTACGATATGAAATTGCTAGCCTATGTCCTGTTTTCATATATATTGTTCTCTTGTTAGCTTGTTTGGATAAAGAGAACCTTAGGCACGAAATTACATGTTCTCTCATAGCTACTTGATTCATATTAGGGTTTAGACACTAGTTAAAGTTTTCTTTTTGATTTGTTTGAAGATTCTACACCGGCATTTAAGTGGAAAACATCATTTAAATTTGAATTCAGGAACAGGATTTCATTAACAAGGTGATTTTGTTCTTTTTCTTATATTCATGTTTTGGATGGTGTTGAAAGCTTGATTCTTTTGTGCTTTGTTCGGTTCTAAGTTATTGATCTGAATTATTCGATTGATGATCCTTGTTATTTATTTAATCATTGTTTGTATTTGAGTTGTTGATGTTATTTCACATATCATGTATTTGACTAATTCTGGAATTCATGATAGATTAGGATTGTAATTAGAAAATTCATTTCTAATCGTTTTTGTGATTAGCTAATTTGGATTACATATCACATAGACATATAGGTTTGAATTCGATTAGGGTTTGGTAATTGTTAAAGATTAGTCAATTAATCACTTTCTTAGGAATAGGGAACATTGATTGGTTAATTTAGGGTAATTGCTTACTTTGAAAAAAGAAGTTGTTACTTGGTGCTTAATTGCTTAAACACTAAACCAATTAGCGATTTAGATATGCAATTGCATTTCTGGTCATAGCATACATTCAATCTTTATTCAGATATGTTATCTCTTAACTTAAATCAATTTACAGGTGTTGGAAATCCCTATTTCTTTGTTGTTTAGTTATATTGAAAGAAAGTCGCAAAGGAGAAATAAATTTGATTTTCTAACTATAACTAGAATTAGTATAATTGATAGCTAGTCCTCACTCACTGTGGACAACTCAGTATTCACCTAAATTTATTACTGCACACAATCGATACACTGGCTAGTTAATCTATGCTTATTTAAAGGAATTTAAAAAGAAACTAAAAAGAGTTTTAAAAAGTACATATAGAAAAAGCATGATCAATTTTTGGCACCGTTGTTGGGGACTGAATGGTGCTACTTTCAATTTTGAGGACTTTTATAGACTAGGCTTTTTATTTGAAAAATCAAAAAGAAATTGCAAAAATTGAAAAGTAAAGATGATGATGATGATGATAATTTCTTCTTTATCTATATATATTAGTCTTTGGTTTATTTGTAAATTTTTCTCGTTTTTCTTTTTCTCTTTGCAGGTGCTACTTGATAAGAGATGAATAACTAACAAGCACTAATCTTCCTATTTTAGTGTAATCCAGAACTTCATGATGAGATAATATATTTTAGGCAATATGAGGGAGAGCCTCTATCAAATGCTTGGGGACGATTCTACAATTTGATGTGTTAATGTCCTTATCATGTCTACCCTATTTCTCTCAACTAAATTTTTCCCTTAGTGGAATAAGTGCTCATGATAAGATGATGATAAACTCAGCTGCTAGAGGGAAATTCTCATTAATGCCGCCAGAATTGAAATTTGTAATGATTGAAGAGTTGATAGGAAATTAATACATTGATCATACAATTCTCATCCAGTAATGTGTTCGTGATATGGTGAATCACATGAAAACTCTCAATATCATGGTAGTATGCAAGAATTTGATCCCAGTACTTCAACTCACGAATATTACCATACTTGTGAGACTCCAAGACAAGAAAATGTTGTTACTTCTATTCTATCCCCATAATTCTAGATCCAGGTAAAGAGAAAACTATTGAAGAAATTGTGAGGAGTTTAGAGCTAAAATGGGAAGAAATGTTTGAGAAGCAACAAGCAGTAATTGAGAAATTGGAGACTCAGGTAGCAGTATTGACAAAATTAGTTTCATCTACATTTAAACTTACTAATACAAGTGCATATTGGGAGCTTCCAAGTGATGGAAAGAAATAAGACACCCTAGTTGACAGTCAAAGGCAAGATGAAGAGAAAGAGGAAAATGTTGTGTCAAGAGAAGAAAAATTTGAAAGCACTTCTTCTGTGGCAATTGAGGTTGAAGCAAAAGAAGACAAGCCATCTTGGGAATTAGCTATAGAAAAGCTTGCAATTCTGACTATAGAGGGGTATGAGAAATTAGGAAAGCAAATTGCAAGTCTTGAGAAGCCCTATACTCCAATAGAGTAAGTAGATGAGATCAAAGCAAATATTAGCAAGCCTGTTGAGAAAGAAGAGACCCAAGCTTCTACATCAAAGCAAAAGAAAGATATGATACAACAGGAGCACACTACTATAGTTACTGAGCCTACTATCAGATCAGATATGTCATCGACTCCTTTTTTAGGAAGATCTAAAAAGTGGAAAGATGATGAAGACTATGAGAAATTCATATTAGTGTTTAAGAAGCTGGAAGTCAATATTCCTTTGGCTGATATCTTGGAAGAATCACCTCAGTATAAGAGATTCTAAAAGAAGTAATGAGCAAGAAAAGGAAGATGAATGGGAGAGAGAGAGTCATGTTGATTCAGACTTGTATTAAAGCATTGAAGGATGCATTACCCCTTAAATTGAATGATCTAGGGAAATTTACTTTAGATTGTGACATAGGAGGTAGTTAGTTTAAGAATGCTTTTTGTAATCTAGGTGAAAATATTAATTTGATTCCTTTCTCTATAGCTAAAAAGTTAGGATTAGCGGATGCAATCAAGAAGATGAGAGAATAATTCAGTTGGCTGATTACTCTGTTAAAAGACCCAGAGGGATGATTGAGGATGTGCTATTAAAAGTGAACAAGTTCATATTTCCTGTGGACTTCGTTGTATTAGATATAAAAGAAGATCCAAAGAATCCCTTTATCCTTAGTTGCCCATTCATGGCCACTATTGGAGCTGTGATTGAGGTGAAAAATAGCAAGATGGTGCCGAGGGTTGGAAATAGAGAATTACATGTGAATATCATGAAAAGATGGAAAAAGAACCTTAAATCTACCAAGGCTGACAAAACACCTAAAACTTCAAGAGTAGAATATGGGAAGAAAAGGAAGGATAATGGTAAGAAGACTAGTAATTTTAATCTTCCTTGAAGGAAAAAGTCAAAAAAGTCAGGCTGAGACTATAAAATAAGCACTGAGTGGGAGGCAATGCACCATTTTCTTTTGCTTTGTTAATTTTTCTTTTGTTTGTGCTTCTTTATATGTGTATCCTATTTGTGCAGATAAGAAAGAAACATGAGCTAAAGAGCATGAATATAGACAACAAGAGGATGAGCTTACAAGATAGACTTAATTAGAAACCTTTTCTATTGCTATACCGGTTAGAACTCAAATGCATCATTTTTTAAAATCAGGGAAGTACCATTATTCCTTTTCTCTTTTCTCTTTATTCTTTCCTATTGTTGAGCTTAAGAGGAACAGTGGGACATTGTTCAATTTAAGTATGGGGTAAGCGATAATGTGATATGGAGAATGAAGTTGAATATGACTACTGATGTCTGAATTATTGTTTTGATAAAAAATCTATGATATTTTAATTAAATTATTGTACCCATTTTGAACTCAATTTTGTCCTTAAGCATTATATGGCAATTTTACGCTAATTTTTTTTCAATTTTCATAAATCTTGAGATTGTACAGAAAATTATGAGTGGCATCTTAAAAGAATATGAAATTGACTTGCTAAGTGCCTTAGTCACCTACTGTTGTAATTAGAATACTTAGTTAAAATTAAGCAGTGAAATCTTTAAGGAACAAACTTACCTATTATTTAGCTTTGGAATTGGAAGTTTAAGAGTAGGCCAAGTCATTCTATGAAAAATAAATAGGTCACTCTAGGAAAAAGTTAGCTAGTATATACTCTTTTGAGTTATTTTGATAACTTTTTAACACTTGTGAAAGAGGTAGAAGAAACTCTTAACTTACTAATCCTTTAAAAAAAAAAAGTCTTAAATTTGTGTTGCATTCAAAAGAAAAGAAAGAAACAAGCATAGCCTCTACTCTAATGACTTAGATAATTGAGTCAAGAGTATCTGAACTTGAATGTTAAAGTAAAGAAGAGTTCCTAGGGGTCCTTTAAAACCTGATCACTTAGGAGATGAGCCTGGATGTGCCAACTCAATGAACTCACTATAACGAGAAGGGAGGAAAAGGCAAAAGTTTAATTCATGAACTTTGAAAAAAAAAAAGGAAAAGAAAAGAATAAGTGCTTGTATGAAAAAAAAAAAAAGAAAAGAATGCAAAAGCACCAAATGAAAAAAGACTTATAATAAAAGGGGAGAAATTCTAGGGAAAGAGCAAATACCACATGTTTTCATTCTATGTTGCTAGGAGTATATGCCTGCTAAATGTCCACTGACGTTTAAATGGGTATTTTTCCTTACTGGACTATGTATTTACTTTTAGATAGAAGAATTTTTTGCCAAAAACTGGGACTAAAGTTTGTTTTGTCTAGATTAGCTACTCAGTTTTGATTATAGTACTCTAATTACATATACCCAGTTTGGTTAGAGTAATAGGCACCACATTTGCAAGTCATGAACAATGAAAAGAAAAGATGCTTGAATTGTGAAAGTTAAAATTTTGTACTGTCTATGACAGACTTCAATTGTGTTCTTATTTATTTTGCTTGAGGGCAAGCAAAAGTTCAAGTATGGGAGAGTTGATAAAGTCATATTTTATCCACTTTTCATTGATCGAATCATGAAAAGCTATTATAGATTTTATAGAAATCGAATGGAAATCGTACTTAAGTAAGTTTATTTTGATATTTTAGGTCTTGAAGGACTTTTACATACAAACGCAAGCAAATTAGAGGAGTTTTGCACTATTTTGGACAAAAATAAAACATATACCATCCATCAAAGAAAGCACACCACCGGTTTTCAAAATTAAGCAAGCCAGCGTTCAAGACAGATTTCATCATCTTGCAAATTTTCAACGTACGTTGACAAAATCAACATCTACGCCACCGACATACATGCCAGCATAGACCCAAGCTGCTTTAACATTGCTTAAACACCGCCAATGTATTTTATTCGAAAATTATCTGTCAAACATTGAACATTGGCATCTGGGAAACTTACACCGCCGATGTTGGAGCCGGCGTACATTCCCAATTGCTCTCAGAAATTGATTTTGTAAAGCAACGCTGGCTAAATTAAAACCTACACCGCCGGTGTATAATGTGAAACTGCCAACCTATGTCCTGTTCCATATATATTATTCTCTTGTTGGCTCGTTTGGATAAAGAGAACCCTAGGCACGAAATTACATGTTCTCTCCATAGCTCCTTGATTCATATTAGGGTTTAGACGCTAGTTAAAGTTTTCTTTTTTTATTTGTTTGAGGATTTTATACTAGGATTCAAGTAGGAAACATCATTTAAATTGAATTCAGGAACAGGATTTCATTAACAAGGTGATTTTGTTCTTTTTTTTATATTCATGTTTTGGATGGTGTTGAAAGCTTGATTCTTTTGTGCTTTATTTGGTTCTGAGTTATTGATATGAATTATTCGATTGATGATCCCTATTGTTGATTTAATCATTGTCTATATTCAAGTTGTTGATATTATTTCACATATCAAGTATTTTGGACTGATTCTGGAATTCATGATAGATTAGGATTGTAATTAGAAAATTCATTTCTAATCGTTTTTGTGATTAGCTAATTTGGATTACATATCACATATATATATGGGTTTGAATTCGATTAGAGTTTGGCAATTCTTAAAGATTAGTCAATTAATCATTTTCCTAGGAATAGGGAACATTGATTGGTTAATTTAGGGTAATTGCTTACTTTGAAAAAAAAGGAGTTGTTACTTGGTGCTTAATTGCTTGAACACTAAACCCATTAGCAATTTGGATCTGCAATTACATTTCTGGTCATAGCATACATTCAATCTTTGTTCAAATTTGTTGGCTCTTAACCTAAATCAATTTACAAGTGTTGGAAATCCCTATTTTATTGTAGTTTAGTTATATTGAAAGAAAATAAAAAAGGAACAAATTTGATTTGCCTAGCTACAATTAGAACTAATTCGGTTGATAGCTAGTCCTCACTCCACGTAGACACGACTTGGTATTCACTAAAATTTATTACTACACATGCACCTGATACACTAGCCGGTTAATATATACTTATTTAAAGGAATTTAAAAAAAAGACTAAAAACAGTTTTAAAAAGTACATATAGAAAAAGCGTGATGAAATACTCATGATTTAAGAATTTATGCAAAAAACGATTAATAGGAAGAACAATTTGATAAATCATATTAATATGATTTAGTAAACTTGTTGTGAATCAAATTTGTTGTTGTTATCGTGTGTTAATTTGTTGTTTCAGCCTAGTGCACTTATATTTAGTGTAGTTTAGTTGCTTAATTTAGACTCAATTTACTTAACTCTATTATTCGATTGCTAGTTAACAGGAAATTTAAATTAGTATTAGTGTTTGCATTCGTTCCCTATGAAGACGACCTTATACTCATCCATACAAACAAATGATAGGTACACTTGCCTGTCAAACCGAGTGAATGATAGAATACAGGTTTATAAATTGTATGACTTGCACTACAAGAAATTTTGGCTTTAGAGACAAAAAATTCTGTCTCTGAAAGTGAAAAATCTGTCTCTAAAGACTTTCAGAGACAAATTTCCGTCGCAAATTTCTGTTTCAAAAATCATCGTCGCTAATTCTTTTAGAGACAGATTTATTTTCCGTCGCAAATTTGCTACGGAATTTCTGTCGCAAATTTGTCTCTGATTTATAATTAGTTATTTTTAAATATCCAATTAGTAAATATTAAATAAAATTATTCCGTCGCAAATTTGTCTCCGATTCTAAGACAAATTATTAAAAAAATACACATTTGCCTCTTATTTATCCTTCCCAAGAGGTCACCCATCATAGAATGCTACATACTAAGCACACTTAACATTGAAGTTTTCATAAGCACTAAACCGATAAACCAATTCGTATCTTCATAAGTAAAGTTCCACTACTGTTTATTTAAGAGATACCACAATTTACAATATTATAACTATAAAACATTTTATATATCTTTTATAGTTTATTTTTATTTTATAATTTCACTTTAGATATTTATTAAGGATTTTTCATTAATATTTTATTAAAATAATATATAATATTAATATATACAATGTTTACATTTTATAATAATTATTTTAAATTATATATTTATTATAAATATATAATATTTTCAGTAGTATATTATAATTTTTTTTCCAAATATGATATTATTATTAAAAAATATTATATATTATGCAAATATAAATAATGTTATACATATAAATTTATATATATATATATTTAATGATATATAATACAATTATACTTTTTACATTAGTTATTTAATATTTTATATTAAATTAATAAATTGTATATTTTTAATAATGTGTTTATTTTTTTATTTCATTTTTATTGCACTTAATAAATTAATAATTAATGTAAACAATATAAAAATATATTTTTCATTATTATATTAATAAAATAATATATAATATCAATATAAATATATTTTACTAATTATTATATATTACATATTTTATTACTTAAATATACTATATTTTTACATAGTATATATTTTTTCCCCAAATATGTTATTATATTTTAAATAAAATATAGTATGTAAATATATTATGTAAGATATATATAATAAATTTTTTTATATTAAAAAATATACGAATAGTCATAATAAATATATAATAAAAAATTATAAATAATATGAAATATATTTTTTTTATTTATATATTATTAAAATATAATATATTATTTATATATTTGTATATGTTTAAATATAATAAGTTTACATTTTATATTAATTATTTTATTTTACATATATTATTATTGAAATATACTTTATTTTTAATTAGTATTTTATGATATTACTTGCATATAACATATTATATTATTATACACTATTTTATTAAGTTGTATAATTTGAGTTTTTATATAAGTTATTATGTAAAAGAATATATAATAAGATATAAATATAATATTTATGTTTTAAGTACTATTTTTAATTTATACTTTATTATATATAAATATGTAATGTAATGTTAAATATATTATAAATAAAATATATATAATTAGTTGTAAATAACAAATGATTTACATATTATAGTTATTATATAATAAAATTAATTTACAAATATAATATATGTCCTTATTATATAATGCACATTTATATATATTATATTAGATATGTATACTTTAAAATAAATTTTAAACATAATTATTTATATATACATATATGTAATAATTTAGTTTAGAGACAAATTTGCAACAGAATTTAAAAAAATAGAAATTGGCGCTAAAATAATTTATTTCCCTCTAAAATCAGAGACAAATTTGCAACGGAAAAATTTTCGTCGCAAATCAATGTGTAATCCGTCGCAAATTCCGTCGCAAAAGCATATAGAAATTAGAAGATTATTCATAATTCATGTCATCATAAATCCGTCGCAAATCTATCTCTAATTCATTTTTTTAGAGACAGAAATTTTCCGTCGCAAGTTTTCTGTCTCTAAAGGCTAGTTTTCTAGTAGTGTTGGTAGCATTAATAGAGTCAATCACTACGTCAATTTTTATGATAACTTATTTTAGTAAATCTTGCATAGGAATTCTCTTGTACATCTGTATATATGCATTCTTTGAGAATCAATATAATTGACTTCTTTTCCATATCAAAGCTATTTCTTGTAAGCAAGATGCATCAAAACTACTTCAGGAGGAAAAAATAGTATTTTTTAATAAAAAAATTATAAAAATCCAACCGTATCCAAAAAAATTCAAAAAATAAGTTAAATTCATCTCTTGAAATAATGATTTTGAATAAATAATAATGAACCTATCTATTAAAGAGATGAGTTTAATGAAATTAAAGAAACTAGTTCGTGTGTGAAATTATTTTTTTTTGGAGACGGAGTTCAATATATACGACTCCAATGAACCTATCTCTCTCTCCAAAAAAAAAAAAAAATGGCTTATTACAACTTAAACTCGTCTCTTTAAAATATGAGTTTAACTTAACTAATTTTTTGTGTTATTTTCCATGCGGCGTTATTTTTATAATTTTTTATTGAAGTATTTTACGTTTCTTCTTAGCCCCGTCAACGAACATGTGCTAATTCACTCCATCTGAATAATGCGCATAGATGCGCGTTCCAAATGATGGGATGTATCGTTTACTATACAAACAAAAGCCGAAGACGTTCCATAAACGTGCTGTGGCGGTCCCACTCATAATGACGCAAATGACTATAAGGTAATAAACACAAGCTTCTGGGTACGGGCACGTGGGGAAGGAGAAGGGCAGATATGGTAAGAGGAGGAAGAAGAGTCGCTCGCTCCTAGGGCTGCTTTGCTACGTGCTCCATGCTCATTGCTCAAATATCACCTCAATTACCGTCTTGGAGCCGCTTAAATTTTTTCAACACTTAAAACGAAAATACCCATGTACAAACCACAATACATTAATTAAGATTAGGACCAAGAACAGGATTGGGAATAATAAAAAAAATTATATGATTACTGATCTAATCAAATAAGAATTATATAAATATAAATTATATAAAATTAATAATTAAAATATTGATACAAAATCGCATGTAACACGATTCTATTATTAATATATGGATCACTCAATTAATATGTGACTAACATGTTAATACATGAATCATATATTTAGATTGTAATTCATTAACGCTCCACACAATTTGAATGGATATATTATTGAATCGTCTACTAATAATATGATTCATTAAGAATTTAAGTGAATTGCATAAGTAAGATGAGATTTAACAGTTAGTACTCTACAATTTTTGTTCAATTGCATTATATACATATCACAATTCAATAAAGTGAAAATTACATGATGCACCTGCAATTTAGTATTTATAATTTCGTAATTCAAATTATCTTATATGTATTTAGAAAATTTTTCCTTTTAGAAAAGTTAGTAGTCACGCCTTTCATGTAAAAACATTAATAATGCCTGGCGGTAACATCCTATTTACTGCGGTCCTCAAAGCCTATATATAAGGACACGCTTCTCCGCTTCTACTTAATTACTCAAATAATACAAGTGAAGTCCCCTTTTCTCAAACTTAGCCTAGAATAATGTGTACAGAACTTGAAATTTTCGTATAAACTTTTCGTGCGCGTACATATACAAATTTTTTATATACATGAAATGCTTTCATATTGTAGTATTGTATGCATCTTTATATAAAAAAAATTGATAATGGGAAGAGCTCCCTGCTGTTCGAAGGTAGGACTGCATCGAGGACCATGGACACCAAGAGAAGACACATTGCTTATTAACTACATTAAAGCTCATGGTGAAGGCAGTTGGAGGTCACTCCCCAAGAAGGCTGGTATGCTCTCATTTTATCAGAGTTTTCATTTTGGGTATATATTTTTAATCAAACATCATAAATATACACGTTATGCACTTAGTGATGTTTTACTAAAATCGAGGAAGATTATGATAAGTAAGGTTAAAACATGTTTAACATAATCAATCTTGCAAAATTTGTAACATACATATCCCATGCTTGAGCTTCTAATTTCAAGGTATTCATGTTTCATGTACAAGAATCATGCATGCATTACATTTATACTTATATTTCCTACTTATTGCCTTTTGTTCACTCTGTCTAATATGATAATTCTAGTATTGATTTGAATTGATATTTATAATTTTGGTAAAAAATGGTAATTCAATGTTTTTAGTAATTCCAGCATTAAATTGCTATTTATAATTTTAGTAAGATATAGTAATTCAATGTTTTTGGTATTAGAGATCTGTGATGAAATCCCTCATTCAACCATTGTAATAACTCTTCATATGAAAATGATAAAGATGAAATAAAATTATTTTTACAGTGAAGTAAACGAGCATTAATTCAACAAAACTGAATTTGGATTTTCATTGTGCTCAATTTGAAGGGCTTCTTAGGTGTGGAAAGAGCTGCAGGCTAAGATGGATGAACTACCTACGACCTGATATAAAGAGAGGGAACATAACACCCGAGGAAGACGATCTCATCATTCGATTGCACACTCTTCTAGGAAACCGATGGTCTCTCATTGCCGGAAGACTCCCCGGTCGTACAGACAACGAGATCAAGAACTACTGGAACACCCACCTCAAGAAAAAACTATCAAACAACCCGAAAACCTTGGTATCTTCATCACCACCATCTTCACAAAGATATAGAAAGCATAACAACAGAAATAATAATAATATGAATGGTCAAAGGAGATCCAACAGTAAGAATCAGGACAAGAAGAACAGTACAGCATCATCAGAGACAGCTAGACCTAAGGTACATCTCCCAAAGGCCACTAGGGTGACATCGTCCTTTCTGTCCCTGTGTTTGGCAAGAAACGAGGGCAAAGGTGGTGGTGGGTCCATTGATTTAAGCCAATCTTTAGGAGTGCTGGAAAATAATACTGAAGAAGAAGAAGTACTTCCTTGGGAATTATTCAGTGAGTTTGAGCTACAAGAAAACCGAGGAGAGGTTGAGATTGATCATCATCGTAGATATGACACTGATGAAGTGGAAGATGCTTTGATGAATAAAGGCAGCTACTCATCATTATCATTCTCGTTATCGGATTTGGAAATGCCGAGAACAGCCGCCAATGAGACAAACAACAACATTGATGATGAGGACGATGATCATAACAATAATAATGATGATAATACATTGGATCAACTGTACGAGGAATATCTTCAACTTCTGGGAACTAGAACAACAGATCATCATCATCAGATGGACTTGGATGATGATCCACTGCTTTACTCCATCGATTCCTTTGTTCAATCCCAATCATCGTCTCTGGTCTAAATTGCCGCTATTAGTACATCAATATTATCGCTAATAGTTATTATATATCTACATCACTTGTTTAATAAAAAGTTATATAAAATTTAAGATATATCACGATTTTAAAAATTTTAATTATCTATCGTTTTTTTGGATAGACAAGTGTTATGGAAAACTATAAAAGTAGTATTTTCGTTTGAGTTCTTAACTAAGTTATTAAATTACGTAGGTGACTTGTATGCAATTGGATATCGAACTTTACTTTTTTCAATAATGGCACAGGTCGTATTCATAACTTTTGTATTTTACAGATCAAAAGAGCATCCAAGTCTCATGCAACCATCATAACATTTTTAAATTTTCCTTTTAGCATTTAGAGATCTCTTTTTTTTATTTTTTTTTTCTTGAGCGTCTCATTTTATTTTTAAAATTCTTCACATAAGGGTTTTTTATATTTTTTTAAAGGGTTAATGTTACAAAAATGATATCTAAATTTTAACAAAATATGTAATTAAATACCTGAACTTTAAAATTAATGAATATGTTATGTGAAAAAAAAATTTCATGTATAGTAATAGTACCTTCGTGAAGTTTTTTTAAGTACTAAATTGCTTAATTTTAAAGTTTAAGTATCTAATTATATATTATAATAAAGTTCAGGTACCATTTGTAACATTATCTTTATTTCTAAATCTTGTAATATCCTTAGCAAAAGAAAAAAAAAAAAAACTACTTAAAGGATTCTAAAAAATTGAAAGAGTTCTTCCCATCAAGTAAAAATTTATAAAGTGAGGGTTTTTGCAAGGAAGATGCTGTATGTCATTATTGTGTTGAAGCTCGAGGAGGTTCTCTTGAAATTTAAAAGCATAATTTTCTTGGCTGACGTGAAGGAGCATTCATTGTATGTGATGCGCCTGCCTGGGTATTTATGTCACAAGAGGAAATGTTGGTTTGAAGCTATGGGTGATAATTTATGATAAGATAAGGTAATTTTGAATATAAATTTGGTATGATTCGTAAGAAAAATAAAATAAAATAAAAATAAAAATCTTGATCTTATTATAAATACGATTATATAAAATATAAGAGCATTTTATCTTGGATAATTATTTAAAATTTCAAGGGATATGAGAATGTGGTAATTACTCATGCAATAAAATAGGTTACTTATTGGAATACTTAGCATCCAAAGTTGCTTGGGCAAGCAACCATCTCACTAATCTTCTCATTTGTTCTTTTACACTTATTTAATTTTTACAAATAAATAACCATCCCACTCCTCTTGTTATTGATCCACTCACATTTATTGACCTTTATAAATATATATAAACATTATTTTAAGGTAATAAAATAAAATACGACCCAAAAAAATTTTAAAAAAGTAAATAAGTAACTTTCTTAACAAGAAATAAAGTAGAAAAATACTTAATAAGAAGAATTGCTTCATAAACTTACATGGCAATTTAAGAATAAAGATGCTCTAATATAATACATGATAAAAATGGCATGATTATGACATGAATACATTTGTTTTTTTTTTCTTGGCCATACATGAATACATTTTATTATAACATGAATTATTGACTTTTTTTAACTACCACAAATTTGACAAGAAATGAGAGACACAAACACATGACCTGGCAACAGTATGAGTTTTCACTCCTTACTTCAAAGAAACAATTCAATGATATTACATGTCATGTGATATATGTATATATGGTGTATAAAAACGATAAAATCTTGAAATATATATGTGTATAAATCATGAGTGAATTATTTTAGAAAGTACCATTTTCTTTATCGTACATGTGAAGATTTTATTGGTATTGACACACCATGTAGTCATGCACATACAACCTATTTTCTTCACTATATGGGATGAGAGGGACTTAATTCTAATTTTTAAAAGAATATAATAAATATATAATGGCTATTAATCCTTATTATGATGTTTAGTTGACATAGAAAAAATAAGGAATTATACATGTTGGAATAATAGTAAAATATATATTATATCCCCATCATAAAAGCAAAGCATTTATTACATTTATAATAGATAAATGTGAGAATAGATAAGAGCTTATACGGATTAGTTTGGTTTTGTTTTTTTTTTTAAACAATACCAAGCCATAATTTATGATTTTTTTCCATTAAAAATCAAACTATTAAATAATGATTTGGTTTGGTTTGGATAACAGATAAAATAAAATTTTAACAAAAAAAAGTCTTGTTTAAATCTTTTACATTTATGTATAAATTTAAATATTTAAACTAATATGCACTACAAAGTTTAAATTGCATATCACTACAAGATACATCATAAATCCATCACATTCATTATCTATAGTTTTTCATAAAATCATTTAATTATTAGTCAGTCATCCACTAACAAAGTATATTTACTTACTAATACATAGAAAATCATAATATATAATCTTCTACAAAACCAATCAATCAATAATCTACCGACAAATTTGGTTTTAAAAAAGAAAAAAGTCATCACCAATAGAAGTCATCCATGAATAAAAGTGATTTGCTAACAAAATACATTAAACAATTAATACATAATAAAAATCATAACTATATAGGCAAAGTCTATACTTCACAAAGATTAAAAATGATTAACAAAAACACAAGAGTAAGTTATCAATGGAAGAATATATAATATACAACATTTAATCAATTATCGTAATGAAATATGTAGTTACAATTAAAATATTATTATATTTTTTTCAAAAATAGTTTAATTCGGTTTACAAATTAGTTTGATTTACCTTTCTAAATCAACCATAAATTTATGGATTTGTTCATATTTGGAATTTTCTAAACCAAATTATTTAAATCCCATAATTTTGGGCCAATTGGTCAATTTTTTTCTCACCCCTAAATATAGTGGTTTGCTAGTAGGACATTTATGAAAAGATGTTGGAATAAACTATTAACTAGAGATATGCATTACAATTCAATAATTAGTTTATATTCGATGTTAAAGTACAACTAAACATAGCATTTCACATGAACAGAGGAGGGGATGAAATAGTAATTCACCTCAAGTGAAAATGCAAGAAGCATGCAATACCCGTTGATTTTTTTTTTCTTACTTGATTAATCGACTTTCTATAAAAATATAATTGGTGATCACATTTACCATTGCCTTATTAATATTTTTTATATTATTACTTTATAATGTCTTACACTCAAAATGTCTTAAGGTAAATATATACAGAAATAAAAAAAAAAAATGCTCTCTCTCTCCACTCTTCTCTCTCCTTTATCTTCATCCATTGAACAAAACCATTTGGTTAACCCTATGAGCAGTTAGCCATTGTCATCATCATCTAAGAAGATGTTGAAAGGATAATCTAAATTTAATATGACCAAATCATCTATTGAATTCTAGCTTAATGAAACCTTTAAACTTAACTCTAATTTATAAAGATCCTCTACCAAAATAGAAAATAAAACATTATGATAAGTGACACCGCATAAGAAACCATCCTTCATTATATCATATAGGCCATGCTGCCCACCATCTTAATGACATTAAAGAATTAGAAAAACAAGTTTCCATAAAATTTGTCCATCTCCTTCTCGAAATAGCCTATTCTCTAAAATCTTCTACTAGATCACTAATCATTAGTCTAGTAATAATAATTGTATTTCATTTGATGCTTCTATTATACTAAAAAAGAAACATATTTCATGGAAAAAAAGGTATAAAATTTTATAAATTTTATTATTTGATATTTTTAATGAAGAACAAATGCCTTGGCTTTGCTTGTTATTAGCATTTTTTTTTTTTTGTTATAGGTTATGTGTATCTGAAATGGATAGGTAATTATATGATAGATACACCTTTTTATGTTATGTCAATCATATTAGTATTGAATTTGAGAGTTTAATGTGAAATTTGATGAGATAGTTTAATGCATAATCAACTATTTATTTGTTATAGACTACACTTAATTAGTCATGTATATATATGTGTGCTTTGTGCCTGTGTGTTGTGTTTTCTACAAGTTTTAGAAGCAAAAAACTATTGAGGGCAAACCATAGCAAATAGCCGAGGATTGATAAAGTTATGGCCAAGGCTCGACAAGCTCAAATATGTCCAAACAGTGGTCGAGGAGTCGGCCAAGTACTAAACAAGTTAAGTGGTTGAGGCTTGACAAGTTAAGTCAAATGTGCAACAAGCTAAAGAAAAGAATAAGACTTGTCGAGGGTCAAGTTTAGAGCTCAACGTGCCAAAAAGTTGAGTATCGACCAGTAGAGAACAAAGGCTTGACAAAGCTAAAGAAGCAACAATGCTATCAAGTGTCACGTCGAAGGCTTGATGTGACAAAGACTTACGGCTCAACGTGCCAAATTTGAGGTTCAAAGAAGCACACGTGTGGAGAGGCTGTCAAAGGAAAAATTGGGGTGCAACGGATTGAGGCACGATGGCTTAAAGTCTGAAGTTGATGTGGCAAGAAAAGAGTCATTGCTAGGCGTGCCAAAATTATTTTATGAGATCATTAACTGCAATCAAACAAATTCTTTTTCTTTATTCTCTTGTACATAATATTTACAAATTATTAAAAGAGAGAAAATACATTCTAGTACTCAGTTAATATTGATTGCTATTTCTTTTATAGCACTTAAAGAGAGAGGAAATATTTTATATCCGAAGTTATGTAATAGCTCATCTTGAGCTAACTATTGATATTAATTGAAATGGTTGTGAAGACCTTAATAGAGGCAATTTGTGGACCGTAGAGAGTAGGAAGTAGGTTGAACTCCACGTTAAATCTAGCTTGATTTTCTCTAACTCTATTTTTTTATTTTACGCTTTATATCTATTGTTTATTTATCCACTGTAAGTTCATCTAATTTTTGCTCTGCTGAAATTAAAACTAATTATTTCAAAATTTTTGGGAAAATACCCAATTCAACCTCGGGAAAAGGAATAAAATATTACTTTTTAAAAAAATTACAAAAATACCATCGGAAAGAAAATATTCTCGATTTTAGGCAACATAGCCTCGTCTCTTGAAGAGACGAGGTCATAAGTGCCTGACCTGGTCTCTCTAAGAGACGAGGTCTTATTTTGAGAAGGACGTCATCTCTCGAAGAGATGAGGTTGCACTGCATGTGACCTCGTCTCTTCAAGAGACGAGGTCAGGCTCCACCTCTACAAACATGACTTTATTAATTGAGAAACCAAAAAATTACATATAAAACCTGTCAAATACAAATATAAACAGCTATACAAGCCATTAACTATGCTCTACCGTGGCTAAACGACAAAGAAATTGTAGTATTTCCAAACCCAATCCAAATACAACATAGTTATAATACCAATCTGCCTAAACACATATTCTCAATCCCAATCATTCAATCACATAAGTATTGTGATACTTTCTCAACATAGTACAATCAAAATATGGGAATTTGTAGACTCGTAACACATAATATGAAATGAAATGAAATGAAATGCTGATTGATTGTTCTTATAAAATGTACAAGAGGAAAGGAGTACAATCTACATACAAGAATAATACAAAAAAGTAAGAAGCTATATGCAACAATCATAATAAGAAAATCTATCCTCTACTACTGTTGTTGCTGTGTGTCCCGCCTCCTTCGTCCTCGGCCTCTATGCCGCTTCATGTACGTCTTAGGTAATGGGGTATGCAGATGAGGATGCTGTGTAGATAGATCAATCTCCGTAACTGTAGCAACCCCATCTCCAGTAGCAACATTGTACTGATGGAATGGGACAGGGTCTGGCTCGACCTGTGTGAGGTCCTCCCCCATATCATGTGATAGCGATGGTCGCCTCTTCTATGGAGCTAGGGGGGTGTGAAACTCAGTGTATGACGGGTCTGGCATGAGGGTGTCCCCCATATCGTAAGATGTGGATGATGGGCCAGCCTCATCATGAATGAGCTGGGAAGGACCCAGCTCATCGAGTGAGGGTAGATCGGACGGCTCAAGTTCATCTCTTATCTGTATACCTGGTGCACGAGCTCACACCCGACCCCGACCCCGTCCCCGTCCCCGCCCATGCCTCTCTCTAAGAGAATATCGTCTCTGTATCGTCTGAGACTGTGGGTCACCCTGAGCTGCTGCTGATGGTAGAGCTGGTGGCACTGGATCATTAAAATTTAACCCCATAAACTCTTCCACCACACGACAGACATCTCGTGCAGTGGATGGAGTAAACTTTGGGAGCATGTCTGGGACGCTATAAATGAAATCAACCTGCAAGTAATAGCAAAAATACATATCGAATAGCTGCCAAGTTAGTATAAGTCCATATAAAGCTTACAAAGACAGTGATCTTATCATGTATCGTATGATAGCTCTTGTGCAATCGATCCAGCGTCGAGTGATCGCATGATACCAATGGAAGTAATCATCAGATGTCCCAGTAGGCAAATCTGGCAACTCAACTACACAATCATGCCGAGCATCCCACTCAGCTATCCACCTGGCATGCTCGACCTGCCAGTTACACTCGGAACGTCCTCTCATGTCAATCTCATGGAGGGTTCTCATGTCGATAGGAAGGAACGGATATCATACCTGATGCACCATCTGTCGATCAAAAGAAGCACGGTACTCAATCAGTAGATGGGTGGATACATGGGTCACGTTAAAAGTCACACCCCAATGGCTGATAAGTAGGCGGCCCGCGGTAACTGATGTGTGCAGTTGACGTACTGGGGCAATGTGAGGGAAGAGCTCCCATGCCCATATCTAGAGGACAACTAATGGTCCTGGCATGTCCACCGTATTGACATGGGAAGCCAAGCATAGCTGTCTGTATAGCCAAGCCAAACAGGTTGCTCCCCACGAGTGCTGCTCGGCCCTCTCAAAGTCTTAGAGCAATTGGAGGTACATAAGATGGACGTAATTGGATGACATGTCTGCGACAATAAATCCCCCAAGCAGCAGCAAAATGCACGCCCTAACGTGGCGTCTGATCATCTTATCATCATCAAAATCATGTAGGTCGGTGAAGTGGCTATCTAACCATGATATCTTTAGGCGACCACCATCCATGTCTACGCCAGGCTCGGGTTGGATTCCTAGCAACTCCTTGCATAAATTAGGCCAATCCATCCGAGTTGTGCCTGTAACTGCCAATCCATCTAAGGGGAGGACCGTGAGGACAGCAACATCCTATAAGGTCACAGACCACTCTCCCGTGGTCATGTGGAATGTATGCATCTCTGGGCGCCACCTCTCGACCAAAGCTGTAAGGAGATGCCAATCCAGTTGAATGAAAGGCATCTGGGCCGCCCCTATGAACCCTGCCTGAGACAGGAATGGCACCAGTAGCTCATTAACCTCTGTAGGTATGCCAGCTGGTCGCCTGAGCCTCGCCTCTCTACGCCGACAATGCAATACCTCATGCTCCTACAGTAAAGTTAACATATTTATTAAAAACCAATATCATCTCAAACATCAAATCTGTAATCACTGAAATACATAAATAAACTGACCTGCCCATCCCAGGCTAAAATCGACCTATGTACAGGCTGCTGGGTGAGTAATGAGCTAT